>JACXII010000073.1:783716-914776 GCA_014737395.1 Bombus waltoni | reverse complement strand
ATTTAGAAAGCAGTCCCCAAAAATCTCGGCCAAGTATGTACTTAGTTAACTGAAATTCTCGCCGGTAATCGCTATTTCTATCAATCCGTTCGAATTTTAAACGCAACGCGGTCGTAGTTTTTAATCAGGAACCCGTAAAACGAGTGATAGTAGGAGTGGATAAAGCGGGGCAACATTAGCGGCTAATGAGATCGATAATTCAACGGTGATCGTGGATTCGAGAAAAGACGGTCTCGTGGCTCGGCCCACGAGCATAAACCGCTCCGTTTGGTAAACACGGTCCACGCTGATCGTTTCGCGGGAATCGTTAAATCGGTCGTGCAGAAAACGAGTTGTATTTAATACACAATATTAATGAGGGCAGTTCTTTGTGCGCGGGCAAGTTATACCGGAATAACTCGTTCCGATAGGTTCCCACTTCTCGCTGGACGATTGCTAAAGCTCGGGTAAAGGTACAATGTCACGCGTGCTGCACGCCAATTAATATCGTCTGTCGCTGTTCTTTCTCGATAAATCGTCGGATCTTAACACGTCTCTGTAATTACATTTTTCTAGCTTTCAGTGTTCTCGGATATCTTCAACGAGAAGAATGTCGGTTATAAAGTCAATTTCTTCGCTTGCTTTACGCGTGACTCATTTGGGAGATAAACTAATCGGTCGCATCCTCTCGAAATTGTAGAATTTTTGTATTTGAATATAACTTGCGATTGGAATTCCAACTGGCTTGAACGTCACACGATGTCTCATTATCTCTTTTCCATACGGTATTCGGTAAAATAGATACTTTGATAAAACGATTTCCAGATATGTTTTGCTTGTTTTCCTTCGGAACATAAAAGAAAATTCTGGAAACATAGTTTGGAAAATACCGGGAGCGTATCTATTCACGAGCTATAAAACGTTTGCAAATTCACCAAGGGATGACGCGAGACGTTAGCTCTAATTGTAAACGGACATACTTATCGACGCTTCGCATAAAGTCTAGATATAAAGAGGGGAACATTTTTGTCTCTGTCTTATAAGCATCAAACAGATTTCCTCGCAGTTTTAATTATTTGAACGCCGAGGAATGGATTTTAACTATTCTAAATACCTCTCGAAGCCGATAAATCCTCCTTTCCATGTCGTACTCGAGCGGTACACTTGGAATCGTTAACAGACTGACAGCGACGTCGAGGAATCCGTTTCTCGCGGAATGCTAATCACCAGGCGGGCAATCTCCGCCGTTTCACCAGACAATGGAACGGCGATCGTGCGGAATACGAAAAGAAACGAGTCAAAGGAAAGCATCGATCGTAAGAGGGCGAGAAGAAAGATCGGCAAGGATTCAGCAGCCTCGAACGGGATCGTGGTCGTGGAAGAGCGAAGGAGGAACCGAGGAAAGAGTGTATACGTATCTCTGCTCGTTTGCTCGTCCTCGCGATCGTCCTCGCTCCGTCTACTCTCTTTCGCTTTTTCTTTCTTCCCCGTTGCGACAACTTTTTACGAGATGCGAGGTTAACATACTTCCTGCACCGGGACGGACTGAAATTCCACGCGATAGTCGTCACGATATGTAGTAAGAAGCTAATCGAGCTGGCTCTGTTGATCCCGCGGGAGGAGAAGCCTCCGCGGGGTGTCCAGGGAACGTCTTCTCCGAATCCACTTGAAAGACGATGAAAATCACGCGATACGCTTCGTAATTGCCTATGGGAAGTGAAAATTCGAGCGATCGAATGATCGAGAGAGCATTTTAGACGCTTAACTACAAGCTACTCCAATGGAACAGCGATAATTTCTCGATCTTCGAAATTAATTTTCGTGGTCGAGACAAAATTTGAAAAGACGTATAGAAAATGTAGGGAAACCTGGCAAATTAAAACGTATGTCGAGAATACGAATAGGAATATTGGTTACCGATAGGACAAAACGTGGAACTCTCTTCGCATAATAGAAATTCAGCACTTCTCTTCGCTGGCTTTTTTTGATTTTTCATTCGTACAATAGGATTTCGCTTTCGGCAACTACAATCACCTTCCAATAAACGAAGAAAGAAGAACGATTGAAAGATTGCAAAAAAATACGGCCGGGGATATATCTGTTTTCATAAGGCATCTATCAAAGTTCCCGGCGATAAAAGGCGCGAAATACACAACTTCCTGGTAATTTGTTATTACAGGAATTATCATTTAGCTACGATCATTAGTATCGTCAGCTGTTAAAGATACGTTTACAATGATCCTACGAGATATCTCATGGGACTGCACAAAGGGAGCTCCTGCGGTTAACAATACCGTGAGAGTACGAAGCAAAAGAAGGGTCGTACCGATTATTAATCTTCGAAAGGCGACGGATCTTCAGCGTGTACCTTACGACCTATTCGCATGGCTACATTGTCCGCTCGTGACCCCGTGTTCTTCGTTGGATAGCGGTAAATTATTCCAACGATCTCGACACATTAATAGAATCACAAGGAAAGAAAGAGAGAGTGGAGGAGAGAGCGGATCTCGCGACAGGAAGTTTCACCGCGGGGTGTCCGGCGCCCCCGAGGTCAGCCGCCATTTTTATGCAGCACCAGAGTCACGGGTGATTGACACGTCGTCATTTTTTCATCGTAGTCAAACTCACTGAAAACCGATTATTAATTGCATTATTAAATGCGCGATTGTTTGGAAGAGAAACGCGAAGAGGAAGATAGACGACGAAAGGTGGCCTTCTTCTCGCTCGATCGGGGCGAAAACGTCGTCGTGAAAACTTGTCGTTGTTTCGTGGTTTTATTCTGTCGCGGTATACCGTTACTGACGCTGGATTATGGATTGCTAATTTAGATATTTAAAAGCTTGGAGCTTCTCGCGTGATAGCATAAGCAGGTACATCTAGAAATCTTGCACGAAGAAACGCTTCAAAAAATGTCGACTAAAGAGCAATTTTTCTCAACATTCGACAAACTTTTAACTCCAGAAAAAGCTTAACGAAAAATCCATCGAGCTGCGAAGAAAATTCCAGATCACTACACCCAAAGATCGAACTTCAACTTTTCATAGAAATACTTGTTGTAAAAGAACTCATCCCTTCGATCGTTGCACCATAGGAGGAGGAGGAGGAGGAGGAGGAGGGAAAGAAAAGCAATGGTCCAACATCTGTTCGCTATCTGCGGCTCGTGCAAGGATCAACCCATAAATTGGCGTGTTAGTTCAGATAAGGAGACCAAGAAGAAACTCAAACAAATGCTTATCCTTTATCTGATACCCGTCCCTCGTCCCTTCGCCTAACCACGATACTGTTCGTACAAGATTACCGACAACCGAGCACTGGTATCAATGTTACCGCTCGCTGGATCGTCCGGCTGTGAATCTGGCGCGTTTGACAAGCCGGAGGAGCAATTCCATGGATTTACGATTCGACGGAGACGGGATGGTGTTTCGTGCACGAAAACATCGTAATCGAGAACGAGAGGGCGAAAGGATGCACTAAATATAAACCGGGGAACTGTGTACTTCGCGAGGAGACGTTATCGAGATCATCGGTGGCGAGCCAACGAAAAACTTTGGTTAAGTGTTCCGCTCGAGCACGAAGCCTGCTCTTTGATGTTCTTCAGACTGTGGGTGGCAACTCGAGAACTATCGCTGTTTGTTTTCATCTAAATTAGATTTTAATATACCTTGTGCGACATTTTTATTTCACGGCGGTGAATCAGGGTTCGTAGATCCTTAATCCGTTGGTCGGGAACGATGACTTAACTCGTTACTCGGCTTCTCGTTTTCTTAAACGCGTCTACAAAAAATATATCTACCCGTACCATTCTCTTAGTTTCCAGAGAAGCGTCTTTTTATCAGATTCTATATTTCACTCTTGCAACGAACATCAAATTTTCGTAGTCGTATATAATTGCCACTAAATTATACGACATTTAATATACTTGGTCGTACTTAATTAGCGTGTAAATGCGTGCACAGTGGATACAACGGTATAGAAATATTTTTTATGGCTACTGTATATACCAGATTGTGAGAATCATCGGTGAAGTGGCAGGAGAAGGTTCTTGGCTTTCAAGTGCCCCGCTTGAGAATCTAATATTCCTGGTATCGCGAGTTATTATTACGAGAGTTACCATTACGAACTTTTACCTAAGTTGCGTTTTAACAACCCTTTAAATCATTTTCGTCCCACGACAAAGGATATTATAACTTTACGGTTCGTATATTTTTAATAGACAGCGATCCCCCAGAATCTCTGAGAATTTCGGAAACAGGTAATATAAAGATCGAAATTATCCGCATTAACGATAGATCATAAAAGTATCGGTAACGCGTTTAATCGCGGAAATAACCGTTTGTCGAACGTATAATAGGCTCGTAAAGATTCGAAGCACCTTTGGATATCTCGAAGCGATAGTTCGATTGAATATTCCATCGGATCCGTCGTTTTAGCGTTCGAGCGACAAGCCTTGAAACGCAGGATCAGCAGGAGAATTCGAAGACGGCTACGAAATGAAATTATAGTAATTACCAGGGTATCTTAAGCGAAAGCATCGTTTGCTCCGCCTAGGCTCCGGACGATTGCGTCGCTATTACCGGGTTTAGACTGACACAATGCCTCACCGTAGGCCCCCGAGGCTTCACGCGAGCCTCAAACTACCTACTAAACGCCATTCTACCAATTTCTTTGCCGGCACAATAAATCGGCACAGATTGTTCGGCACTCGCGGAACAACATCGTTTCTCTTCGATGTAGGTAACTGATTGTTGCTTCCATGAAACCGATTTCTAAATGCCCGGTGCCTTCTGTTCGCGTCCCCATCCAGGAATTCTATTTGCGGCACGTTGTACACGGCGAACGTGCCATCGACTTTCGTCTTGAAACAGGAGGGTAAAATATGTGGCGATTAATGAAATGGCGAAAAATTCCAGGTATATTTATTTTACATTTTTGATCGTCTGCAAATGAGACAGTTTGATACTATAGCGTATGTTTTTGAACGGATCGTCTTAAAGAAACGCGAATATGCCAAGGGTCGATCTCTTGTTCTGTAAACTCGATTCACTTTCGCTTTATAGAATATAAAATTAACGATGATCGATGGTCTATAAATTACCTCGATGCGATTAATAACGATGATCCTGATGATCTCGGCGAATACGAATGAATCATTGTGATTTCCGAATGACATAGTATGTCCATGGTACAACGTCGATGACCTTTGGCAAGCTTCGAACGACCTTAATTTCCAATGAGACGAATTTGATGGCTCGTCTCTAAACTTTAAACTTTAAAGTCAAGCGATCTTGAATTTCAATGACACGACCTCCATGATCTCTCGTGACCTCAACTGTCGATGACACGACCTTCGCGATTTTTTGTGACGTTCGCGCGATCTTAATCATCGATAAAATAACCTCAATAACCCTGTATATTTTCCAAATGGTTTTGAACGCATCTGCTATATCTGATATTTCTCAGAAAACGAAATTTCTCAGGAAATCTCTACGATACGAGCTGAACGTTTTCTCGCGAAGAATTCTTTCTCATTTGTAATTTTAATCACCGCATCTACATCCATTAGACATCTACTTATCGCAGAGTCAGTTCTGATGACGCGACGAATTGAATTATATATCATGTGCGCAAAAAGCAAGTTCTGTGCGATACGGTGCTTGGATACATATTTTTACTTTTTCATCGTACAAACATATTTTATTCACGACTTCGTAGAATTCGAACTATCTGCGTACTCGAACTGTCGTCATACTGCCCGATTGTTTTCATTCGCGTTAAAATACTTACGAGGCAATCGTATTTGTACGGATAAGTACAGATAATCGTCAGACTTAAATTTCAATCAAACGCGTAATACCCTGTACTGTTGTGCGAAACGATTTTACGATCGATCCTTTCATTCGCAAAGTTATCGACGATATTAACGCCGCTTTAAACGAGAAACGGGTTTGAATACCGAAGGGAATTGTCGATCTCGATGCATCAAATCGAGGCTTGATTTCGGTTAACGACGTCTTGAAACGCTGTCGACTTTCGTGCAAAAGGCATGTTACTCGCAAATACGCGGTTATCTCGGTTTTAATTAAGCAGATTAGTATGCGTCCCACTCTGATTATCTTGTTCCCGAGATTTACGAGACGTTTTTTTGTAATATTCGCTCGCTTTTTTCTCTATTTATACGTCGAGAATGTTATGAATATTTTCCGGTAGGCGGTTGCTCAATTGCGCGTGCACCGCATAGAAACGATCTTTTGGATCGGATTTCCACGCTGAAAGTGAAACTAATGAAACGAGGGCCTGGCAAACGCCGCTGCTAATCGGAAGCTTTGCTCGCCACAATTGCTTTTTTCCCTAGCAATCGTGGTTTCGTGCTCTACACACGCCACGTGTCCGTTCAACGGCTTGAAGATACGAAGATTATTTAGAAAGTACCTTGCCGTAGATACCACGGATACGTAAGTACCGATTGTTCTTGCTCAATGGGACATTTTTTGGATGCTTGTCGTACGTTCGAGCTATATCGAATCCATCCAGTTCTCTATACTTCGACATACGAGTCTAAATCTTATTGCAAATGAGAACTAGAGCGTGTCAGTTCACTAAGTGATTAGTCGTAAACTGCGCTGAACTCAATATCGATCAAATATTCCGAATTGTTCCTCGTGTTATCTCCCTTTACCCTGCCGCCACAGAGAACCCGCTAATCCTAAGGAATATGTACGACTGAGATCGTGTACTCCAAAATTAATAACGATATACGTAAAAGGTTAAGAAATACAAACTTATTACCACCGTATCCCGTGTACGATTTACATTAAGAGTAATCTTATCTCGAAAGAAAATTGAATCTGACCAACTCGGTAATTAAAAGCCTCCACCACCGCACTTAAACTAAGTACGAACGAAATACTCGAAATTATTCTCGAAACTGCCTCTCATCAATCTACCCTGTCATTCCGACGATATAAACGACTCGAACGCTCCATCACAGTTGGTAAAACAAAAGTTTCTCATCCCATTAGCAACAATGAAGCCACTCACGCGAAACGGCCAATCAACGTCGGCAGAAAGTTTCTAAATACTCACCGAGACGTCGTCGAGGCAGACAGCGGAGCGTATCGTGGCGAGAAATAGCAGGAGGAACAGGAGGGACGCATTCGCCCCCAACAGTCGAGCGATCATGCCCTGTGAATCGAGGACTGCCAGTGGGGGCAGCGAGCGCAGACAGTTCGACGACGTCGAGGACGTGCTCGACGACGAAGCGGGCCGGTGCTCCTGTCGCGGATGCATCGCTTCATGATCGCGACGTGCCCGCGTGCTCGTCTCTTCGTCGACGCAACTTTCCTTCTCTCGTTTCCTCTCCGTTTGTACGGTGCGTGTCTTCCTTCCTCTCCGTTCGTCTGCGTTTCCCTTCGGGCCTCCACCACCGTCTTCCTTTCCTCCTTTCTCTCCTCCTTGATGGAGAGGAGATTTACGCGCGCGCGCGCGATTCTACGTGCGCGAACTCGCGAGTCCGCGCGCGGCTCTATAAATACGGCCGCGACTCCACGCGAAGAATTTCAAACGAGCTCGCCGTGAAACACCATGAGTGGAAGAACCTGGGCCTCAAGGAGGAGCTAAAAGCCTTTTCCCTCGGCGACGCCGCTTCTGGATGGCCCCGTGGTACGGGGGCAGCTTCAAAGCGACCACTCGACGCTCGTTACAAGCCTTCTGCTCTCGTTCGTACGCTCCTGAAACCATCGATCAGACAGGAGCGTGTTATTAGCGTTTTTCCGGATACTCTCACCCGTGGTAGTTGGCGTACGCTTGTTAATCTCGAGTAATACGCTGCAACGAGCTGATGGAAGGTTGAAGCTCGTTGTTGCTTAGAGACTGATGATCGCGCGAGGATGAAATTGGTATGGATTTTACGATGGAATTCGATATTTTCTCGAAAGAAGAAGTTGTTAGAGCGTAGATTCTATGCTGTCGGGTTTAAGAGGTCCAATTAAAGCGGAGGAAGTAGCTTCTTCTTATGGCTCGTTGGGTAATTGCCGATGTTCGCTCGCGTATTGCGAGCAATCAGTTTCTGCTGCTCTGCTAATTGTGCCAATGAACGACAAGCTCGTAAATTATCGCCAACAATTAGCCGATAAAACATCGATTCTCTATAAATCCTTTTCCTGTATCTTTCGTACTGTACTTGTGTGAACTTACAAGGAACGAAGTACGCGAATATTCGCGGAGTCACGAACGACTCGATTATTCATTCGGAATTACCTGTTCAACGGATGTGAATGGAAAATTAATCGACTCTGCTCGTGAACTTTAACGGTAGAAACAATCAGCGAGTCATTGGATCGATGGTCTCGAGCGGAAGTTGTCGAGTGTGTAGGATTACAGTAGGAAGATCTCGCGAGGAAGATATATACGTGTGGGATACAGGTGGTAAGGCACGTTGCCTGGCGAAAAGGCTCGAGAACGTTAGGAACCTCCGCGCAAACCAGCGGTGTATACGTGTTACGATTGTTTATGTAACGCGAAAGTTGATACGATTCACGGGTAGCGTGTCTCTCCTGTTTCATCGGGAATCGAAGAATCGAGGTGTCTTAGCCACGAGAATCATTCGTTCATACAGTTATCGAATTCTATTACTCAACAGATTAAACGTAATCAGAACAAAAAGAAAAAAGAAAGAACAAAAAACAAGAAATCAGGAGTATGATAAAATTTTATAGTAGAAAAACAAAACGTTATATATACCTTATCTGTTGTGTCCATACTTCGAAGATTCACGAGTTCGAACGTTATTCGACGTTTTACTAAGCCGAGAATAAAAGTTTATCGATGTTGCAACGATACTGTTCGTTACCATTAAGATTGGATTATCAAACGATATGAAACGGCACCAAGTAAATCGTCCTGTACCTCCTCGAGGAGGATTGCACCGCTTCGACGATCCTTCCTTTGACTAACCAACGCAACGTCTGCGAGTTCTCAGCGGGATTAGAGTCGACGCACGGCCATGGAACGGTACGTTCTCCAGCCGGTAAAATTGTTCAAGTTGAAGTACAGCAAGCCAGCGGCGTGCCAACGGCCGATATTTTTAGTCCTCCTTGCCTCCACCATCTGTCTTCGGGTTTTGGTTTCCTGGTCGTTTTAGAGACTGCACCGTCGAGACTGCGCGGTTCTTTCCTGCTTTTCCGTGGCAACGGTGCACAGTGATCGGTGACTATTGCCGTAGACACTCGACGCTTCTCCACTCAACACCTTAACTCTTTTGGGCAAGGGTGGCTAGTAGCTCTTTGACTGGTCTTTGACGATCTTTCGAAAGAATCGTTCCACTGTTCTGTCTTCCAACATCGATTACTTTTTCCGGGAGACACTTCTTATCGCGCACTTAAGAGCTTCTGCTAATTGAGTTTCTTTGTTAGTACGGTGAAACGTCTTGTCAGGTGTTATTAACGAGCAGGAAGTACAAAGTCGATGGTGAACGAGGCTTGCATCTGGCGTACTGGAGCTTCTCGAGCACACGCACGTGGCTCCAAGCCGACTGACGAGATACACGCGCGAGGAAGTATCAACAGAGGCTGAGAGGAGTGGCTACCAAGCGAAGCGGAAGTGGAGGGTGATTCTGCGGGAGCTGCTGTGGTGGGGTGCACTCTGATAGGGGGTATTCTCGGTGGATTCTCCGTAAAGAAGACACGCTTGGGGACCACGATCATACCACGATGGGGACACGACGATCAGTCCTTCGAAAAGTATCGGACCGAAGATGGACATTGGACAGGGTTATGTTCGATTCTAATAAGGACAACGTTCGTCCGTATAACGAACGTGATGATGAAAGCGTGGAGCGTTTTCAATGGCGAAGAATCATCGTCGTTGATCCAGGTTGACGTTTTAGGAATGAGAGAGGAGAGCGATTTTCTCGCGAATGGCCACGAGTATTTTAACACCAGTCTTCTATAGAATGGTACTGGTCGAAGGATATGAATATGGGTCAGTCGTTACGTGCCTCTTATGAAATGACAATAAAAGATACGCGACAAGTGTGGAATTGTAGTGACGTTACGGCTAGAAATATGTAGGATGATTCAGTGATGATCGTAATGTTAACTAAACAGTCTATATACCGTGTATATACCGTTTGATCGATAAAACGACTTTAGATTTTTTGTAGAACGATGATCGAAGGACATCCATCGATCGATACTTCGCGAACACGCGAACGCTTCGTTTTTCACCGCGAAGCGGTGAAGAAAAGAGTGTCAGGTTGTTTGGAGACATCAATTTGCAAACGTCGATCAACAAGGTGACTATTAACGCAACCGGGTAATTCAAAGACCCATTCTTCCGGCAGCGGGATGAGAGAAGACAGGCCAGGGTCGTTTGGAAGATTCGGTTTAATGACACACGCCATTCCCTAGCGGAGTATGTTTGTGGTTTGACCACGCCCAAACCTCCGTGAAGATTACACGAAATTACCCGATTTTTGGAAAAAAAGCCGACCTCGAGCCGCTCTTGAGACGGTTGATTTTATAGCAGGAATAAGGACCATTTTCCCTCTCGAGAATGGCCTTGATACCAAACACGAACCATGAGCATTCTTCGTGTTCTTCGTTGTTTATTTTCGGAAACATCGACTCGTAAGGATCGATGGACTCGAAATTATACCGTATGTTTGAAGTTTTCAACATTTTACTGGTCGTTCGTATCGTTTAATTGAAACAGCGCCATCCATGGTGGAAGAGACTGTTGCTTTCGGAATTAATTCCCACGCGAACAACCGCGAGACGAGACAGGCTCGCGTCCCGATCGTAGACCCGTGTCCTTTTAAAGTTAAAGCGACGGTGAATGCCGCAGGAACCTAAGGGACATCGGTATATAAATCAACGTCTGTGTCGGTGCGAGCAAAAGAAAGAGAGAACGAGGTAGACAACGAAGAGACGCGAGCCGCAGACAGGAGAGTCGAGGCTCTCTCGGCTACTTATGCTAATGCCGGCAAATCAATTTATTTATATTTATTTATAGCATTCAAATGTTTCCTCGGGACCGAGCTGTATCTTGTTCAGTTCGCGGACCACCCGCAAAAGAGAATCAATTCTGTTACGGGCCACTGTAACCGTAGGCTTTCTCTATGAAGACGAGCTAGAAATCGACACGATGTCGTCGAGGTTTTGGGTACTTTTCAAATCCAAACTTGACCTGAAAGTGTGGCGATGTGATTACATATCGAATCGAAATTTTAAAAAATAACAAGATTTCGCAAATTTGACGGTTCAAATATTTGGAAATTTCAAGAATTTGAATATTAATATTTGAAAATTCAGAAATTTGAGGATTGGAACATCCGAAGAAAATTAAAAGTTAAAAATTGGCAAGAATTTTTTATCGTGTCTGTATATCGCGCGTATCTTAGATAAGAAAAATCATCAATGTTTGTTAAATATCAGAGGTTCATGTTCGGATAAATTGTGTATTACGAGCCCTTCAATTAACTGGTATGTTAATCGTTGTTTCGTGGTGCATTCTTTCGTGACTAGACTTGCGACTATTAAATTAAGACTGTATTTCTTCGAATGTCTCATATATCGGGCGCGGTCTCGCCTCGGAACCTGGTCACGTGACCCGAAAGAAGACGAATTTGTTCGAACTGATCAGGTGCGTACAAACTACTCTAATTCCATTACTAACTTAGTTTATTTTTTGTAAATATGGTAATAAATTGCTCATTGTACCCATAAAAATTTATATATGACTAACGTTTTGATATATTCTTCTGTTATACGTAAAATTGTACTAGATTCTTCGGTATATAAGTTTGACATAAAACAAAATTTATTTAATTGAAAATGAATTTGAGATTTATTTCTTTTCATTTACAATCGAACCATATAATATTTTTGATGATTTATTTGTAACTTGTAACAGTAGAATATTTTAGAGTATCAGCACCAGCCCTGTTACGATTTAGTTCGTTAGTGGCGTTGTCGTTGTCATATGTAGGCGTGTGCAGTTGGAGTAATTAATCGTTACGACTTGACGTGAGTTTCAAAGTTGTCGTAAAGTGATCCTCAGTTTCTAAGAAAAATGGCAAACGAAACAAGTTTTTCTATTTTATTAACAGTATTATTCGTTTTTTGTTGCATTCATCAAGGTGAATATTGTTCTGTATAGTTTATCGCTTAGTTTTCGTTCTTAACCTCAACATACTTGTAAGAGATAAATTATGAAAAAAAAAGAAACTTTATACAATTTCTTTGTATTATTAAATTATCAGTTGTACAAAATATTCATTGCTCTAATATATTACGTATATGTGTATAAACAAACAATATTTTCTTATATTAAAACAATTTCGGCAATTTCACTTTATAAAAAGATAACAATAATTGCTCCTGTATATTTTTACAGGATTATCTATCAAATGCTGGGTTTGCAGATCCGATTCTGATCCAAAATGTGCAGATCCATTCGATAATACCACTGTTCCCATAACTGATTGTAAACAAGAACCTGACTTAGAACATTTGCCAGGTGTAAGGCCTACCATGTGTCGTAAAATTCGTCAAAAAGGTGTGTTAATAACTCCAAAATTTTTCGTAGCAAATAATCTTTTGCAAGGAATTGTTATAAGTTAGACTTTATTTTTATTCTTAGTCAACGGTGTATGGAGATATTTTCGTAGTTGCGCGTATATGGGAGAACCAGGAATTGAGGGGGATGAAAGATTTTGCCTTATGAGGACAGGGACATACAATATATTTATGGAATATTGTACGTGCAATAGCAAAGATGGCTGCAACGCTGCCTCGTACAATCACAGAAGCATCTTAGCTTCAGTTATAGCTTTAGCAATTTCGTTAAGATATGTACTTGTTTATACTTAATAGCTTTGACCATGTCGACAGAGCTGACTAGACAATATATATTTGAACATATTTTTTTTACAACATAAAGATTCTCTTGTACTTACTAATGCCACGTTCTTTTCAACAATCATATGATCTGAACTTCAGGGAAGTAGAATATTCCAGTTACAAATTAGATCATACTCAGTCAAAAACCATTTTGTACCATCGAACAATTCTTTTTTATAAGTATTTTAAAGTGCCTCTCTGTGCCTTATTGCTTAGCGAGATTATAATGAACAAGGTATTTTTAAGACAGTTTTTTAGTAATTTTAGAATATTGCAAAGATACATTTTTATCTTCTCTCAGAGTATTGCAATTTTTTAGAGAAATATATTTTTATTAATATAATATAATTTTTAATCCAAGCATATATGTGCTTGTATCATACTTACTGTTTAATTTAGTCTTGGTTAGTACAAAAGATTGAATATTATACCAAACAAATATATCGAATAATGTTAACATTTAGCACAATATAGATAAGACTGTAAATCCTGTCCATTAGAAACTCATAAATTTAGTATTAGTATGATACGATTGGGCTCTTTTGTATTTTTGTATGCATTTTTTAGAAGTATGGTCAACGTACCCACAAAAATAAAGCTATGATTGCTCGCATAATATATCATTCCCTTATATATGTTTTGTACATGTATATGATAAAAAAGAGAATGAATAAAGAGATATGGAAAACATTCCGTGTAAGAAAATAAAAATCATCCTTTATGTATAACAACAGGTGTATTACATATAAAATATATCTCTGTCATACAGATGCGTGCGTTAATGATATTGTACATACAAATCTTTTGGCGTGACTGTTTAGACGTTAACGATATTGCTCGAAATACAATTAATTTCCATAACAAAATACATATGCGATTAATTACAACGATATAAATAATTCTTTAAACAAAATACTCACAATTATTTAAGATACAATACGTTAATGCCTACTTTCGAACAAAATTACAATAGAAACAATAAGCGAAATACATATATCACTACCAATTCTACAAAACAAATTGAAAATCGTCATAATATAAAGCATCCTACATATGTCATAAAAAATACTTTCCCATTGATTTTCTGATTCATCTTAAAAGTACCTCAGGAGAGTGCTAGTACAAAATAAAAAGTGGATCCACTAGATCCAAGTAGATTAAAAACTGGTCGTTACATCCATATTATACAATTTACTTAGCAGCTGCTAATTACCTGCTTACGATTCCCTCTGGCACAAAATTTAGCGTATATCTTCATTTTTTCCTTTCACCATTAGGATTCGATGAATTTCGTATTGGTTTCTATCCAACGGTGGTAACCATTTATTTATTGGACGGTTCTATTATTCCGATCCTCGGCAGAAACTTTCACAAATCTGTCTTAGAATCGAGGACGGTTGTATAAAACAATCGATATGTACAATCAGATAGGTAAAATACTTTTGTGCAAGTTGTCTTACGAAGAAACAAAAAAATAAAGAAAGCGGAGTAAAAGTAAATTTCACGAAAGAAATAATTTACAATACGAATGCCTTTCATATTCACAGATGTTCGCCTAACATAAGTATTCTTTGGAACGACACTATCGACCGTGCGCTTAAATATTCATAACATTCGCGCGAATCGAAAGTAGGTTTACAATCGAAGGAAAACTGAATAGACGTCTGAGTTTATTGATCTATTTGCGTTTTCACTCGAATGCCTGCCATTTCGTTATCTGTTGTCCTGATTTCGCTAGAGCCTGTTTCCACTGTTCACCATAGGTTCCACCGACATCTGGTCCGATTACAAAATGACCAACGGTCGTTTTCTTCCCTGAAATAATATCAAATGTTCATAACGAAGAAACGACCAAACAAACGATAAAACTTTTTCGCAATGAAATTTTACTAAAGCAATATGGCTCACCTAATTTATTTTTCGAGACAAATTTAACAACGAAGCTAACATCCTTCAGTGCTCCCTGATACGGATTATCCGCGATTACTCTTGCCGAGTCTGGCGCGAATTTCATAGTCACACACGGTGCGAAACGATCGCTTTTCCAGAAATGAGTCACTCTACCGTTGTCTACCACAGACATCTTGATATACATCTGTCCTTTCAAGGCTTCGTGCTCGTGCATTGTCTGTAACGAACATCTCAGACGATGCAGAGACAGTGTCAGTCTTTCGCTACCCTCCTCATTTTTGTCTGTCTTTTCTTGGCATAGTGACAACTCCACTTGGCCTTTCTTATTTTCCTTCTGCAACAACGATTAAGAAAACTATTTAACATGTGTCCTTACTCGAAAATTTAGGCACAATATCTATTTAACTCCTTCGCGCTTGACATTACGTGTATGCAACATTGTATTCTCATATGTTATTAATTAACTAAGAGATAAATATCGATAAATGTTTGTTTTCAGTAAAACTGGCCTCAAATTTCAATACATTGTGTCCTTTGTATGAAACGATCCGAGACAAATATATTTGTTTATTAGTGACTGATGAAAAATAATTTTTCTCGCGGGAGGAGAAATCAGTCTTGAAAGGATTGATGAAAAAGAAAAAAGAAAACATGACGTAATATACATAGAATAAAGTGGTATAGTAATATAATGTATGTATTTGGAAATTTACCCTTTCTTCAGCTCCAGAAATGCCACTAGCAATTGGTCGCAATGGTTTCCACATATCTCCAGTCGACACATCACTTGGATGTTTTGCTTTGTGTGGCTTCGAGGTGAAGTTCTTTGGGTCCAGGGAAATCGTCGTGGCGCCTACAGTTCGTCTCTTATCGAACAGTTTCCTTTCCGTGGTTGTAGTGTCCGCAGATTTGTCCGATCCCTTATTAAAGAACTGACTGAGTAATTTATTCTTCGTTGGCTCCTGATTCTCCGAGGAGGCACCCTGACCATCCTTCTTCTTGTTCCCCTTTTTTGGAGATTCTTTAGTGGAAGACGATGTCTTCTCTTCCTTCTTCTCAGTCGCTATCAATGGTTTGTCCTCGAGAACCGCGTACAAAGTCGCCACGATGAATCTGGATCCACTGATTTCTTCTTCTACCACCTTTGTCTTACCAAATTTCTGTTTGGTCTCTTTGCGTAGAGGAAACGTGAATTCCTCGTTCCATTGCGGCCACGACTCGTTCTTCGACGTTGTCTCGAACTTCTCCTTTCCGGGTATTAGCTTCACCTGGAATAGAAGTGACTTACTTTCCTTCCTGTCCGACTTTTTGCTTCAGATATAAACAGTCCATAGTGGACCGAGTGTTAGCTATAACTGCAGTTACTTCGATCAAGAACACCTCCGTTGAGTCTGTGTGAAATATTCGAAACTCACGAGGATCAAGAAGCCACGAATGGCTCACATGGAATTTTCATTCTACGCCGTTCCCGTCGTTATTACTCACGAATTTTACATAATTACACAGCCTAGCAACATGAAGATTCCTTTCAAATTACGATCAACATCATTCTCCTTTCAGCATACAAATGAAACAAGAAAACCGATCGCAGAAATAAAAAGACGCCAAGTGCATCGAGCCAGAGACTCGATTTCAAGCCGACCATTGTAATTTATATATTTTAAACGTATCGTGCGGAGATAAGGGGACGTTGTACGATTCCCACACGACGTTATTGTCTTCTAAGATTCGTGAGTCAATGACGGTTTTGATGTAGGCGCGCAAGTTTCGTGCGATCATTTCATCGAGTTACGTAACTATAGATAATGATGCCAAAGATTACAGTGTCTGACCGCCTAGATATCTAGTCCATCGTTATATACCTTGACTACGTAGCTGTTGACGCGCGTGAAGCCAAAATTCTGTGGCAAGTGGCGAGCACCCAGTACCGTCACATACAACGCTTTCTCGTTGATCGAATGAACGATCCTAATGCCCACTTCCGGCTCCAGATTTACCGTGCGATCCAACGGCGTGGACACGGTCTTCAGTCCCGTGTCTATAAAACTCCTGATCTTTGCCAAAGCCATTATGGATTATTCAATTCACTGCTGGATGTTCTCGATGAATATGCGTCCTCTTATCGATCTCGAGCGATTAATAATAACTCATGGTTGGAGCAATGACAATTCACGAGTTCATCGATAATTCAATACCCCTTAACAGGTCGTTACTGTAAACAGAGAAAGCAAAGTCTCGTTAAAATTACAAAAATAATAACATGGAAGGCAATATCTGGATACTCAAAGACCTCTATTTAGAACCGCTTGATTTCGTTATCTATCGTGTGCTTTAATCGATAAATAGTCGTGTTTTTTTTCCGCTTGAAGCCGATCTGCCACGAAAGCCATTGACAATAATCAAACGCCGGTGTTTGCCGCGCTTCGGTACAACGCTCTTCGCGGTTCTAGACGAGCGATAAGAACCCAGCGGAAACAGTTGAGTTGCGATCAACGTCGATGAGTAACGGTAAATTTCAAAGTGACTCGCTGATCGTTCGAACAAGATTGCAAAGTTAGCCTCCTGCCTTCTTGACAATCTTTTAAACTTCGAGCAAATTCGATCGTAGAAACAGGTGATTATACGTATCAGCTGTTTCGTCGAACGTGCTCCATCCTCGTAAATATAGAATTTCAAGTTATAATAAGATCACGAAAGGAATTTATTCGAGAAACTGTATCTAGCGATCGAACTTTCTCCAACTGAGGAAAATTGCCCCGGTCACCGGGCGTTGTCACCTGTTCTTCGGGAGGAAAGTCCGCTTAGAAACAGCGTACGTACCATAGTCGCGATGATTTCGACCGGCTGTGAAGCGTGGCTCGGAATTGGCCGTCGAAGCTCGAAGAAACTTGGCCGGTTTCTCGTTGAAGCGCGTTGCCAAGGAACGTTCACTAGGCGCGTTTACGACGATTATCCAGGACGAAGCGTCAGATCACCGTCTCCATGACCACAAAGGCGAATATAAACACGTAGCGGGATAAAAGTTGCGTGTCTTTCACTGGCCATGCACTACATCGCCACGCGGCTCGATCGCGATCTCTTCGGCTCTGTTACGCATCGTGTGGCTGATTTGAAACCAGACTATGTACGTCACTGAGAATTACTAAAGTTTTTGTCTAATACGTAGACATACGCGTGCTAGGAATTAAAAGCAATTACACGTTCAATCGTTACCTAGAGCTTCGAACGACGCGCTACCGTGGTATGCGACCGGCGCTCTCGCGTGGGTTCCCTTTATAAGGGGGCAAACCGACAGCAGGCCAGGGACGGACTATTTTGCAGGTACTATTTTTCGGGCACCTGTATTACCGCGTAGAATTTTGGTTCGTTGGAGAGATTTTAGCAATTTTGAGGGAATTGTGGAAAATTTTGTTTGAGTTATTTAATTTAAACAACAAGTTATAAATATCGTAGATATTACAAATGAAATAGAGATTATACGTTATAAACGTAAGTATGAAATTGAATACGAAGGAACTACTAGTAGATAAGATTGACACGAAAAGTATATTCTGGCATTTGCATTATTATCTATTGATACGTATCATTTATTATTTATGATAAGGCACATTAGTGCGATCAGCAGGCATGATGTAATCTACATTGAGATTATTCTTTAATGAATATTCACGATATGTAGTTCTGCATATGTTTCTATAAATATTCGTATAATATTTATTACACGTGATATGTAACATGCGATACAAGTTAAGACGGTAGATAAAAAATAGATTTGTCGATTGGTTGCAAATATTCGTCATAAGTGTTTAATTTTTAAGCAGAAATGTATTTCATTCATTATGATAGGGCATGTAAAGTTGTGTTCACGCTCCTGTAACAAAAACTGGCCAGTCGTACTAAGTAGAGGCACTACTCGTACACTTCATCGTATAATCTTTATAGACTTTACTGGGTTCCTGACGCCTGTTGCGCACACAAGGTCGCGCATTGATGTTCGTGTGAATGTTTGTAACTGTGTGATTGCACGTACACGAAATGTATGCGTGAGTAAATACGACGTAGTGAATGAGAGTGTATAAATACAATGCCGTAGAAACGACAAACGTGGCCCTTCATCTCGTATTATTCAAGACGATTTCAAGTGTATCACGATAATAAATTATATAATCAAATTAAATTAGGAAAATCCATGGGAAATGTAGATATGTATTAAAAATATTTATATTATGATTTTTTGTTTACGTCGCTGTTTAATCGATTCTTTTATCTTGTAATTAATGTTCAACCGTTAGATTTCGCATAATTAATAATTAGAAAGACTCAAATGTTATTTTTATTATTAAAGGAAGTAACAAGAAAGATTGCGAATAATGAAAGAAAGCGATATCAAATTGACGCGTAATAGATCTAATTGTAATGTACAACAATATCAGAGACAAACAACAGAATTCCATATGCATTCCATAATGTAGCACAGTATATTGTGTCGCATAAAACACAAATCGCGAGTATGATCGCGGCATCATGAATAGACGTATAAAATGCAATATATATGTATGTTTATTTATTTATCCTTTTTCGTTTAATTTACTTAGTTATTATTGAATTTCTGAAACAGTATATTTCTTTCAGTTTCATCCCTTGCGATAGCTTCGTGAATCTAGATAACTGCTTATGTATATTTTCTAAACTTTTTATTTCAATTACTTAAGATTTGTCTTTCATTAAAATTATTACATTATTCGTTTGTATTCCATAGTGTTTGACAATTTGTTTGTAACTATTTAAATTATTGCTTGTCAAGTATAAAAGGAATGATTTACATCTTTAGAGGTTTTAATACGTGTCAGTGTGTCTATCAATATGCACTTAGAATGTTACTCTACGAATAATAAACTACATTGATCACACGTGATGACATGCAAGGATACGTTTAATAGATATATTGACCTTCGTTGCCAGCATCTTTTGCTATCATGAATTAGAATTATTGGAGAAGAATATTTGTTCTTAAAACGAAACGATATTGCTTTAAAAATTACAACAAAGTAACCAGTGAACTCTAAAACCTAAACTTTATAATTCCATGTTTCCAATTATGTTAAATTAATCTTAAAGTAATTATTAGTTTAATCCTTCGAATAAGATAAATTTCCCGCGTATTTATTTGAAATTTAAAACCAAAAATTCGATACAATGTTACAATATATAATTTTGGCGATGAATGAAAGATATATAACATTCTAGGTTTCGACATTGTCTTCAAAGGATTTCCGGTTCGACTATAAGTTGAACGCTTCCTACATCCGTCGCTAGATGGCTGAACTCATCCTCCAAACCCCTACTTGCCCCTACCAACCCCAATAACGACCCTCCCTCCTATGAACAGCTGTTCTGCACCGCCATGGCGCACGCGACTTTGTGGCATCAAAAACGCTCTCAACGTTTTCGACTTTACCGATTCGAAACGGTGTTTACGTGTCCCGCGTTATTGCATTTCGCGTCGCATTTTCGGTCATAGAACAATTCTCGTGTAGAATGAGTGCGGGAAAAAAGTGTTCGTGTGTTGTGTCAAAGTGAGAACTTTAGGTTTTTCCATTCGCAAGGTCCACCGGTTCGTCGCATCTGAGAGGTAAGTAACGCATTACTATTTGATATTGTTTCTATTTACATATAAATACGAATATTATACACATGTAACGAATATTTCACATAATGTGTGATGTGTAATGCGCATAATATGTGAATATGGAACATAATACGTATGTATGGCGCCCATAAACATATCCTTTGATGAGAATGGTGCAATTAGAGTTAAAATATAAAGACTATTTGCGACAAATTCGATGAAACAATCGAGTGATTTTTGGCTTTGAAGCATTGGCAATATAGTTTGATATATAATTCTATCGTGGTAACGAGTGTCACTTTGTAATTCCAAACTTGGATGTCGATTTTGACATATGTCTATTGATATTGTCGGAGAATATGTCTTTCCAAGGACATTCATTGCGATGTGACAGTGACAAAGATAGATCGATTTATGTAGTATGAAATAATCAGAATTCTTTTGGGGTTGTCTTATGTCTGTACAATAATTTTATTAGGGTAATTATTCGGTAAGAAAACTAATTCTAACCAAAGTGTCTTCTAGGAACCATTATATTAGTAGGAATTGCTCGTCCTGTCGTCAGGTGGCAGCACATGACCATATATTTGAATCGAAAGGCGGTTCTTAGAAGTTGTCATGATAGTACATAATTAACAATTCAAATCCATCTTGTCTGAAGTTAACGCGTATTTCTTTATTTTCATATCGAATTTTGAATTATCGCTGATTGCCTCCTATATAAATATAACAATTCAATTCCAACTATTGTAAATAATTTAATATAATGAATCACATATACCTGTCGAACATATCAATTTATCAGCATATTAATATTATTTACACAAGAACAGAATGCATGTCTTAAAATAAATAAAAATAAATTAAGAATAGAGAGAGTTCTGGGTACTACATTTACTCCACAAATGTAAGAAACGCGACTAATATAAACATGGACATTCTGTCGCGTAGCAATCTTCATTTACTCATTTCATCATAAAACAACCGTAAAATATTAAACAATCGGGAATTATTCAACAATAGTAGGAAGAAGCGAAGAACCGGCAGAATACTGAATTCGCGGCGCATGATAACAATTTAAACTGCGTTACAGCGTCTATCCGTTTTCCTTTCATTTTATCTGCAGGATGAAAGAGAGGACGTCGAAGGAGAAAAACTTTTCATTCCTTTGTATAATTCACGTTTCTCGTTTCCGCGTGCATACACCTCCATCTTCTTCCACCACTTCGTTTCTCACCTTTCAAGCCAACCTCGGCTTATTTATTCGTTCGTCTATTTATTTCTTCTTCTAATAGCCCGAAGAACTTTAATCACAACCACATTGCTCTAGTTGTTCGCGCGTTCTCTCCGTTTCACCCTTTGTAATTTAATGAACTTAACGCCCCATTTTCCAGCCTCGCGAACCACCGTTTGTCTCGACGATGAATTTCAGCCCCTCGTCTTACCTTTTCTTCCTTCGCGTCCCCGTTATTACGGACTCTTTTGTGTCGCGTAATTTAAAAGTTTTAGCCTCGGTGGTGGAAGATGTGCGAATCGAACCTGGAGCAGAGATAGAGATCCGCAACTACCAGGCAATTTCATACAACCGTTCTTTTCATTTCACGGTGGATAGCCCCGAAAAATGATTTATTTACCTGGATGTAGTAAACACACGGTGATATGGTCGACGAGATGCCATTGATCGTTATTTATGGAGCTGTTACTTAAGTTTCACCGAAGCTTAAGCTATCGCTTGGTTAGGTTAACCAAGTCATGTGTTTTGAATTCTATTCATTCGAAACTACTTTATTAATATACTCGGCATGAGATATTTTTTCAAGTTTCAAGCGAAGTTGAGAAGTTTTCAATTATTCCCTGACACGAAAGGGGTAGTTGCTAAAGAACGTTGTTTCTACCTACACGTGTTAACATCGATCGCTTAAAGTAAATTATTCTTTCTCGACATTATTTGAATTAGTATAGTGATCTCCTTCTAGAGATAACATAATCTCTTTCTAGAGACTGCAGCTGTTTCTAAAAATTGCGTACGCTGGCAGAGTGTCGTTTAATTTTCATCGTAGCTTACTCGAACAAACTGGTTCGGCTGAAACCTCGACGAACAATGATCGTAACTCGCAATATTGCATCGGCAATTGAATATTCCGTGGAATGAATTTCATTCGGTGGAAACTTCAGCCACTGCTACCTCACTGCTGTTAGTAGTTTTGGTAACTCGTTGGATATTTGACCAAAATTATACGAAAAATATGCGGCCGTCGAAACTAGCAGCGCGTCGTTACCTGCATTTATCGCGGACAGGCGCGTCGTTATATTACGTATCGTGGAACGTTGTTCAACCACTCCTTTGAGCCATGGCTCGGCCCTTCAAGTACATTAACCGCCCGGTGAAAAATGATTTCGTTGCACAGGACGTATTATACAGCTACGCGGGCGTAACGTTATTAGCACTCCGTCGGTTGCCAGCTCTGCCGGCAAGTTAACGAATTTCGACGGGGAAGTTCCGCGGCCGGAACTTCGAAACGCGTCCGTAAATGTAATTCGCGGCTGAAAATGAAAAAAACGCCCTGGTTATTCCGATTCACTGGCCCGTGAAACGCCTATTCGCTTTAATTAAGCTAGAGATTGGCTGATATTCCTACGAAACGTTCAGCAGCAAAAGTAAGATTATGGATTGGCGAATGACACGGGCAGTAAAAACACGAAGCCGACAGATTTATTGGTCAACACCGTTTTTGAGAATCAGCAAGTTTGCGAACGTGAATCAAATATCAATTGGAATGAAAAAAAATGAATTAAAATTACATCCGTCGATATTCCGTGTTTGTTATAAAGATTTAGACATTTTTCTGTCTGGCAACTGGAAATTATATTATTATATATCTCGACGTTGGCATAGGTATAACACAAGCTTCGTTAAAGCTACCGATCCGTCTACTAGTTTGCCATTCTCTGTATTTATTAACAGCGTGTCCCGGCATATTTCGTTTCTCTTTGAATCGCTCGCACGAAGCGCATCATTTAAGTGCATCATTACCTATTCCCTTTTGTGTCGACCGACTTTCCGTTCACCGATGCATCTCTTCTCCAGTCTTCAACCGTCTTGCGCATAGTTCAGACAAAATGAATTGCAAACTGGCTGCTATTCTCACTGCAGCTTCCCTCAATTGTTTTCCTACGTCTCTTCCTTCTTCTAATTTCGTCTTTGGAGATGGTTGAAATTCGAGACTGTTTTGGTATAAATAATCAATAAACGAATTTTTGTATTCTTCCGAAGATTTTCTCTGGGACTTTTAATGGTAGCTTTGATTAGAACTTGTACGTTTTGTCGGCGTTCAAGGTTTCTCGGTTCCTACGACGCCGTGTCGTAGTTCTCGCTTGAAACAGAAAGAACAAACTGAATATCACTAATGAATATATGAATGAATAAATACGTCGCTCGGTTGGGATCCAAGAGGTTTGTGTACTTTGCCAGCATGGAAGTTGAAATAGGGGCGTACGGTGATTCAGACGTAAGTAGAATGCCGAGTAACTTCTAGTCTGGTGTTTTTAGAAAAAACATCTTTCCTAGAGCGAATATACACTGGCTCGCGAGTCTGTTCGAATATTTACCATAAAAATCTTTTATGTATATATATATTGTGCGTGTTGCATAAAACATTTTGAAATTTCATTATTACCGCAATTAGGCCATTATCATAATTATATGGGTAAGATTTCTACATATTTTCTCAAATTTGTTTCGATCTTTAATAACATAGTCACGATAATCGTGCCTCATTATACAGTGCTAATGAAATTTGAAAACGTTTCGTATAGCATATTCATAAGAAATATCTACAAGCGTTTGAATACTTTATATGTTTTAATTAAATCAACGCTGAGAAAAAAAAAGAAACTAAAAGACGATCCAGTTTCGGACGAAAACATTTCCATTTAATTGCAAAGGTGCAACAAACTTGCACAAGCAGCACAGTTCCCGAACAAATCACTTTTTCTCAATGGTTTCGAATTTTTATTGGATTTTTAGTTGCCTGCCAGATACGATTGGCGTTCGGTAACGTTGATAGATGACAATTATCGCAAATAAACAATCGGCAGTAATGAAGGCGGGCCGATGAAACGCGCGGCGGCGGCTCATCAATCGTCGCCGCGAGTGCGCAGACAGAAATTTCATTTATCGAGAAAGTTTAAATCAAACCGCCATTACTCACGGTGCCGCAACTGTGACCGGCCGTTTCGATTCCACCAAAAGCCAATTGAAATTCGTTTCGTCACCAGACCCGTTGTATCGCTTCACCCTCTTCCCCCCCACCCCACCCCTTTCCCTTTTTAGCGTCTGGCTAACTGTTATTTGGAAATTTCTGAACGGACGAATTTTCGTTTCGTATTTTTTCGTTTCGTGTTCTTTCCGTTCCTACCAGCGGTAGCTGCAGGAATTTTTATTGTTGCGTCTCTGGGAGCGTGAAAAGATTGGGATATGAAACAGTTTCAATATTAAAGCAAAAATATAATTCACGAACGACTGTCATTCGGAAACTCTTTTTTATAATTCTTATTTTGGGAAGAAGAGCTGGTATTTGTTATAATTTATGAGTAATCGCCGAAAATTGACGTTCTCGCGTATTTTCATGCCTTCTGAGTTTAAATTAGAAGAGTAAATTAGAATACAAGGGTACGTGGATTATTTGGTTCCGATCTGCGGAAGCCGCGGCTCGCTTTGTAGTTTTGGGTCGTCGAAAGTCGGAAACAAAATTGATTAGCAAGGATTATTCTTTTCAAAGAGAACGTTGATTGAATCGACGGTATCCTCCGGTTCTGCCGACCGGTCTGATTAAATTTCTCAGTTGGAAATGGGTAACGAGATTTCGGCGGAAGTGACCTGGATTGCCTGAAGGCAGCATAATACGCTTCTAAGTACGTCGTATTTCCTGCTGGTTTCGGTCCCACGCGATTGCTATCTTCAAACGAGTCGTCGTTATTGCCTTGACCATTATCAATTGTCATTTAAATTACTTACAAGAGGTGCTTAGCAATCTTGCGAATAACGCTCGATACAAATTACTTAGATCCTTGGAAGATTCGAATTTCTTAACATTATTTCGTAGTCGATCGACGATTAAAAAACTAACGAGAACGAAATTCACCGAAATTATGAAAACAATATGGATACGCTAATCAACGCGCGTGGTTCACGCAGAATTCTGCGATTCTATTTTCAAATACAGCACCAACTCTACTCGACGTTAACCATATTTCACCAAATTTCCGGTCAGAAATTTTTACGATCAGCGGAGTAGCGAATAAACTTTTCGTTCCTTGCTGCAAGTGAAGCGACACCTGAAACGTTTTCGATATCTCGGTTTAATATGTCGGATTAATACGTCAAAAGACGTACTGGACAAGTATCTAAATCACGTTGGTATACATAAAGGCACGATTCGTACAAGATACCCGCGATTAAGGGACCAGTCAACTACGTGCGAAATCTTTCAGTACTTTTGAGTCGTTTCACAGCGGAATATCCTGTAAATAGAAAAAGACACGGTTCTGCATTAACGATCGTAACTTCGTTAGGTTTCCTTGTCCAAATTCTTCAATCGACGAATACAGTTCCCAACGTTCGGAGAAACGAATTCGTGACTAAACTATGGCGTTATTCCTCCTTCTGTTTCGAAAGTTCCATTTACAAAAGCCTGTGCAATGGTCACGAGTATCCCGTTTCCTGCTCTATTGTCGATGATTTATTCAATCGAGAGGTTGTCGATATTTATCGTTCGGGCCCGAGTCTCTCCCTGGGCACGAGACACTCGATGAGATAAATCATATTATCGTGGACAAGTAGCGGCCAGTACGTGGCAATCTGTGCCGATGCCAAAACGGTCGGCCGCGTATGAACATGGAAATCATATTAGACTAAAACCACATTGCTTAATGGACGCCATCTGCCTTAATCCCATTATCCCCCGCAATTCATCACGGTTGCCCTTTTCCCTTGCCGATGCGATACTGTTTGCTGTAACAACGAAGACCTGCTACCTATTGTTCTATCCTGGGCGCCTAGCTCGCGTCCTGTTTTCCTTTGCCGGAAATGTTTGACGAGATGATTTTCCGTTGTATCGAGACGTCGAATTCTGGCGACTGTTGACGGCCACTTACATGCTAGAAACGAGACACAATTCTAACATTCGATGGTCTTTCGAACCTTCGCTTAGGGATAATTAAACGAGGATATTTAAGAATAGCGTTTGAGCTTTCCTCGCATAGAGTTCTCGACAAAAAGTGGGAAAGCTCGTTAGAAGATAACGATTTTTAATAAACAGCGAACACACCACTGGTGCTAGTTCTATCGATCTTTTAGTTACCGGGAATAATTAAACGAGAATACTCGAAAATGCTGGAAAATTTGTCTTGCTCTCAATTCCGAACGAAAATGGGAGAAAGTCGCGCAACGCGAGAGACGGCTGGCGGAAAATAATTTGCGTCATATATCGCGTCCAATTGGTCCGTTCTCGAATCACATTGTCGTTATATAATATCATTACCGGCCGCGTTTTCTCTATTTTAATTTCGCTAATACATATTTACGAGCAGATATTTATGAGATTCGTCGTCGTAGAATATTTCCCAGAGACTCGTGTCATTTACGAACGTTATCGGGGGATATCGTGTCGGATCGAAACAGCGTCCCTTCTCCTTTTTTTTCACGACGCTGCCAAAACGCGAAACAGCGTTCTCCATTCCGAGCCGGACAGATCGATCGATTAAAATGGCCGATAGACCGGCTGAAAGATTCGGATTCGGGCTTCAATCCGCAGACTCGATCGGACTGCGATTCTTTCTCGGCCAGCAGCAATAAAGGGGTGAAAAAAACACGATGAAACCGGTCGCTTGCGCGCATTCTGATCGCCAGACGGGCGCGCGGAGTTCGCAAAGGTTTCGCTCTGAACGCGAAATGGTTTTTAATATTCCCCAGCGACATGTGAACGTATAAAGGAGTTCGCAGCTACCCTGGCTGTGTTCTCGATGTTCGTGCTCGACAGAGTGGAATCGATATTATTCCCAGCGAGAGGCGGCACGTTGACTGGCCTGGCCCCGATGCTTGCAAGTTTTTGAATTTTCCTCGAGAAATATATTCGATGGATGTTGGTTTATAGAAAGCGTCGGCGGCGGTAGAACGCGGGGGCGGTCTTTGTTTGTGTGAAATCTTAAATCGAAGGGATTTCTTGTGTACATACGGGGGACGGTATTTTCTAAAGTCTCGAAGTTCGAGCCGCGATAGGAAATCGATATTCCGCCCGGGCGAATTGAATCGAAAGTTTTGCGCGGCTGCGAGACAAGAAACGCGGAAACTCGATAAACGACAAATCCGCTACGGGGCGGGCCCCCTTCCTATCTCGAACTTCGACTCCTTCTTTCGGCGACGCATGGAAATAGGAAAGGGAACGCTTTACGGGAACATCGTAACGGCGATCTATTAGCGTGGAATTTCTCGCGGAGGTACAGACAATATCGTACGAGCTATGTCTCGATAGTACTCAGGTATTCTCGACATCTGGAGAATGACTCGTGCGACGTTGATGTAACTTAGCGATCATGTGCGTGGAAATTCTCCGTATATCCACGTAACGGTTTCCTCGTCGGGATAGCGAAATTTTAATTAATGTCCGGTTAAATGAAACGAATGCATCGTTAGGTTTCTGCTATTCAGTATACGTTACATCGGACTTTTATTTATTCGAACTTCATTTATTGGAACGTAGGTTCAATCAGTGTCCGATTAAATGACGATTCTTGTCGACCGAACGAAGAATCACGAGGAAAATTAATCGATTCCTATTATGCGAATTCCAATTACAAACTGAGTTCTACCGTTACCTAATTGATCTAGGCGAATCTTAACTACGGAATATTCCTGTCATAAAATCACCAGAATTCTCACTGACCCCAGTGCAAACACCGATAACTTTGTTTCCAAGCGCGAGTACGATTTAAATATGCGCGGTTGGTCACGAGCGCGTGTATGTATCATCTTTATAGCATCGAAACGTTCAGGTAGCCGGCTGGAAAGAGGCCGACTTGCCTGGGCCATGGTACGCATGCATTAATGCACACAGTGTCGACCGATAACGACTTCCTGGTGAGGGCATCCTCGCGAACGGAAGCGCCTCCACGGCCGATGCTTCCCGACATCCATCGAGATTCCTCTGCGACAACGTCGCCTTTAAAACAGTATATTAGGGCGATGGTTATAAATCAGGCTGGCAGGGGTGTCGGTCGGTGGTGGTCGTGCCAGTGCTTAGTAAGTAAGACACCATGGATATGTGCAACGTGTTCTACGTGTTGCCGTTACGCGCCACGGTGTGCATGCGCGCATGGGAGCTTGGCGTAGGTAGAATGCCAGCAGGCCGGAGTCACGAGATTCTCCGGGTTGCCTGCTGCTACAATATTGCCGTAACCTGGCGCCAGGCCAACCTCCGGCAGGAGGATAAACGGGGAGGAAGAATCAGCCACCGGGCGCAATTCGAGAGATAGAAAAAGAGGGGCGGCGGAGGAAGCGAGAGAACGAGATGGGTGGATGCGAAAACGAGAACCGGTTAAAGATTCGACGAGGTTTTTGAATGAAACTTTCGTCGAGCTGTGCGAACGATGGGTATAAATAAATTTAAGATTTCCACGGTGGTATACGTTTAATGGTGGCGTGGTGGATACTGATTGCGCAACGAAGAGAATTTAAGCGAAGGATCGTTGCTGCTGATATGAAATTACAATTTAGCAGTTCGTAAGATTGACTGTAGTATCGCGAATTTTTATATGCAGTTATAGCTCCTTTCCGGTGGTGCGAAGCTGTGACTTTACCGATCAACACTTTTGCGTACTTCGATCTTACATTTAACGTAGTCGATTCGGTGATGCGAGTCGACGTTTAGAATAAACGAATCGCTAATGAAAGTACGATAAAGCTCCTGGATACTCAACCATATTTGTATCGAGCGCTAGAGGTTTCTTCAAAATTCGTACGAGATTCTTTATATTGCCGCAACGTTTTCGAGAAAGAATCTTCGAAACTGGAAAACTGTTATCACTTACATACACTTGGTGTTCAAGTTCGGATCAGTTCCACGTGGCTTTATGTCAAGGCGTTCCTCCCTAGTTTGGCGACGAAGGAATAAACAACAGAAATCCCCATGCGATGTTATCGCCTGTTTCGAAAGTTTCTCCCGTTTCGTTCCTTTATTACACGAAAATATCGAAGAGGGCGGCTAGAGCAAGTAGATAAGTTGGAAGTCTATTTTACGAGCGGCACCATATTGCGGATTTTCCGCGGTATGAGAATGCTCTCTTCGAGAATCCCCGCCCTTATATCTACCTCTTCTCCCCGCGTTTCGAACGCTCGTTCGACAGGATCTACGCGTTCCACGGATTGAAAATCTCGGATTTTCAAAGCGGCTGACAAACGTTGATTCGCCGTGTTATGGATCGTCAAGACCCGGGTGAATATTCCATCGGCTACTCTTCCATGGATCCGAGAAGTCATAAGAGAAATTACTTTGGTACCACGGGCATTATCGAACGACGTTCAATCCAATTCGAAATGATCTGATCCCGGGAACCAACCGAGCGAAACAATTGAAGTTACGATCGAACACGATTTACCTAAGGCTTTACCAGGCTCCTAACTTCAAAATAAATCTTTGATCGCCTGTGCTTGAACTTTGTCGCAATTCGTTTCTCCAATTCTCTTATAAGCGTGCTTTCCTTTGCGTGAAACCTACTTCCAGTTGATGGAAGATAACCCGGCTGCATAATCTCTGCCACTTCACGAACTTTTCTTTCACGATAGTTTCTTGGGAGTTGTAATCGTAAAAGATTGTCCTTTCCAATATTTTTTATAGAATTCCAGAGACGACGAGATCAATGACGAAAATGTGCCATATGCGTATGGAAAGGAACAATGACGCAAGAACTTGAAAAGAAGCGTCATAAGGGCGGTAAATCGGACCAGCGAGAAAGAAGGAAATAATCGTGAAAGAAAAAATTTCAGTTACGGAAGGAGCGAATGAAAGTATAACGAAAGAAATTACCGCAACAAAATAAAGCGATTTCCAGACCGGCGAAGAATTTTCGGCAATAAAAAGACGCGATACGATCACCGAATAATTTCAACGATGGAACGAAACAATTTAAGAGCGGTAAAAGAAATTCCGACGATAGAACGAGGCAATGCAAGGTTACCAAAAAGATTCCAACGATAAAAGTGGCGATTCGAGATCGCTAAAAATGTTCAGCGATAAAAAGGGTACTAACCTATCGCACTAGCAAAGTCACTAAAAAAGTTCCTGCATTAAGGCAGTGCGAGATTATAAAAAAAAAAAGGACACTAGCAATATCAATTGAACCCAGTCCCAAAAGTACCTATACCTTTCTCCAAGCAGAAAGCACTCGGCACATACTGTATATCGTCAATTTTCATCCTTTTCTTTCGCATACCAAACCACAGGCGAAAATTGCGTTGTCGTGGCGATTTCACGGGGGATGGTTGGTTCTCTGGAACAACTCGCCATTCTATGCGGTCGACAGGGTTTCGAGGTCTAACGAAGTAGCACCGACGAATTCCTGGTGGCCCGTTGTTTTCCATTCATCAGAAGGCGGGGTACGAGGGGGTGTCGAAGCGTACGCCCGACAAGAAAAGGGGCGAACAGCCATAAACATCGAACACGTCGGGACGAAACGAGGCAAGTCGCGCTACGGAGGTGGTTCGGCCGTCATCGTCATCCCCGTGGGTGGTTTTCCGGGTTAACCGATGCAGCACCAGACAGCAACGGGGTGTACCATTGTAACCAGCTTGAAAATCGGTCGAGTGTACCGGCGGCCAGACTGAACTGGCTGGACTGCGGTTGCTCATTGGACGTTATATCTGCTGTATTATATAGAGAGAGACAGAGATAGGATCAGTGAAAACGTACACCCCCGTTCATAAGTATTAGGGCATATTTAAAACCACGACAAATATAGAAAATTGCTTGGAACTTGTTAAAAACGTTGGGATTATTATTTCTCCTTGAAAAGTTTCAGATACAAAGAACGCATATATTCCACGTTGTGATAATCTGATTAATTGTAAACGATACAGTCGAGCTTTTCACTGAGTTATATGTTTCCTTTTCGTTGGCGAGAAATCTTGTCGTTTCTATCGTTACGCTACCCAACACGTATTTTCTTTCTATTTTTTGGTTCTACGTGTTTCATAAATAACCTAGGAACGAGATTCAAACTTTTATCAGACTTTTCTGAATTTCCTATCTGATTCATTAAACGCTGCCTTGACGAAGTTTAAATTAGAAGATCGCCAGTCACGATCTATAATTTTTAATTCGTTATTTTTTTTATTTTCGTTATTCTCTCGTGTACTTCCGTAAATATTATACGCCTGCCCTGAATCGTTATCTCGCATCAGTACCAATAATTCCGACCGATTAGTCGTTCCACCAATAATCTCTACTTATTATCACGTTTTATGCGAACCCAGCAGGTGTTCTAATACTTATGAACGAGGGTGTACATCTGTTCTCGTGCCTGCCACGCGTCCATGTGCAATGTACAAGCGAGCATAGGATGGCTGCGATTCTACTTGTTGGCAGAGAGTTAGGTTGGCCGGGTATCGGTGTTAACGTCTCAGTGGACACGCCGTGGCGCTGTCCGCTTTAACCGATAACGTTGCCAACTCGTTAGAAATGAATGGTCGGCCCGGGGGTAGGTGCCGCAAGGGTCGCAGACAATGGAGCTCGGGCCACCCCCACGCGCTCCACGCGACTTTGTCCGGTTACTTCGTCCTCAATTACTTCGATACCTCGTAATTAATCTGGAGAGCGCGCGAGGTGCCTGCTAGACTTCGTTAAGGGCTCCTAACTCCCACTCGCTTGCCAAAGAAGGATAAAAGACGCTGTTAATACGAATTGTCAGCGTCCTCGTTTGCTCGCGAGAAATTAAAAGACGGATGATACCAACGAAAAGGGATGCGAGAGAGGAGCAGAGTCAACTTCGATGACGGTTCTCGAGGATCGTACGGAGAAATTGACTCTGAACTGTTCGGAAAGATTGGAAGGTTTTAAGTCCAGACGAATTAGTAGATAATTTTCAGGGCGACATCGAGCTCCGCGTTTAAAGGATGTCGGGTAAAATCCTCCGTCACTCTTAATCCACGATCAAGCTGGATCTTTCGGTGAAACCCAGGTGTTGGAATTCCTTTAGGACCGATAAGGGGATTTTCGTTGAGAGTTTCGTATGCTTTGGTATCGTTGCGTTTCGGGTTATCGATCGCGCAGCGTAATCGCGACATTTTAATACAGGCCGAACGTGCTCGTCGTTGACTCACAAGACGAACGAGCACTCTTTTATCGGTCGCCTGGCCGATAATGCCGCCTCCAAGCGCGTGTGCACAGGAGAGCAATCGTGTCACACGATCGTACGAACTTTTGCCTGAGCTGTAGATCACCGTAAACCACTGCACGTGACGCCCAGGAACTTTACAAAACTTCGATTTCCCTTAAACTGCGCGGCATTAAACTAGCGTCCGACTCCGGGAACAACGATAGCGACTATCGATCGCCAGCGCCGACAAACAACCGGCTTTTTTTCTCCCGAAGAACTTTTGGCTCGTAGATCGCTATCGGACGCCGAATTCCATCGATCAGGGATATTACCGAGGCGGGAGAACACGTTCGGGGAAAGATGAACTCGATATATACCCACTGGGTTAAACCGGTTGACCCGGCGTGTCGCGTTGGTCCTGCAAGATATCGCTACCGAGGATTCCTCGATTATGGCATCGCGACGTTTCATGGAACGAAGTTTCCGAAATGGAAACGGCTTTAACGCGAACGCGGTGTGCTAAACAGTATCGAACGTGGGCGGGCAACGTAATATCGGAAGTAACGAATGCCAGATCGAAGTTGGAATGGGAAAGTTGGTTTTAAGGAAATTGGAAGGTCGGCAAGAATATTCTACGTGGTCTAGGAAAATCGGTAGATCGGACGTTACACGTTGCACGTAGATTGTTGAAAACAAGCGTTTAGAAACTTAAACCGTTTGTAGATCGAAACTGTTGCGATGTGCAATTTTCTGCTCCGTTACTGCGAGTAATTTATACTTGTCCGTTACAAAGCCAAGCGGTATGCAGCTGAAAATCAGAAGATCTTGTCGCACTCGAGACGTCCGATATTGCTTCCTACTTGTTTCACCCTCTGCTGTACTCCCAATTTCTAAGACGATTTCTTCCAATAGAAGAACGCTCGACGAGGTTTATAAATCTCGATGATTACTCTCGAATTTAATCTTACCGGGAAAGAGGTGGATCAGAAAGAGGACGCAATCTGCCGGTTGTTTTTCGGCCGGAAGCGATCGACGTCGTTCAAGGTAAAGAGGATCGTTCGCGCGTCGTAAACTTTTGGGGCGGAGAGGACAAAACGATCTTCGACCAAAGACGACGACGATGGCGGAAGGACGTTGTAAGCATTGTTGCCGCAGCTTTATGATGGATGGACGAAAGGAATCCCGTGCCTGCCCCTCGTGATTCCAGAGGTGGAATGCTGCCCCTTAAAAAGAGGGCCGCGGATAAACTCGAGTAATTTGTCACTTCGCCACCAACTTCTTTACGACGCTGAGTTACGCCCATCGTCGTGTTCGCAAAAAGCAAGTCCCTGTCTCGGCTACCCCTCGGCTCGTACACCAAGAGGGATAGATATGACATACCCCTCTTCGTTCCTGGTCCTAACGATGAAAAAGTAACTTCTTTTCACGCGGACCGGCCGACCGTAATTTCCGTTGCTTTTGACCACGCTCTCGTGAACAGAAATGACGTTGATTTAGACGTTGTGTAGTAGGTTTGGTGACACGTAAATCACGATTTTATTTTTCTGCGGAGAGAAGGGCGATGACGGGATGATACGCGATGTGGGATTAGCGGATTTAAACGAATAGTCAAGATTATTAGTTGGTAATTTTTCATTGAAATTTTAGTACATCTATCAAGGTGCATTTCTGCGGAATTGAATGATTTATTGCAAACGATATGGAAAAGAAACTTTTCGCGTATCTTTTATCCGTTTTGTGTCTTACCTTGTTACAATTACAGACGTAATTGGATTTTAGAATTATAGCAGAAATGGAGAATCACTTCTCATTCGTATGTACACTAATCGGTAATGTATGCTAATGTTCGTAGAATCTCAAAGGGCTAAATTCTAAGAATTGTATTTAGATTCCTGGCTTTTATGAAACACGCAGGTACTTTTAATCTTCTTGCAAGTACAGAGTCGTTTCACGTGCGCTTTCGTCTAAAATTGATAAACGTGTGTCAAATTAAACTTCTCGATCCTGAAAGAAACACGAAAATCTTGTTGAAATCTCCCACGAGGAATATGTACGTACACATTTTCCTCTTTGCCTTTGAGGAAATATGTGGATTGCCACTCGTGTCTGACGAAATGGAATTCCGATCCCTTTTGCCCGGGCAAGGTCGAACGAAGCACGCTGTTTTCAAGAGGAATTCCCTTCGTGTGCTTTTTCTCGCAATTCCATCAAGCTCCGGGTGGGAATCAAGGCAGTCGATCGTCACTTCTTGCGAACGACGTTCACGATTCTATCGACGATAACGAGAGAGGAGTCGTTGCAATTTAGGGCTTTTCTTTCAGGCCAGGGAGCGGAGTAAAACGTCCGCTCGAGAGCCGGCTGAAAACGCGCGCTCGCGTGTGACCATACATACACTCTCGTTCATAAATATCAGGACACTCGCAGAAAGTGAGATTAATCGTGGAAATGTCTAGGAACTTATAAAGTCGTTAATAACTATTATCTAATTTGAAGACAGATCTCATCGATAGACGGATCGTCTCGTCTCTGTATACGATAATATTAAATTTTTCCCTCTTCGAGTCTCGCGATTATTGCTTCGATCAATCTCGTATTCTCTTATATTATTCGATTTTCTATCGTAATTTCAAGTTTCAATAAGGATTTTAAGCGAACGTTTCTTCTGACTTCTTGCTCCGTTTCATACAGACTTTTCCTATGAAATTAAGAGAGCGCGTATAACGCGTATGATTCTACTACTTTGTAGTTCCTTCCGCGACTCTTACAGATAGTTTCTACACAATTCGCCGTTTCCTCGCATAAATATCATAATCGGTTAACCATTTGCTCGATAGTTTCAACAAATTGTATGGGACCAAAAACTGTCATAAGGTTTATGGACGGGAGTGTACGTGTATGAACCCGTCAATGGAAGTGGAAATAAAACGTGTGGCCCAGGATCCAGAGACGCTTACCGTCATTTCTCTTCCTACTTTCCCACCTTCTTTTCGTCCATCGACCTCCGCCTCTATTGTCGTCCATTCTACTTTGCCCCCGGCTGTGTATAGAAAAATGCGCCTCTGCTCGTTCGTATATACGTGTTTATACATATATACAAACATAGCGGCGGGGAAAGGAGAAACGCTGTTGCGGATGGCGTTCTGTCCGCGAGAGAGAAACGTTTAAGAGATTCGAGCTTCGAATGGTTAAACTTTGGTTCGTTAATTGCGAATCCTTGTACATATTTCCATAGAGGATTCACTAAATGTTACCCTCTCTCAGTTCTAAACGAGTTTTGATAGCTTATAGAACTTGGAAAATCGAGTGCTCTAATGCCTCGTTTTAGAGACGGATGGCTAATTGCTCGCGAGATCTTAATGGCTTGACAAAATTTCTCCAGTGTATGGGAACATTTGCAAGAATGATCTTGGTACGCGTGTAGCTATTAAGGATTAAACCTCTGCCTTTATTCAATGAATAATACGCGATTGATTCGTTAAATCGAATTGGATATAAGGAAGCAAAGGAAGTGCAATTCGTTGAGCATTATAGTATGATATTACGATGCTATGAATCTGTCGGTGATAGTTTCGTAGAAGTTCCAAGGTAGGAAATTATAGGCATCGATTACTAATTCAAATAATTATCGATTCTTATTAGTTCGAACGAATAGAAAAAAAATTTCTTTTCTCTCAAGAGTCAAAGGTATTGGTACATATGATAAAGTACTGATTAGGCTGACAGTGCACGATACACGGATAGAATTTTTATTTTCTTTAGAGAAACGTTTCGCGAAGAATGAAGTTACATTAACTAATATTGACAGAATTTTACCCTGATACTTGCTACTTGTCATATCGTTAATTCCACCCAGTGATAATATTTATAGATCGTAACCCTAAATAGTAAGATTCTCCTAGAATTTCCTAGTAAACCCAATTACATGGTTCTCATCAATGCTAATACTCTTGCTCTTGCAACATTCCAATTTGGCGCTAACAGCCACCAGTCGAGTCCTTATTTCTCTCTGGAACTTTATCCAAAGAGGCGTTAAGCGTTTCCCTTGGAGCGCCTAATACAGTTCGAAGCTACTATCACTCGCCACCTACCTCTGAAGCTTAGCTCAAGACCTTCTCCGGTCCCGTTTAACGTACTTCTCGCGACCGTACCACTTTTCTTCGAGAACGACCCGCCTAACGATCTTCAGCGCCTCGACGAGATAACCGAGCCGATTACAGAGCTGTGTCCGCTCGTGTCCTCGATGCTAATTTATGGTAACATGAGCGGCTAAGACGAGAGAGCATCGTAAAGCTGGTGTAAAGTGAGAGAATTTGACAAACTTGATCAAACGCTACAATTACTGCAAGTTACGAAAATATTTGAACACTAGTCGATACTTTTTATGAATACGTGTATTACGTATATGGTATACGGAACATTAAAAAATTTCATTAGAACTGTTATGCGATTCGGCTATCACGACTAGGTCGGTAAAGTTTGAGACCAATCTGAGCATTGTACATAGATGTTAGAAAATATTTAGTACAAATATTTATTTCCTAGAAATCATGAAAACATAAAATATTTAATCAATTATTCGTTATATCAATGAATCTTTAGTATTCGATAACATCGTATGTTATTCGCGTTATATAACAATTTTTAATAAATCGTACATGTTTGCGGTAAATATTTTGCAACTCCGATATACGTCCTCGGATTGATTTCCAATTTTACCGATATAATCGTGGTAGTCGTGTTTCGTTAGAGTGCTAGAAATTTCAATATGTTTCGATGATTACGTCATACACATATAATACATCTTGTATAATGTATACAATATGTATCTTTCCAGATTGGTTTGAAATGTTAGCTTTAAAATCATTATGATCGTATTTCGTTACCGTGCTAATGAAATTACAGGTAGATACATACAATATGTATTTTCGCATTGATTTGAATTTTATCGATATAATTATTAGAGCCGTGTCTTTACGGTAATTACAGTGTTAATCGAATTTCGCGATATGCACGTGAAACTTTTCTATGATATATACTTCAAATACTTTCGTGAGTTACTGTAAGTAGACGAGGCTGCTCATATCGCCACGGGAAATCTACCTACGTGGTCGCTGAAATCGGTTTCCTCTTAGGCTAGCGTACGAAAATTACAGTTGAGTTAAGGTCGCGCGTTATCCTCTCACGCTTCGATATCGATCGATAAGTTTATCTCGCCCTAGCAGCGTACTGGAATGCAGAAATTTTCATGAGACGCGCGAGCCATCCTCCATGAGGGTGAATTATGCTCGATGAAAATGGAGCGGTTTTCGGGGGGAAAAATGAGCAAACGCCCAGTCGTGTTTACACATGTTACCGTTCGTGCTCGCGCGAGATAAAAGGAATCGCTAGTTTATTATAACATGCGTGCTACCTGCTTCACGCCATATTCGTACTTCATGGTGTTAATATGTATTTTAATGAATATCGAGTAGTCGAACGAGAACAACAATGAAAATGACTTTATTTATAACATCTATTTTTCATTCTGTACAGAATAATTTGTTGTCTGGTATTAAATTGATAGAATGATAACGATCAGTATACAGTGGCAGTGGTACAAATCAATATGCGCCCCGCTTTATACGAAATCTATTTAGTTAGTTTGAATGGGAACATTAATGAAAATCACTTTATTTATATCATCTACTCTTCGTTCTCTTCGGCGTAATTTGTTATCCGGTGGTAAATTGGCAGAATGGTGGTAATCGATACACAGGGACAGTGATACGAATCAATATATACTGCGCCTTAGAAGAAACCTGGTTAGTAGGTACAGTGTACTAGTACTAGTTTAGGTACAGTGGCTCTCACTAATATTCGGAAGAAATTATACGGATTAATTTACCAAACGACGCATAAATAAAATTTTGAAAAAAAAAAAATTAGTCGGTATCGCGGAACAAAATGTAAAGATCGCCTTTTTTTAGAACACTCTTATCCGGGCTTGTAATGTAAATTTAAACAATACATTTCGAACGTTTCTATTTTTTATATACACGCTGAAAATTTTGATCGAAATCGATTTACGTTGCCACAAACTGCAAGAATTAATCTGACTGCCGTTGTCGAACTTCCCATTATTTAAAAACTCGTTCAAAACATATACCGAACAAAAGTCCGTGGCAAAATCGTCCAAACGGTGAACGCAGAAGGCGACGCGCTAATCACCGATACCTTCTGTCTCCGTAAACTGAAACACCGGTTTCCCAACTTCTTTTTCCCTTCGTCTCTTTTTAACCGTGCCCTCCTCCTCTTGCTATCTCAACTTGTCACCGAATCACTCGCCAATTTATCTTCCGGCGAACAAAAATAAGGAACGGTGTCTAGCTAAGAGTTGGACGCAGTGGTGGTGGCGGCGGGAATTCGAGTCTCTGCAGGTAACACAACGACGAAAGAGGAAGAAGGGGGTGATTATGAAACCTGGTAGGATAGGACAGTCGTTTGTCATCGCTGAATAATCGCGAAGGACTTGGGATGGTTGGCCGACGACACGTTGGGTGGGGGTTGCCAGGTTGAATGTCGGAGGTCGTGGGCGAAGGGAGCCGAAGTCAGGGGCGTTTAAAAGTACAATGGAGACCATTTACCCTCGGTTCTCTCTTGTAACGGTCCGTTCACCCCTCGCGTACCTTTGCCCCGCCAGGAAAGTGGCTGGCAAGGGGTTGGAATCCGGCTCATTGATGCGATCGTGCGCCGGTGTCCGTGTTGAGCTGTAGACTATTTCGCCTGGAGAACGGAAAAGTCGTTCCTCGTTCTTTTCTCGACCCATTTGATACGCCCGTGGTATCTTAATAAAATTTTTTCGTGGAAACGTGGATATCACGGTGCACGAGTAACGACGTGTAATAAGCTGCCTGATATATCCTGCTGGAAGTATCGGGTATGATTCAGAGGCACGATAGCGCGATCGTTGCATCTTTCGGGGCAATTTGTCACTGTCGCCGATTCACACCGCGGATCGTTACGCCGGCCGCGTAAATACGATCGCGCGTGAGATCACGCGATCCATCGCTTTTGACGCTACGCGGCCGCGTTCTTGCATTTGTCACGGGTAACAAGTTGCCCCGGGAAACGCATTCGGGGAATATTAAATCACAGCGACCAAGTGAACTCGCACCTTGCGAAAACAAAGATTTTTTACGACGGTATTGGTGGAAAATTTGCGTGGCAAACGGAAGAGATTGGATAGATTAGCGGTTACGTAGAGTAGTTGATCGTGCACAATAACACGTAAATGTATTATTAACTAGTAGAGTAATTACGTTTATAGAATTGGCAATTTATTAATCGGTTATGCGATACCTCACAGCCGCTTGAATTTCCAAGGAACAAGCAAATTCTGTTCAGACTTTGATCTAGATATTCCGCGAACGTTGTATGCAAAATGACACGTATCGTGGTTTTATATTAGTATCTCGCGCTGCTTTCTCCTATTGGTATCTGACGGCACGTATTCTCGTAAATTGAGATTGATCGTTTGCACGTAGTTTGTTTCGTAACGCGGAATATTGCAGGACGTTTCGTGCACTGTTTCGCGGCTTTGATCATCTTCTCCTTTCGTCGTAAGCTGGTTGGCTTTTGTTCGACTCGGAGAAATCTGATCACCGAGATCGCTTTCAAAATGAGATTCACAGCGAGACAGCTCTGTTCGTTGATTTTCTCAGACGTCGGTTGTGACGTTGCAGCGGCGAGGATCGGTTTACGATTCGAGTTTCTCGTGCATGGCATCAATAATCATTTCGCCGCACGGCAAGAAGGCGACAGGTCATCCGTTCTAATTACTCAAGACGAGCTGATGGTCGACATCGGCACACGGATGTATACTCGATCGATGTTACATTCCTGTGAACCGTGATACGGCTAACTGGAATTATACCTAATGCTTGACCGTTCCAATTTGTAACGCATCGTCTTTACGCTTGATCGCTGAGGAGTGGAATTGGGATTGGCCATGAGTAGCTCTTGGACCTAGACACGTGTAATACAGAGTAGATGCTTCTATGATCTTAATTATCAAGAGTTTACACTCGGAGGACAAAGTTTTACGCTTCGAAGCTTTTCCAAGGCTTTACACATACTCCAAGTACTTTCCACATAGTCCAAGTACTTGGACTCTTGGTTATTATTGGCAACGTGTATTTTGATTATAAAATTAAAGATAAACGAAAGTACAGCGATTTTATTCCTCATAATCGTCGTACTTATAACAATCTATTACGAAGTGATTTCGGTTTCTGGTTAATATATCTTTAAAATATATCTTTATCTCTAATATATCTTTCAAATTCGATATAGTAGAAAGCATATCATTGGATCTTTGAAAAACCTCGATCGACGTACGAGACATTAATTTATTGCCTCAGAACGCAGAAGTTAAAAACTCTTCGATTTCGGAACACCAAAAGATAGCGATATCGAAAAACGTTTCGCTATGTTTTCAACAATGGAATTTTTATTGGAGGGGCGTTCGTGTACGTTCAGACATTGATTGGTCGATGAAAACGTTTCGTGTCATCTTAAATCCTCGACTGTTTCAGTTTTTGGTCGGCGTTGTCAGTGTTGTAAACGCCACTTTAAACGTCCGTTTCAGTGGCGGACCCCTTCCTTTTCATCCTTTCCCCTCTCCACGACTAGAACTGAAAAAAAAACCTTTCCCAAGCGTTTTAGAAGCGCCTTCGCAAGGAAAGGTAGCGCACAAAGCGGAAGGAAAATGAAACAGGGAGAAGAGTTTACTATTTATAGTAGCCCGGGATGCCGTATTTAAACTGACCCCGATCCTCGTACCTAACAAAACTCGACAGAAATTGCATTTTAGAGCGGCTGTCACTGTCGCATGCACGCCGAACAACGACGTTTATTACGATACGATAAATTGTACCTCGACGACATTAGATAGCTTGTTGCATTATAGCTTGATTGTAAATTACACCTGGAGTGTGATGTGTATCGATCACATATGGAGCGGTAATTAACGTTCCTAGACCGCTAATAGGTTATTGATTATCGGTCAGAAGGAAAGATCAATGTGTTTCCCTATTTTTGTTAACACGTGGACACGTTGATAATTATTTTGACGCGTAACCCAATTTCACAGCGGGTTGTTTATGTCTAGTTAAATCCTAGCTATCTCGGATCTCGATAGTTTGCCTGATTTTTACAATTTTACGCGTTTCAACGTACGACGAAGCAATCGATCCCATTGAAATATAACGAAACACGAACTTCTTGCGGTGGAAACTACTCTATGCGAGAATTACTATCGCGTGACTGCTCATCGTCTATTTAGATAATGTAACGCGCCGACGTGACTGAAAAATGGAGGCGCATCGTCGTCGATACAGTCACGCATGGAATCGTTAAGTATCTTAGCTACGATCTCGTTACCTACATCCTATTATTCCATCGAAATTGCGATCTCCTGTTGGAATTAGCGATCTCCTGTTCGAATTAGCGGGTGGAATAAGATTTAGTCGTTCGTTCGTAAGTTACTCGAAGCTGGAACATCGAGCAAGTACTTGCTATACCGTCGAAAAGATTTCAAAGTTTTCCGAATGTAACTTTCCAAAAGTATGCTTAAACCTTCGCGAATATGGAAGAAAGAAAGAAAGAAAGAAAGGAAATCCTGTTCCCTTAAAGCTTCTGGCTCTTTTTCTTTAACGTGATGTTATATGATAAAATTTGTCGATTTTTTAATCTGAATCCGGATGGACCCAATTCGATTAATATTATCGGAGCAAAAATGGAAAAGTCAACTGTCCCTATAATTGATAGTTTCACTTATGAAATCACCACACGTAAAAATAAAACGCGGAAGCGTGCGGACATAAGGCTCGGAATTACCATCCCGATCGATATTTGATCGTTTGATCACTCGATCTACAATACAGAGAGACGAACAAGAGATTATTACAAAAATACAGAATCTATGCTTCTCATCTGTAATTATAAAATATTCTGCCCTGTATTTATTCCTACGCTTCCCGCCGAGTCGCTAATTTTTCAACGAAACGACGCTAGATAACGAATTTCATCTACGATTGTTCGACACGAAATAAAAAGTCGTATCGACTGTTGGATGTATTTTATCCGTATTTACTCCCACGGTGACGCTATTCGAGCAAATGGAAACAGCGACAACGAGAAACAGCCAAACGTTGTCCTCGAACGCGTCGTTTCTTACGGGCTGTTAGCCCCGATCCAACGACCCATTACCAACATTACGTTATCTCGCGGCGGTTCTGAATGTTATCAGAGCCATTTCTCCCCGCAGCCTCGTCGAACGCCTCCGTTGAGCTATTGCTCCGCGCGGTTGGCAGATAATCTCGGTTGCATGACTGGAGGCTCGTCATAAAGCAGTCGTGCACCCACTACGGACACGCACGTTGTCTGGCTGCGGGCGTAAAATGGGGAAATCGTGGCACGGAGGAAGAAACGAAACGCTTGGCCTGGCGGCTAAAGCGCTTTTCTTCGACGAATCGTAATATGGAGTGAGGTGTACGGGTGTCACTGGTTGGCTGGCTTGTGGTTGGTACTTCGTCGAACACCCTTGGGATAGATGCAATCTGCCTTGTGTCACGTTCACGCCGTCGTAAGGTAAGTAAGACCATTCTCGTGTCAATGGGCGATGAATTCATCCAGCTGCTTTATCTCGTCGACACGCCCCGTCAGGTATATCCTGCGTACTGGTTACCCTCTTATGATTTACGTTATCCGTTGCTCGCAGATGTCTTTAGTTGCTGCGCCGTATCAGCGATTTTCGTCGCGTTCACGAAGTAGAGACGTTAGCGGTGTCTGATCATTATCAGCCGTTACTACTCAAACTGACCGTGGACTTTGAATCTTCAAATGCACGAACGATATCGGACTGTATCGTGATTAATGAATTACCAAGTGCATAAATAAATTTAAATATAAATTAAATATATATGTAGGTGACTGGTCAGTGGAAAATCTAAAGTCGGTTATTTCGACGAATTTTGGTGGTTCTAGTTGGTTGAACCGATTAAGTGACGATCGTGTACGTGTTACATATTATCAATTACATAACACATTCGCATTAAGCAGCACGATTTATCGACAATCGATCGTTGCTTGCTTTCGTGCAGTTAAATAGACACTGGCTGCGAATATACGTACGCTAATCTATCATTCGTGCGTTATTCTATTAGATAATCAACGACCTTGAGTCTACCTAAATCTATCTGTCGTCTGTCTTAAGTCCCAAAATTTCATTCCAATTTCCATTACAACTTTTAATTAACAAACGTTAATCACATTTCACCGCCGCGATCTTCGACTTCCATTCGAACCGGACTTGAATAACTGAACGAGCAAATACGAATACAGAGTGTCTTGTTTGATCAGTTGCTCGGCGAAGTACAGAGTTCGCCACTGTTTCGATGTACCGATGCCGATACCATATCGGTAGCCTGTAAACGAGAAATTTTCCAGTCGCGTAGCCCGCTAGTCAAATGATAGATAGAAAACGGGCCCTCCACGTATCAAGACTTTTCACGGGGGCAGCGGTTAGGAGTGCCGGCGATATTTGCTGCGTGCTAATATTGGCCTTTGCTATTGGCTGTTTGCCGGTAAATAGGAATTTTCTCCCGACCGTCGGATACTTGGTCAACGTGCACTGGGAACGAGATTCGATGTTGATTGCCCGCTCTTTGAAAAACTGGCCCGTTTCGGCTTGCTCGGAAGTCTGCCACTGATGCGGGCTCGCGTTCCTTCAAAATCGATCAGGAACCACTGCTTTAACGCGATTACCTGACCGTGACTTTCCTTCTTTCTTTTCAGTGCCAAATGGACGATGAATGAACGATACTTTTCATATAGTCTCGCGGAGTCATGCAGACGATTGTCTCGTTGTACGAGTCTTTTCACAGGCTCAATCTCCCGCGAAATGTTTATTAACAATCGAATACACAAGTTCCGGTATACTCTTCAGGCCGTAATTAATAGAATATATATTCATTGGGTTTCTTAAAAGATTAACAAGCTTTGTTTAGTACTTTGAACGATAAGACACGTATGTCGCGAATAAAATAATACATATATGATAAAATAAAAGCAATGAAACGTCTGCCAGTGTAACAAGGGATGGTAGAAACGTTAAATCGATACTCCGCAATAACTGTCATCTCTAACCGTACCACAAAGCCTGTTCACCGACTAATTCTAATAAACGTAGCCTGATCTGTTTATAACGATTCTCGCTTACCTTATCAGCTGCTTGGCGCTCTCTATATCATGGTTTAATCTCCGATGTGTTCGCGCACCTTTTCCTTCCATCTGGTATCCTCCTGTTCCTTTGCAAGCATGACGCTCCTTTTGTCGCGTCGCAGTTGCAAGGCATAATGATTCTTTTCTGAAAGAACTCCGAGAAGTGTCAAAGTAGCGTTCGCGGCGCGCATCGATCATTAGAAAGATACTAAAAACCGTCTCCGTTGTTCGCCAGTGTTTGCACAGCGTGTATCGTCTGCCGGGCCCTTTGTACGCGTTCTTTACCCGACAGACTAGACGAACGGAAAAAAAGAACACGAAAGAGACTCGTTACGTGGCACGGTCGTAGAACACGTGTGCAATGCGATCACGCGATGCACTCTTCGTCCTTCCATGCGTTTGCTCGATGTCTTTATCTGGCCTATTACCGTAATGTTTTCTTGGCTCGCGCTAAAGAGCGAGCAATTTCCTTCTCGACTCCCGAAGACAGTTCCTTTTGAGTAGAGGTCCATGGAAATTAATCGTCCGCGTAAAGCAGAGTGATTAACGAGTGTATCACTAGCCTTTGCTATAAATCATTCTTTGACGCTGGAGTAGAAAGACCGCGGTATTGGTCAGACACCACTTTACCCAGTTTCAGTAGTAGAGATTGAAATTACTCGGGAAACTTTCTTAGGAACGTGTCGGAACGGTAGTGTAGCTAATTTTTAAAAGTTACAAATTATCGCGTTGTTATCGGCGTGTTGTTATCGCAGGGTTCACTGATTCGTTTATAATTTGTTATTGCTGAACTTGGGATTACAATAAGAAGCTATAGATTCAGATTAAGGTAAAACTTTTGGTTGTAAGGAGTTAAATCGTTGAACAAATTACGCATCAGCGTTTCATTGTCAATCATACACGGTGGCTGTCTATTTCGCGCATCAAATACTTTCAAATTAATTGCCAATCGTTTTAGTATAGTCGAGTAGTGACAGTAGTAAAAAATCATTCTAGCTTCGAATAATAATTTCCAATTACACATCTTTAGATCGATGAAATACAAATAGCAACGATATTCCGTTATCGCTGCACGATGTACTAACCGAGAAACTCGTGAAAAAATACGAGATATTCGGTCGCAGCCATCGATCGATCATCGTATGACAATTACAAGACGCGCGTAAGACGCATAACTCGTTGGTAAGCAGATATCGACGACCATAACGACCATGGCGTACTCACAATAATTGGACGCCGGTCGAAGGGACGATGGTTATCGTCGGGCCGGAATAGAGCAGCGGTCGTGACTAATCGTGACGTTATTACGATTAGATCCATCCAAGCTATAATTAGACGACGATCACCGGGAACATAGTCTCTGGCTGCGATCACGTGAAACCCGTTCAATCGGTTGACATTCGGTGGTCGCGTGCGTTCAGCAAACAATGGTCGAAATACACGGTATGCGGAGTGTGTGTAGTCGGAGAATCGAAGCGAGAAAGCAACCAGCCCTTTCTACAGGGGTTTCGATCGAGGAAACGTGGTCCGAACAGGCCAGCCGACTCCCACGATTTCTTTCTTTTCTTTTTATTGGTCGTTCGGTCGTTTAAATAAGCCCGACGTTGTGATAAGGATCGCAGGTGAAGTAAAATAAATTACATTCGTAATACCGAGTGGCCAACCCTATTACCGCGGGCTACGAGCCACACTCGCGCCTGTCCGTCTGTTCTCTCTCTTTCTCTCCCCCTTCATCTCTCTCTCTCTTTCCTTTTATCCTTTCGTTGCTCCCCTCCCATCCCTAGAACGGAAATAACGGAAGCGAAACGAACTCGAAGCTCGCAACGACCAGATATTTTTTCTCAATTTCCGCTGTCCATGACACTGGCCGGAATCTCTTTTGATTTTCAGCAGAACGGGGACTTTTGCGTTATTGGTTTCCCTTTAAACTAACCACCATCCACCATTCTCATAGCTTGTTCTCCTCGCCGTATTTAACTAAAAGATGACTTTGAAATTGCGTAGAAAATTCTACGTTTGCCTCGTGTTCATTTACCGATCGATTAACTTGACTTTTTCGTCGATAAGTTCCTTACATGGTAGATTTAACGTATCAAAGGGTTCCCGTTTTCAACGTGGATGTACCTGGAACTGGTTCGGATTCGTAATTGTAAACGTCATCACGTATTGCAAGTATTTCCTGGTATTGCAAATTCGCTGAAGTTGGAACATTCGATAAGGATTTGAAGACATATTGCTAGGATTTTATTCGACGTGCAATATGTAAAGCCACTCAAAAATCACAATTGCTCCTGACGTATATCCAAGATATATGAGGTAGCTCTATAGATCCCTCAAGAACGTCTGAGTAACGAGAGTTATCTCGTATGGGAGATTCGGAATTTATATCTCTTATAATTTGATTCTTTAGAGTTACATCTGTATCTTAAAATTGTTACCGTAAAATCAAACTGTATCTCATATATCTCCGCCAGTTTATCTAGTTCGTTCGATACTGCAAATATCAAAACGACGAATTCATAATTTTTCACAGAAATTTTATACACTTACATCTTGCGTCACGTAGTTTTCCATATTCTCTGGTATCAGTTTCGCGTCTTTTCTCTAAATATTTCTGAATATAATTCTATCCACTAATCGCGAAACTGCCAAGCGCAAATTTTTTCCTACGTGAAACTGCCGTCTCAAACACGAACCGTCAAGAGGATGACGGGACAAAATTCAGAAATACAGTTAGGAGAGTGTATGCGGTAGCACACGATGCAGTGAAGCGAATCAGTGCTCCAGATCCGTCTCGTAACCTCGATTTCTCCTATCATCGTGAATTTCCCAAATCATGTGTCTCGTCCACGCGAACATCCGTCCTCACGTTCTGAATACGTCCTCCCTCATATTCGAAGACGTTGCTGTAGACTGAGAGCGTAATGGCAGTAATTATGAGCCGGTGCTAAACGTTCCTTCTATATCCTCACGTGTTGTTTGCCACGGTAAAACAAAGACGTCAGGATGTGTACACAACGAGGCGACGGCTAGTGGAGCGTGGCAATAAAGCGGCGGGCGTTACATCGATTACGAGTACGGAACGGAAATTCCCCACGATCGAGCAATAACTCTAAATATCGAGGTATCGACCGGTGGCCCCGTTTCTCTGGATTAGTTGGCCCGTGAATAACGTTCGTCTAACACCACCCGTTATACCGAGTTTTTTTCCCCATTCCGGCCACGAAGGATGTTTCCGCTCCCTTTTGCTCGATTTACACCCACGATTCTCGGATGTGTTTGCCCAGGATTATGAAGTTGATGTACGAGTCGTTCTCCAGTGATTAAGCGGAGGGATAAGGTAGATTCGGCACGATTGTTGATGCGTTGTTTGAGGATTCGTGAATCTCTGAAATCTACGCGAATTAAACTCGAATTCTCTGCGGAATCGAAGCGTACTGCGCGTTTTAGCGTTAGTTATTTGGTGGTTCGGTCGAGAGGTCAGACGCAGTTTTGAGAACTTTCGAAGAAAATATAACTTTATTTTAAAAGGTGAGATAAAATAAGGAGTTATCCCTTTGCGATCTGTATTATACGATTTCTAGTTTTTACTAGTGGTTTTGTTCTATGTTTTAAGACCGTTTAAAGGACACACGTGCTAAGCACAAATGCCTTTTATAATTAGCGGTAGAACTGCACGTAAGTTGCTCGTATCTAAATTAATATCGGAGTTACAAACATTTCTGTTCTGCAGCAGTATTTTATCAAAGCGGTAATTTAGGGTACTTTCAGGACATGATAGATTAAGAAGCTTCTACACTGAGCATCATATATAGCGTGAAATATGAGAATTTTGATATAGCACGATGCGTTTTATAAACTTATATAAATTATCTGAAACGCGAGAGTTTGATCCTACAGATTAATAGTTTCTAGTCACTTATAACACACGAATTCTCTAAATCGAAGAATTATAGTGTACTATATCTAAATAGGCGTGTGATTTTTACCATCAGAGATCGAATTACAGAATGTTAAAATCTTCTTCAAATTATCAACGCTATCGTTGACGAACTTTAACTCCATTCAACGAAGAATTTACGTAAAGAATTCAGCGCGTCATATGCAACTTTCTTCGTCTGATTTTCAAGCACTATCGAGTATTACGAGCAAAGGCTAGTTGAGAGTTATTAATCGCGGTTATCCGAAATTATTTTCGCGATCGACGCGCAATTAGCAGAATTACCGGCACGCTGTTGTGTCAAGGGTTATGCTTCTTAATGGGACTTATTTAATTGATTTCGCGTCGTGACACGGCCAGTGCAATTTTTTATTCTCGCGCAAAATTGTTGGCTACCACGGTTTATTTTACGCTCTTCTCGCGCTCTTCCATTTTTCCTCCTTCTCCTTGTCTTTCTTTCGTTAATTTTAACGAGACACCGGTACGCGCTAACGATGCAATATGCATCCAATTACTTTCACACCTTGCTGCCCGTAATTGTTAATTTTGCTTGCGCTTTCCGCAATTAAATGTTTAAAAGAGAGCCACTAGCTGGTTCTTTTGCCTCGCACGATGGAAAATCGATCTGTCCACTCGCTCTGTTGTAACACGTTATTCAAGGTAATTCAAGTAATTCGTTCGACTTTAAACCACGTTCTTTCTCCCATTTTTATTTCTCAGCTTTCAACAGTAATCTACAGATTTATGATGTGTATACCGACGCACACACGCGCGCCGACGAAACTATATGAACATTTGTAAAACCCTTCCATAAATATCACGTATTACGCGTGATATACGAAGCATTCGATCTACGGTCAATATTTGTTAACAAGTTTGTAATAAAGCGTTTACACGGTCAGACATTATAAAACATTCGCCCGTTATTTTCACTCGCAGTTCCAGTTTCTTTCTTTGGCAAATTCGAAATTCTTCGTACAATCGTAACAGTCGATATCTGTATTTGCCAAAAACGCGAGTACATTTCTGCGATCAATGATATTAAGTAGTTTCGTTATCGCGTCAAACAACAGGAGTCGTTGAAAACTATCCAGACCGCCAACGTCGTTTGTGACAAATTTCCCAAGATTGAAGTTCCTCGGCGAACTACTCCAGTGCGGCTCTACGACTGCTCTCGACATGCTTGCCAAAATTGAAGTTCCTCGGTAAATTTGACTTCGCTGTTGACGACGCAGTCGTCATCCGTTTTAATTTCCCGCGTTAATCTCGAGTCGTTCGTTCCAAGCAACAAGTACTCGTCGTTGATTCACGGCGGAACATTTCGCCATCCGTCTGAATCCGTTTAAATTACCAGGCACGGCAAAATACCAATAAAACGAACGTAAATTGCCACAGCTGTATACAGGTTGTCGGAAACGAAGTCGCGTGGTTCGATATTCGGGGGAAACGGTTTTCTGCAGATCGTGCGATATTAAGGGCCAGGCCCTTGTCGGACCGACTGTCGAAATTGAACCGGTCGAATTCATGCGACAACTTTGAACAAAGTTCCGTGCGACAACGGGCCTCGCCAACTTTCGCTGTTAACCTTCGAAATTCGCAAGCTGAAAATCTGCCGTTTCTTCGTTTCCACGCCTTCTTCGCCCTACGTCCCGCCATTTTTCCCCCCTTTCGAATTTTATTCCTGGCGAATGGTAGCCAGTCTCTGCCGCGTTTCCCTCGAAACTGCGTAATTAAAATTTAACAGCGCGGAATCGCTGGCCGGAAGCGTCTCTTTCGAGCGGCTGGCTTTGAACAAAACGGAACGGTTTCAGACGACGTCGTTGATCGTGCACGCGAGTCTATCTCTATTAAATATTTCTTTCTGATTTCTTTCTGAGTTCTTATGTGTATTTACTGCGATTCACCGATGAAGTTCAAGAGGCTGTACCGTTTGGTTCAGCAAAAATGCGTGGCAGGAAAATGGGATTAATACGTTGGAAGATAAGGGACTCGTAAGGTATCTTCGACTCTCGATCGTAATGCGAGACTTTCATCGTAATATCTAGGTCGTAACTAATTAGATTAACGAAGAGAAGAATCGAAAATACTGTATGGGATTGTGATAGAATCGCGTAGATCGACCTCGCGTACGTTAGAGGTTTCGCTCTGGTTAAACTGGCTGAACTAAACGCTTGGCTAAACACCAAAGTTTCTCTTATTCTATTGAGACAAGAACCAGATAGTTGGATCGTGATCTGTTCTAAACTAATGCACGTAGTTAGATTCCGATAGAAACGTTACATAGAAAGAATAGTAAAAAGAAAAATGTAAGAGTTTCGTTGGGTCGATCGACTTTGTACATTTATTTGTACGTCGCAATCGTCCTTCTATGTCTGCCAAAGATACTTCTCAGTTTGTTAAGAGCAACAGTCCCGATTTATATGGCATCGAGTGCGACCGTAAATTTGACCGATATAATGATTTACGTTCGCGTATACCGAGGAAGCTTGAATTTTCCAAAGTACCGGTGTTTCTTGCAAAAGCGGTTTCTAGCTTCGCAGACCAGCACTTCCAAAAATTCTGTAAATGATGAAATCGTTAGACCGGTACGCTCTACAAAGCCACTTCCGTTCCGGCGAAACTCCTGACGCACAGGAAAAGTATACGTTGACCAGCAACGAGAGAGCCAGGCTACAAAACGAACGTTCCCTTTGTCGGCGCGATGGCAGATGCAGGGAAAAAAGGTCGTTGCAGAAATAAACACGAAACGCAATGGAACTGTAAAACGAAAGCTCGACACTGCCACTACAAAGCGCGTCACCTTGTTATTCCTTTTCTCTTATCGCGACTCGCGTATAAACGCGAACGATAACGAAGCCAGGTCAGATCGATATCTGGGCGACAGGCTTGGAGATTGGAATTTACCATTCTTTTATCGAGTCGACGAGATACAGAGGGGCGATGGAGAGGAACGAACGGGAACGAGGGTTAGACTGACCCGAAGGAAGGCCAACGAGCAACCCTCGAACTTTTACCTGCTGGCAACTTGGAAATCCTTTTATTTGCTCGCTTCGTGGCGGCATTGAACTTACGGGGAGCCTCGATGGTGTCGGAAGGATTAAAGAAGGGCTACGTCGCTCGTCTTCGCCAGTTGGTTAGGCTCGGAAGACACGAAATAAAATCGTAACACGAGGGACAGTGACAAAAGGGTCGAGCACGAATCGAAGGAATTGCCGGTTTTCTTGCTGTACGCTCTTCTTGATAAGTATATTGGGACACCCGGGTCCTCTTGTATAGGCGAACTACTGGTAAAGTATTAGTAAAATTGTACAGGTCATGAATCATTATGAAATAAAATTTGATAGAATATCCAATAGAAATATCGTCGAAAGCTTTGCGTAATACGAATACGAAGATTGACTGGGACGATGAACGCAGCGATTGATCGATCAACTCTGTGTATTAACAGATAGAGAAGCGCGAGGATGTCACAGTTATCTTTCAAGATTTACTTCGCAATTCACGAATCTTCGTGTTATCTGCTTATGACGAACAGACATTTGCGAGTATTTCGATTACATTTTCAAGAAGATCAATGGTTAATGCCGCGTCTGGAAAAATGTACAAAACGTGGAATCCATCAGTTTGACTTGTGAGATTCTTATCACAACGTCGAATAGATATGCGAGCTCTTGGCGCTCTAACGCTTCAAAGAAGATTTAATAATTTTCCACTGACTTGTCAGGTTTACCTTGTTTGTCCCTAAATGTCCTAACGCTTCTGCACAGGCCTGTATCTTGGAGTTTCTCTCAACGAACCGGTCACGCGGCAAAAGTTCTTTTCACCGCTATTAACTTGGCCCGTTCTCGGGAGGTTGGAGAGATTCATGTAAAATTCATCCCAAGTTACCGACATTAGTTCTTCGATCGTAGTCGGGGTTACAGAGGAAATGAACTTTTATGAAATTTATTCTTTCGCAGCCAGAACGTACGTAATTTTCATTCGAGCATCCCCCATCGTTTCAATTCCGAAGCAATTCCTCGTTTAATTCCTCGACCAACACTTCTCCCGCGCCAGTCGGATTTTTTTCAACGGCTACGCGTTTCTTTCTTTTTCTTTTTCTTTTTTTTTTTTCAAAGTGACACGTGCGAATCACCTCGCTGATCGTTTTTTTCCTTCTGTTCACTGTTGCAGACTGCATGGCCTGAGGACTTCACGGAGGAAGCGAGAGCCGAGCATCGCGATGGGGTGAAAAGGTTAGTCCGACCACTTAAAACTTCTCTATTCGAGTATTTACCGCGTTACACGCGGTTAAATGTCTCGCGTGCGGATGCGCGCGTTCTTTCACGATGCTCCGCGTTGCGGCAGCTTCCCTCGTTTCAATGCTTTTTCTTCGGGAATATCTTCCCGCGTGGATTAAGTGTATATTTAGAATTACTCGCGAGGAACGTAGGAAACGGCATTTTTATGCCGTGGAAATGAATGGACTTAAAACGTTCCTAGCGCTCTTACAGTTTTTACTATAATACCGGAATAAAGTATTTTCACCGACAAATGCATCTATAATTTATAATCTTCAAGTATGTACCAGTTCTTTATGTTGATGCATTTTTCGCAATTCCGAATCGCCTACATTTATTTCCCAAATATCGATCGTTCCTAATATTTTGATCTTAAATCAGCAGCGATATATTTGTAATAATCAACGAGTAACGTTGTCGTCTCGTTGCTAAATTTTGATTGCTAAAAGTCGAATTCTAAGGTCGTAGCAAAAAATTATTCTTTTTAGAAACACGTCTTTTTTCGTGTTTAACGATACAGTAAAATTAGGGCCGTTTTTACCAAAAACAACGAAAAATAAAAAATAAACTAAACTGTAGGACGATTCAAAGGTATCGAAGTAATATTATTAGTAAAATTGTTTAAGTTACGTGTTACTTGTTTAACATCAGGTTTGATTATCCGCGCAAAGAAATTGTAGTTCGATAGAAGAAAATTATACGTGTCGCGAATTTCGAAACGTACGAACAAATCAGATTACAAGCCCGAAAGCATAGAAACAAATCGCATTACAGACTTCAAAATATAAGAGAGAAATTAGATTATAAATTTCACGACACACAAAGACGCGTTGTATCAAAAAAGAAATTTCCCTAATTACAATTTCTACGACGATACCCAAAAGAACTTATTCTTTCGTATAAATCATCCACACGTCTCGTAAGCCACGTGTACGGCTGCTTAAACGCATTCGAAATTCGTCGCACGGTTCACGAACAAAGGAACGTTGATGTCGTTGCTGGACCCGCAAACATTTTCTCCGTGTTCCCTCTTTGATCCCTTCTCCGTGAGGCTTTGTTAATTTACTCCCTCGTGTTATCCTTTCCGTGCTGTCCGTCACGATAACTCCTTGATCCTCTCTCCAGCCGTGGCCCCTCGGCGTCGGACAGTTTCGTTTCCATCGAGTTGCTCGACACTGTTTACAGAACCCTCGAGCATACGAGATCCAGCACGGGTTTTCGAAACTTACGGTATGAATGTCCGAAGTGTGGCGAAAGGGCGAGGATCGGTGTTTTTTCGCGCTGCCAGCCAGGGACAAAGATCGAAACAGAAGCGGACAGTTATTGCTGGTAAAATCGGAGGAAGACGGTAATAACGGTGGTAAAGCGTCGCTGGTACGGCGAAAAGTTTCGCTGGAAATCGAGCTTGCAACGTCTCGCCAAACTTCCTTCTTTCGTCGTGAGTCTTGTTTCAGGTGCGAACGGAAGAACAGTGTTCGATGTTTTAGTTATTCGTCATAGAAGAAATCCTCGTCACGTTCAAAGAATTTACTTTGATAATTAGTCGTTGAATAATACAGTGAATACGAAAGTCGAGCAAGTTTTGGACGAAAGGAGTACAACTTTGATTGATAACAATTACGCGTTATACTTTCGAAGGAACTGATATTAAGCGCCGTTTTCATTATTCATAAGCGCGCGAGTTACGGTGTCAAAGTTTCTGGTGAAACAGTCAGTTCATTGGAAGGATGAGCTTTCCGGGGGTTTTCTAAGTGTCACTTAGCCAGGAAAAATTTCACGGGCAACAAGTGCCTTGTAGTCTTCTTTAAACGGCGGTTCTTGCCACATCTGCATAATAGGATATCTCACTGTGAGCCGTTGGTCCGAACAAAGAGGCCGGTAATTGCATGATTCATCTTACTTGCATATCAGACCTCCTGGAACGCGTAATAATTTCATACCGGTCCGAGAAAGAAAAAAAAGAAAAATGAATTACGTCGTGTCCACGGACAGGAAGGGATCTACGGTACGTTTCTCGCGATAACGTTTTAATCCATATCGTAATATATACTTAATATACTCTGATAAAATCTCTTCCCGCGCTAAACAGTTGATACGCTAGACGCATGAAACGAAAAACCCTTCGTTTACGATGAATCGTATCGTTCCAAGTATGATACGAATAATTAAACAGGCTTTCGTGTCGTTTCAGATTTGTCACCTATCGTTGCGTGTAATTCTTTGATCGTTACAAATAATTTAATCAGAATTAATTCCTTAAGTCCTCGCAAACCCAGTTACAACCTCATCGAAGTACCAATCGAATAAACAGGAAGAGTTTACGGCCAGACGCTTGAAGAATACAGCCGAGATCGACCCAATAATCCGATCAGTCTCCACCACATAGTCCGCGCTATCCCCTCTTTTTAAATCCAATTAACTATTGATCGATAAGAACGCTCTTAAACACTTGGTATTTCCTCAACGATAGGAGAACAAGCTTGGAAAAGCAGAGGTCGAAAAATCGTTTCACGGTTGACGTTTTAATTCTTTATCCGAGCATCTTGAATTCATAATTGCCCACTGCTACGGATAACGGGTACTGAAACCCACGACACGACGAGGATCCAGCGTTTCTCGCGGGCGATAGCTGACGGAAATTCAGACCTGTTCTCATCCTCCGTAGCCGCGCGAGAATATTTACCCGAGCACAGTGTTCGTCGCTTTCCGCGCTAATAAACCGTTACCCCTGCCAGCGTCGCTAATTACTCGACGAGCGAAGCCTTCGAGCTGCCTTCCTTGCCTCCACGCTTACCCTCTTCTCGCAAGACGTTGCAACGTTCTGTCTCTCTTTTGAATCTCGCGCCGTTCTCAGCTAGCAGCCTCCTCACTTCCGTTTCCTTCTGCAAGAGACCATAAGACGCTCTTGGTATTTCGTTTCCAAGATTATTTCAGATTACTCCAAGGTTTTATGAAGATTGTATAAGGTCGTGTTAAGAGCGTTAAAAGCTAGAGGCCAATGTTGGGGCCATTTCGCGATCGAAGTCAACTGGAAGAAGCCATTTCGCGCAGGTTCAAAGTCATTTGAAAGCGTTCGAGAAACGTGTAAAAAGGCGCGCATATATGATGTTTAGAGTTTATTTGAGGCAAATTCGAGGTATTTTTTTCAGACAGGTCGTCAAGGTTTAGTCGAGATAAAATCAAATTATTGAAGAACATTCAAGGTTCGGCCAGAGGTAATTTCACGTTATTCGGAGATCGTTCGGAGGTATTTTAAGCCATTGCCAGATTCAGATATTCGAAAACTTCAACACCAACTCTCGATCCGTTAAATATGGGAGAAAGAGATTTTATCTCGTGGAACGTAAAGCTCGTCAAGATTCGAGTGGAAGTGATTCGTACGAATCAAGTATATAAATAATAGATTATTCTAAAAAGTACTTCGATCGAACCATTCGAAATTATGGTTATCAAACCAAGACGCTCGCAAATTGAAAATTCGAGTAGAACGTCGCGCAGGCTCTACCTCTCGCGGTGCATCGAATAAAATCAACGATATCGATGATCAGAGAGGAAGTATCTATATTATCAATTATACCGTGCGCATAAAATATTAACGCGTTATATCTGATTATATAATCTGATTGCGATCGATCGTGCAACTTAACGAATTATGGCTAACGAAATCGGTCTGTCGTCAGATAATCAAGCGTCTTCGGAATCCGCAATCTCTTTCGGGAGTTATCGCGGACGAGCGAGAAGAACTGGGTCGAAACTTTCGCAGGTAGGGTGCAGGAAGGACGAGAAAACGGAGTTAGTAGGAGAAATAGAAATTAGAGAGTACCGAGGGGGCGGAAGACGTTCAACTCGAATAATTAAGGGCAGCGGGAGGCGGTCGGGCACCTTTAATTCGGTACGATGCGCTCGTTAATATTAAATTCAGTCGTCAGCGAAAGAGAAGTCGTACCCTCTCCTTGCTAATTTCCTCTCGCCTTGAACTTATGTATTATGAGGAAAAAGTCCGAGTTCCGAGATACCTGATGCGTCCTGCAACAACCTGAAACTATAAACTACCCTGGCCGTCCGACGAAACTGGCCGGAAGATTTATTAAAAAAATTTCAGTGCGTCTTCTTTTAAAAAGGAGGAAGTTGGTTCAAGCTAGAGCCACGTCGAAGAGAAAGAAGCAACGAAGCAAAGAGAATATTATTCATAAACAGAAATTCTTCGCTCGACGGTACTTGTAATATCCGATTGTGTTTAGGAATATTAAAAATTGTTGAACTATATCTTCAATGATTTTTTTTTATTATGTACTGGCATTTAAACCTGAAACTTTAACTTCAAACGAAACGTAGAACTTGCCAGAGATAGAAAATCATCAGTAGAATTAGCGCAACGTGCGACCTAACTTCAATTACTTTGACACCGCAATAAAACACAGAACATTTCAAAGACGAGAAGTCACTGATAATCGACTGTAATATCTAACCGAGATCCAATTCTTTTCAACCTCGACGCTCTGTCATCGTACATTTTGAATCTGTAATCTTCCTCATTTTGAAATAAAGTACAGGACTTGCAAAGATAAAAACTCATCGATATAAAGGTATCGACCATGTTCAAAATGCTTTCACAAGCCGATCGTTGGCTGATTTTACAAGTTGAAAATCCCACGGAAAATTTCACAGTATCCGTATCCGTTCGTTCGAAAGTAATACATAGAACTTATAAAAGTGTGCAACCGTAGATAAAAAAGATATCTTTGCCGTACGCTATGTTTCCGCGCAATACGGTTTCCTTCGACTCGACGAAGATCGAGGTATCCATCGCCCGAGGGTTGGAATCGTCGAAAGTTGAAACGATCGCAACAGTGGCTTCTTCCCTGTCCTGTTTCACAGGATATTCGCCAACATTCTTCTACTTACAAGCATGGGGTCGTTAGTCTCGGATTCCCAGAGGGTTTAATTAAGAGGGCGTGTTGTCGGTAGCTGGTCGTTGATCAATAGCTCAAGGGTTGCCGTCTATCTCTTCAGCTCTCTTTGTCCTTGTCTGTCTGTCGTACTCTATTTCCGTCCTTGCTCACACGTCCGTGCGCTTCGTCCTTGCCCGTCTTCCTCTCTCCGGTCTTCGATTTCTCCCAGCTCGGACACTAATTCTCGTCGAGCCCTTTGATGCTGTCGTCACCGTCGTCGGCTGGAAGACGCTGTCATCACGTCGTCACGAATACAGTCGATCTATCGCGAGATCGCCGACGTTTCTAGCTTTCTTCTTCTCGTGAGAAATTAAACGGTACTCCATCTTCCTCTCGCTTATTTCGACGACATTTGGATGTTTCGTTACGGAAGATACAGAGTGCGTTGTGATTGATTACGCCGTGAATTCTTGTCTTTGGGGTATTACATTAGTCTGATTAAATTTGGTGTGGTACAATGACCATTCTTCCCTAATCTAATTGCAGTAGGAATGTCGGCATTGACGTAACTTTTGGAACTGTTGTTGTTAAATTATCTTTGGAGGGTTGCGATCTATAGAGGTGATGAAATAGTTCAGCGTAATTGGGTGTATCGAAAATAATTTCAAAGCATAAAACACGATGCTACGCAACATAGCTGGAAATTGTTGTTCAACGATTAACTCGAACTTAAACGCGCACCTTCCTTTGTCGTTTCCTTCGCTCGCTTCGAGAAAACCACGGAAATGCTCTCAAGACGTATCCATCCGCGTCTACTAAAAGTTTCGGGTGACCGCATCTTTCACAAGCTGAACGTTGGCTTTTGCGCGAAACTTCGTTCGGATCGTGTTTGCAGCTCAAACTGGATTTGTCGTCCATTTGCTCAAACACATACCTCTGCACCGAAGATGTTCCTCTTTTTAACCACCATATTAATCTTGTTTTTGTTAAATATCGATGTTAAAATACACCCTTCTAATCGCTAAACGATATCAAAATCGACAAACGAATAAAATTCTATTATATAATCAATCATCGAAAGATATTATTTTCTTATGGAAGCTCTCATACCTCGGTGTAAGTGGAAAATTTGTAGCATTGCTATCTTCGTTATCGCGAACGCTTGCTCACCTTATAAAAACGTCATCTCGTGTTGGTTCGACGTCGTCCCCTTGAACGCGGACGTTTACGACACGATATTATTGGGAATATCGTGGGGAGACTTCTAGGCAGTCGTTAAGAATAATAAAGCCGCACCGCTCCAAGTACCAGCTCTCTTTCTATCAGTTTTAATGGCAGTTCCTATTGGAGCTGACAGCCTCTGGTCCCGACGTCCTTCACCACCGTCGGCCACTCGAGAGTCCGTTTTAATGGACGCGTCGGCAAACGAATATCTCCTTACGTTCGCTTTATGGAAGTGTGCGAAGGGCGACCGCTTATTATCCCCTGTATTGTAACCGCAATTTACCTTTGTCCATCGCATTCACCCCTCTCGGTCAACCCTGCACGATAAAAGAGCATACACACTGCGTCTTTCGCTTCTTTTAAGAAGCGTTTTCATTGCACATCGTCGATTATTTTAATCGCTCTCACGATGTCACGAAATCGTTACTTTAAATTTCGTCCACACGTTTACGATTTAATTCGCGATATTTCTAAAGTTTCTTCTCGCCGGCGGATATCACGGATCTCGGGATTGTTCGAGATTTCAGCGGAGATTTTCGAGTATATTTCACTCACGCAATTGTCACCAGCGTATCTCAAGCTCTTCGATTTTTCCTCTCGTTTATCGGACATCGCGGATTTCACGATTATTCGACATTTCAGATTTTTAATTACCTAACACACACGATTGTCGTTATCGCATCTGAGACACTTTTATTTTTCCTGTCTTTACGGAGCGTGTCGCGGATTTCACGACTATTCAAATATTCAACGCGGTTCTATAAGCACCGACTTCTTTCAACTTGCCATTATCGCCGATATTTCTACACTTCATCCACCTCTTTTCGCTATCGTGCATCGCAAAATCCACGATCGACCGGGATTTCATCGGGGAACACAGCCGTTCGAACTCATCGGGAATTCGGATACGTCCGCAGAACGAACGAGCTTGTTTTTCGTCGAGGCAGGGTAGAGATCGATAAACCGTACGGCCATGTAAATCACGGTACGAGCCATTTGCAAAGTTCCGCAGTCGGCGTGTGCTTGTTGTCAAATTAATCGGCAAACTCATACGGTGGCGCAGCAAACCGTGCGTCTCCTCGTGGAAACGTTTCCAGATTGTCCGCCACGAGCTGCCGATCGCAATGTTCTAAACCACTTAACCGCGGGCCGCGGCAGGGCGGTTAGACGAGCATCGAAAACGTAGCCGTGTGCCGCCAACGAAACTCCCGTAGCGCAGCTAAATCCAGGGGACTTCCGGAATTCGCGGTATCGCCGTTCATCCCTGAATTCAGGATTAACGCAGAGGCTCTGCGTCTGTCTCTTCCTCTCTTCCTCCCTCTTCCTGTTTATTCGCGAATCAAACGCAAGTTTCCGTAGCAAGAAGAAACGCGCTTTCGTTTGTTAGCGCAGCCAACGTTAAGTCACACGAAAAGCGAATATGCCGGTTGGATAATTTCTGACTTATTTACCGATCGTCGAGCGATAGAACAGTGGAATTGGACAGATTAACTTCGGGTATAAACTCCGCCGTCTCTGTTTTCCACTCGTGGATTTGTCTTTTGGCGAACGATCTGGTTTCGGTGAAGCGGCCACGCGTTTCCCGTTGCACAACTTGAACTCAAGCGATCAACGGAGCCTCCACGGAATAGTCGACGATACGTGTAGACTATTTAATATGCGACGCACACCGGAATTGGTATTCTATATAGCAATGGCCGCTAATAACGACGGTTTATCGGTGCAGGTGAATTAGACGTAGGAGGAATTAGGGTGGTTCAGGTGTCTTCTTGAATGGGAGGCGAAATTGCTTCCAATACGAACTTCGATATCGGCGGATGCGCGGAATGTTCGATCGAGATTCATTTCCGTCGACTGGTCTCTCACAAACGAACAATATTTACTCTATCGATTAAAAATCATCGACGATAGGACACGCTCTTATAAGGAATCGTGTTTTTAAGAATACAAGATTTATTTCACGCTCGACCAATCTAATCGTATCCCGTTACAGCGTCGAGGAAATTTCAATTGTTTCAAACAACGCGCGTAATAAATACACGCGAGGCTTCTGCAAATATTCCATCACCTGTATCCCGTATCGAAATCCAGCTTCATATTCTCCAACAATTTTCAATCACCGGCGAAACATCCATCATCTTCTCTAAAAAGAACAAACCTCCCAGTCACGATATCAAAGTGCACGCACAAAAGAGCAAGGAAAGTCGACGTTACAAAGGAACATCGAGATTCATCGAAGCAACTTGCACAGAGTCATAAATCGAAGTTCCCCTTCGTAGTCGCAGGAACACGAGACTACCGGTACAACAGAAGCGGAGGGGTGACTGAGAGGGGGTGGGGGAGGGGGAGGGGTTTGGTTCCGTGCACGCAAAACAGTAGTGCACGTTCGTGTACCTTTGAAAGGGGTCGTGCAGAGACGAACAGAAGATAGGGATATTAATCCGCGAGCAACCCGCCGCCCGGCCAACCCTTTACACTCTGTTTGTACCGGGTGTCCCGCTAAAACCGAGCGCCACTCGCCGCTTGATTTACGTTCAAAGTCGCCGCGAAGTTCCAGCGAAGCATGGCACGAGTTTACTAGCCTTTTTGGCACGTTCATGGCCCCCTGACTAATTGCGCCGCGCCGCTTGCTAATTTCCACGCTTATCAAGACTGGCACGTTCACCCGTGGCTCTGGCGCGAATCTCGCGACCTACGGTCTCCTTAATAATAAGTAACACCGTTGGTGAAGCGTATTTCCCGCGGCCAACACCTGCTGGATAGGTGTTTTGCCTATGAAGACAACGTTACGCGGTATCGTTTTACGTAGCTTCTTGGTACCTCGGAAAAGTTCGTTCGAGCGTTCGAAATTTTTTACGCTGTCGCGAGCCAATTAGCCGTTTAGGCTTCCTTTTAGACGATTTCGAGATGATCAAGTCGTTCCGAAAACGCAATTTCCTCGACGATTTTGTATCGATCCTTAACTTGTCGCTTTACCAAGTATCGACCCGTTAACGTGTCGTTCGTGTTGATAATCATTTCCATGTGGAAACGTTTCTCTATTTGGGGATCCATCTTTTATATTTTTATGTGTCGTTAAATTTTCGCCCGGTATTTTGCTCGATTTGAAGAAAGTCCGCAAAAAGAATAAAGGATAGAATCGAATTGCAAGTATCTTACGAGGGTTGAAAAACCACCCTTAACTCCACCCACTTCTGTACCTTTAAATCAACACACACCATTTTCTTCCATTGTCAAGATACATTACTCGCGTGGAAGAACGGAGTGCGATCGTTAAAAAACATAATGCACGATATATCCCGGTACGAATTAACGAAGGAATTAATATCTTAGCAAGCATACGGTGGATCCGGTCGATAGAAGGGTCGCCAGGTTTTCCATTGTTTTTTCCCTTCCTCTGTGGCTCTCCCCTCGGTACTCGCGAGAGAGCACGTGATAAATGAATTGGATGTAATCCGAATGCCCATTGTCTCGCTTTAACGAGGACCCCGACGAACACGCGGAAACGTCGACGCCTTTAAACCAGATATTACGACCCGTTACAGACGTTTCTCTGTGAGGTTCGCGAACGGACAAAATTCCCGACGAAGCAACGAAACACCGCCTTTGTACGCAATTCGGTCGATTCTCGCGACTTCCGTTCGACTCGCGACTCCGGGATATCCACGTCGACGGAATCGAACGATTTACCAGAGATAGAAAGCTCTTTATCCACCCTTTTCAGACCTTCTCGATCGATGATAGTTTTCTATGGAACACGGAAGGGAATGGAATAGAAACGGAACATCCTTCTTGCCGCTTTCGACGAATGTTATTCGTCGAGCTGCTAAGCTAATATTTTAGTTGCTCGTCGAACGTCGAAAGAGTAGTTCGTTGGTTAATCCTGTGCAAATGAAATTTTATTCGCTTCCAGGAAGAAAAAAGTTACGGTTAGTTACAGTCGTGCGGCTTTAATTTCAGAAGTTGGAAATTATAATTGACGCGACTAGAGTGTGTTTGGCATCGGGCTCAATGACGAAACGTTACGTAGATCCGTAGTTTTATGAACGTGAACGAACCAGGATTTAAATGGAAATTTCTACGCTTTTCTAAATGTATTATTACGCGCATTTGAATTTTCCATAAATACATAAATATCAGCAGCCTAACGACGAATATACGAATTAAGAATATTCTTCATCCGCGATTTAATCCGTAGGAACGGATATCATTTATAAATGGACCGCGGCTGTGGTGTTTTTACGAATTTATGAAAGGTTTCAAATGCGACAATTTGCTGAACGCACGTAACGTAAAGAAGATTGATAAAATATTCAAAGTAGGGCGCACGGTATAATATTTGGCAGCTGAAATAAATCTCTATTTAAATTTAATTTTTTTCATATAAATTTAAAACGTCTATTATAAATTGCAATCAGAATAAACCGCGGGACGTCGTGAATGCGTCGAGTTGAAGGGCGCAGGAAAAATCAGCGAAAATACGAAAGACGCGAAAACGAGGGCGACGCGAACCACGCGACATCTGCTAATTAATGAACATTCGTTCGTCGATTATGGATGTCCCGCGTCAATGGCACGCAATTTCGACGAGCACGCCAATTCGTATCGTGAAAGTTGTTTACGAATCGTCCGAAAAACGTTCCGATATCAACGTAGCGAGTGTGTCGGTTCGGGCTATCGTGCGGAAATAAAATGTTTTCTCGGAGGGCGAGAGCGTATGCCAGAGCACGAGGGCCAAATTTATCGGCTTTTCGCGGCCGGCCTCCGCGAATTTCGCGGCTGTCGCGCTATTTTCCGGCCGTTCCTCTTTGTTAAAATTATTCGCGAGGAAGTTGCCAGCGATATCGTCGAGGACAGGGAAAAAAAGCCAAGGGAGGAAGAGAGAATCAAGTGGATCGGTGAAATAACTCGAATCGCTCGGCGATAAAGCGGTCTCGTGACTTAATTGCTTAAACGCAACGCGCCACATTCTCTTCTCTACCGTTTCTCCTGTTCCCTTTTCTCCTTTTTTTTTCTATATTATAAAAAGAATTGGTCGCGGGAACATCTCCACAGTTGTCGAAGACTACACGGGAAGAGTAGGACAAGTTTATTTCTGTTAATTTCCTAATTTTTGTATCACTTGGTGGATGGAAAGAAGGACGTTCTATTTTCATACGAAAGAGCCAAAGACGGAAATAATCTGATAGTTTTAAAGGTATTTCATAAGATTTTGAAAATAGGCAGTAAAACGACGATCATTCTCAGCAAACGAAATATGGGTTTAGTTGTTACGTTAACTTAAACTAATTAACGTAGGTCTGTATAATCAATGCAATTAATGTTTTTGAAGCATTTCTAGCAGTGATTTAAATGCGTGTTATTACAGCTACTCGTTGGTATAACGCGCTGTCAGGTATCTTCCTGTCCCTATTGAAGAATTTTGAAGGTAAAGTTAGATTGGAAACAAGACTTCGTTACGAGTACAACCTTTCTTTGTTCAAACGCAACCGTAATCCTATCACGAATGTGGCACGGTATTATAGAAGAAGAGTCCGTGGCACGATATAGCGAGATCGTAAAATCAGTCAGAAATTAAATTGAGTTTCGAATGTCGGAGGAAGGGAATTGACAGAAATATACGAAGACAAGAACCTCGATCAAACCCGTGCGGAGAAATTTTTGATACGAAATCAATATACCTTGTACAGCGGATTAAAAGAAAATTCATATTATATTTCTACTAAAATCTCCGCTTTGTTGAAATTGAAATCACTAATCGCGCGGCTCGTCTAATTACGAACAAAGCGTCGCTAGTCACGAGTCGTCGTATTTAAAACAGAATATACGTACAATGTACGATGCTATGAGTGGATCAGTCACCTAAGACATCAATCAGTCAGCGTCGCTTCGTGATAACTTAATTTACGACCTCGTTATATCTTAGTCCGTACTATATGGCGAAAAATACAGTTTCGTTTCGATTCTGGTACACGAAGATGGAGTTACAGGTCCTCTCTGGTAATACGTTTAATCGTATCGTGGATAATAAAGACGTTGTTGTATAAACGGCGAGGCAGAAAATAGAATTAAGGAGCAATCTTTATAATCGGTGTCGTCGCTCGACGGGGCTCGCAATCGAATTTCAGGGTCCCCTCCTAGTAAGGACGTTATTCGATCGTAGAGTTGGCAGCAATCAGAGAACCTTAATGACGTTAACGAGGCTATTAGATGGCCAGGGTTCCTCTGAAAAATGTTCTTTGTGCTGCTCGACCGGCAAATAGATACGTCGTTGGAGCAATTCACGGTTAAATAGAACGTACAGGCCAAAACTACGCGGAGGAAAGGCAAGTTCGCCTGGGAAATAGGACAGAGTTTGGCCTGGCCTCTTCAAAGAGATGCAAATGAGCTAAAATACAATTCGAATGGAAACTGTATGCCGCACGCTGTTGCCATACGAAAGGACGATTTGCCGGCTTTAAATCACTTTAAACTAATTAATTCACTCGATCCTCGTTCGTACGATTAAGGGGGAAGAGAGAGAGAGAGAGAGAGAGAGAGATGCTAGACCCAAAAACATCATCGATCAAACGAAACGCACCAGTGTGCGCCTGGTACCGGCTCTGCAGTTTAATACGCAATCATTCGTGCGGCATCGTTCGTTTATAGATTCGGTGACGACAGTGTTCGTTCGGTAATAAAGGGGTGGCGGCCGCTGCAGGAAATCGTCCATCACCATAAAATCCTCCCTAACAGTTCCAAGCGACCAGCAATTGCTTCCAAGAATTACAACCGTGTCTTAGTCATTACGTCTTACGTGGAATATGTTCTGAATGAAACAGCGATTCGCCAATTAAGAGTCGCGTGACGCTTGCTGTGATTCATAGTTGATCGCGAATGATCGATTTTGGAAGAATTTTCACGCGCGATGGCTCGAGTATTTCAATACCTATCATAGATAATCTCTGCACGTAAATTGTTTGTTACGCAAGACATCGGGAAATTTCGTTAGCTGTAACGGACACACGAGATTGCCATGATTATGTCAGCGTTTGAAACTATTCTGAAGATGTATGTAACAGGTGTTCGAATACTTTCGTGAGCTACCATACGCGTCGAGCGATAGAACCAGAGAAAAGAAACAGAAGAATCGTTCAAGTTGACGAACATGGAACAACGATGAATACTAGCCGCTGCTATGAATACAAATTGAAGGATTCTATGGAACTATACAGAGACTTAATGATCAAATTTTAATCTTCTCGCAAGACAATACTCTCTTTTCCTCCAATTAAAACACCCTTGTGCTTCGGAGGTTAGTGTCTGAATTAATCGAAAGCTGAAGGACTCGGTTCGTCGAACGATCACAGTAGATGACGTCATCGAGATGGGCGCGACGTTGTACGCTCACCCCTTCGTTCTTACTCAGCCTCTCTGAAACAGCCTTCTTTGCTATTCACCAGAGCGAGTTCTTTCATCGCTAGGCGTACGCGTAAGTATAAGGGTGCTAGACCTTGATAGCTTGCTGTCTCACGCACAAAGCCTGTGAAAAATCCGTGAATGCGTCGTCGACGATGCACGACGATATATACGGTACACGCAGAGGTAGTCGACCGAAGGGGTGACACAGACAGAGTTAACCCCGTACGGCTGGTAGGCGTTCCCTCGACGCCACGGGTCGTCGTATTTAATTTACGATCGACCGATCGATAATTCGTGGATTTATCGGCAAATAGGTGCACAGTTGCGTAGCCACACGCGAATAATCGAGCCTTTTTCGCGAGTGTCAATGCGTGGCTTAATCCCGCGTTTGGTAAATGTCGATGGAACCTACCACCTTTCTTTTTTCACCGATTCTTTTTGTCCTCTCGTTTCAACCTCTCTTTTTCCCCAAGCTTTTTTCCCCACCTGTAATATGAATGTACCGTGGCTCGACCACGGCCGGACTTTTATTCTGTCCCTGTGAAACGGCCGCGTATTTCTTTCGCTGCAATAAAATTTAATCCTCTTTGCGAATTTTTCCAAGCCGATTAACGAAACTTTCGCGAACCTCTGACTCTATCCAACGTTGCTGATTTCGTGTCGCGTTTCCCAGGGAAGTCACGTTTCCCTTTGATCGCTGCGCTCGAATATTATTAGCGAAACGATCGCGATTCGATCTGAAACGCGTAACCCCCCGCCTGTCCTACCCCTTCCGTTCTCCGAGCTACTAAACGTTCGCGAGAGCTGTGTACCGCGTGCAGTTTGACTTGTTGATTTAATCCCGCGACCGTGGAAATTTCGCGATTTTCATCATGCGACGCATAGTTAGCGACGCGTCGATACGTCGTCCATAACGACGCTCGTTCCCCCGAAAATTCATACGCTGGTGACCATATATATCGCGGGCTTTTCATACCGGTTTAATGAAACGCGTATTTGCGCTGACTCGCCCCACGCTTACCCTCGACCCACGTCATGAACCGTCGATACGTCGTGAATTTAAAAAAAATAACTTTAGCTCGATATAATGAAGCATTCCCCATCGATAGTTCATCGAACAGTTTTAACACGTTATATATTATATGTATAGTAAACCACGGGAATTTATCGTCGCGGTGAAAGCTTCAACGCTGTGGAAAATTAATTCGCGTTCTATTATTTCGCGTTTGAAATTCGTGTTAATTCGTATTACGTTTTATATCAATCGTATTTATCGTTGAATATTTTCCAGAAAGCTCGTAGTTGTTTCATATACGAAAATATTGTTCTTTCGAATCTTACGAAGTTGTTTGCGCGAAAGATGGAGGTCTGATTGAAAATCATATATTTGAAACACTTGAAGACAGAGAAAATCAAATATACGCAATTTTAATCAACGTTTGATATAGAGATTGATGCAGCTCGTACGATGAAACTAAAATTATCATGATACACCAAAGTACCGTATGTATCTTTATAGGCTGTGGAAAACACGTTTACATCTTTCCCGTTTTGGTAATTCTATAAAAATCGGAGAAGATAAGCGATCTAAGTCCATCCTAAAAGTTTACAGTCTCTCTTGAATATAGTTTTGCCTTCGGCCCGGTAGAATTCCAAGATCGAAAGATCGCAAAGAAAGAATAGTTCGGCAGTTTCCAATTATTCATGTATGCTAATTTCGTCAAAGTGGAGCCGAGTATCGCTTGAATCATGTCCACTCGACGCCGTTTCTCTCGGTGGCGATGAAAAGCCGATCGAAAGTCACCGGCCGACGTGAATTTCCGGGAAATTCGTCGTCAGAGGATATTTATTTCCCCCTGTGTTCGAACGACTCGGCCACGTTCCATCGGATAAATTGACCTATTTATCCGCTTCTCGGTGCATCGAATTAATTCGACGATCGAACACGTCTCGTTCGAAACTTTTTCGAGTTTGTTTCAGTGACCTATTCACACGATCGGTTTACTGTTCGCAACCCGCTAGGTCGTTCGATAAATCGTACAAGGCAGACTTGGAACGATTACATATAATTAAAATGCTAACAGACGCGTGGAAATCGTAGATTTATTTTATTTGTTCTTTCTTTTTTTTTTGTATTTAATTTATCCGTGGAATATTACGAATTCGCATTTGGTTAATCTTCTTTGCCCGTTAAGCTCATTATCAATGTGCCTCGATAAAACGTGAATTATTTACCGTGTTACACGATGCAAGTTAAACGTTCAACTCGCTGACCCTTCGATTCCAACGTAAATTTACACTGTAGCCGGTATACTTTTGGTTTACAAAAGTATGGAACCATCGCATGTTTTATAGAATCTAAGAATTTCAAAAAGAAAGTCGGCTTGATATCCTGTGGTCTTTAATCTTCTCGTACGAACATCCGTTGAAATAAAGAAATTGATTATCGATACGCGTAGCATTTATTTCTAATTAGTAACAAAATTAGAAAGAGACGACTAAGAAACGATTACAAATTTTTGATCGGCGATGCACGCCACTCGTCGAAATTATCAAATACGGGGCAGAAATATATAATGGAAATAATTTGTTTTTTTTTTTAAAGAACGGAAATTGAAAACCTATTTTTGCACGATACGCGAATTTGGCAGGAAGTTTCTTCCGACGAGACAGCAGTTTAAGGCGTCGATTTCGCGGCACAGCGAACAGATCTCCAGCAGATCTGGACATAATCCGCGCGGAATGCCGAGTGAGCCATGAATTCCGTAAGAAGTTACCGGAAAGCGGAAAGTTTCGTGGCCCCGTGGAATGCCATTTAATCGTTTCGCCTTCCAACTTCCTTAACCCCTTCATTCCCGTCGATAACTCACTATTCTGGAATTCGCGTTGCTGGAAACCTTGGAAAACCCTCTACGCCGGAAAACGCGTCTTCGGATGGAAGAACTTTGACGCGAACATCGCACCGTGATTTATTTATTTTCACGAATTGTTGTTTCCTGCTTGCCGCTAAACTCTGCGGTGTTCTCAGTTAAATTATTCAATCCATAACCGCCCTATACCACACGTTTGATCAACGCCCTTAAGCGCGCTTAAGAACAACGATCTCGTTAGCATGCGTACGAGCAAGATAAAACACCTACATCGTTAAATACAAATCCCATAATCTCGAGCAACTTGGAAAGGACGTGAAAGGCGAAGCTTATCGCACTCTTCCGCTCCTTTCGTTCCCAACGCCCGTCAATTCCTTGGCTTTACAGCTTATCGCTACGAAAATGCATTCCATTGGTGGGTGAAATGCGCCAGTTTATCCGGCCAGTTATTCGCCGATCAATCCTCCCGCGAGTTTCACCGAAAAGCGCCAACGTCATCCTAGGATCGCGTGAGAATATTTAACGGCTGGTGATTTCCCGTGGAAAGGCGCGAGATACGGACGCGCCAGGTCATCGTGAAATTTCACCGAGATCGCACACACGGGATTAGTATCGGGGATAGTGGACAAAAAGTTGCGCAACCCTCGTCGATGCTGATAAATTCCTGATGCGGTCACGAGATTCGCGGTTTTTGCCTTGGCTGCCTGTCGAAAAACGTGGCGTTGAGACCGCCGGCACGGAAGAGATAAGGCTGGCGACGCGCAACGCCACGAGAATTATATTTTCCACGGATACATCGATGGCCGAAAGATGCACGCTTAAACGAGATTTTAATATCCTCGATCTCTGTTACGTCGCGTTTCTCGTCTTCCTGCTTCGAATCGAGAATCCGTTTGTTCAAAAAGCGATCAGGCTACTAGAGTTCCGTGATTTTTACCCCTCTTGTTTCCACGTCATCGTAATCAGAAGTTAATCGCGAATAGAGGATTGGCTTTTTAGCAAGCGATACGGGCAGTTGCGTGACTCTTAACCCCGTGTGTTTCCACGTTGCTCTAATCTGAAATTAATCGTCAATGGTGAAATGTTTTCTTCGAAAGGCGGCAGGGATACTTGTATAATTTTTGACCCTTCTGGTTTCACGTTGCTCTATAATCAGCAGTTAGCGATGAATTGAGAATTGGTTCTTTAGGAGACAGTGGATACTGTCTCGAAGCTGACATCTTAGCTGAAAATCCTTCTTTCACGTATCTTATTCGCGTTAATAACCATACCCTGAATGCAATGAAATTGACCACCAAAATATCTGTACGATTTTTACCAGAAAAAGAAATCTGTAAATATGGAATTTTCTAAATACCAAATTACGGTAGCAACAATATTTTCTAGCCGCCCCAAAAAAAAAAAAAAAAAAAAAAAAAATGACAAATTTTGTCCCTTCAATGCTCACGAGGCAAGTCATAATTAACGTCAACGCGGGTGAGATTGCTCGTGGCCCGAAGTGGAACGCGCATTTTGTCTTGGCTGTGACGCGACCTTGATGAACCAACCCCCTCCGGTTTTTCACGCAAGAAACACACGGAGGGGTGCCACCGTGCTCCACACGTACCCGCTATCCGATCAATGGTACTCACGTTGCCGCGATAAACCATCTTTCTTCTCGTGTCTGATCCTCGTCCACGTTGGATGATGGTCGATTCGCCACCCAGTGTAAGTCGAAGCTTTGTCGCGTCGCGAGGGTTGAACTAGCTTGTGAAGGAGGATCGCGGAAACAAGATTCGAAAACTCGTAGGTAGATCTCGCGTACGTGGAGCACGTGTTTCAACTTGCCGTATCAACTTGGCGTATCAACTTGCCGAGGCCGCTTACGTGTGAGGTAATTGAAGTGGTTTATCGATCGTGATGCAATGAGCAAGCAGCGAGCGTGGAGAGGGTGAACGACGAGAGCGAAAGAGGAGAGAGCCAGCAGCTTCTGAAACAGCTTAGAGCAAGAAGTACAAGACCATCTTCGAGTGATCCCATAAAAGAGACTTAAGGCTCGAGTGGATCATTTCTGTGCATGAAGCACGTACTTGTTTGGGAGCCAAATTGGCTTAACTCTTCCGCCGCTTCCTTTCCCTACGGGTTTATACGAGCAAGCCGATAACTCTGGCGTACAGTCCGCTTCAACAAGCAAGTCTCGTGGCGAGTTTTGCAATAAACAAAGCTTCCGGGCCGCGCTTTATCGTTCGAACGACGGAGCTTTAGCCGTGAATGGGTTAGCCTTTATGGGGGGCCGTTACGATGTCGAAGCGTTCCCGTTACGAGCAAACCAGTGAATTATTTTTTGCTGTTTCCTGTTTTATCTCTCTTTTTGCTGGTCTGGTATATTTTTCCTTTGTTCTTTTTTTTTTTTCTTCCTTTTGTTCGGTTCATAAGAGGCAGGATGATCGTACGCTTTTTATTAAATTTTTAATGGCCGGATGGAGATGAGCTTGTTACGTGTACGATCGGTAATTAAATGCAACGTTTTACCCTTGAAACGGTCGTGCACGCATACTTCAAACCTGGAAATTGTGTCCGACCGCGTAAATCTGCTTGATGGAAACGATGCGATGCCCGTAATTACGAGCAATGTTGAAACATCGAAGTCAAACTGCATAATAAAGCGTAATATATTAATTAAAAAATTGAAAAAGCGATCGAAGACGAAGAAGTAAATACTCGTACGAAACTAGGACGTTCATAGAAAATACATTTTAATCGTCCCGAACGTGACCCGACTCTTTAGAACGCGTCAATTTTTCTCCGGTTCCTAAAGATAATTAAATACGTTTACGATAAGGAAAAAAATGGTTAACGACAAACCTGACGCGATACATCTTTGATAAAATCGTGCAGATACTGTGCAAATTGTGACTCCCAGAAAATCACCGACTAAAACAAGTATGCGTTAAATAATTAACAGTTGATTCCCCCCAATTCTAATACATCGGCCGATAACGTTCCCTGTTTCGTTCCACGTTATATTTAAAATCTTGGAAGCGTCCTTAAGAAACCACACGGCCTCTTAACTGCGAACACGTTCGCGTCTGGGCCAACCCCTATTTCCGGGGGCTGGTCTCGCATGGTCGATTCTTAATTCGCGGCGGGATGCCATTGTCGCCATTTTCCCGGCGATTAACCCGCGGACGGTCTCGCCTTCGTACAAATTTCCACGTCCCTCGGCTATTTTTCTCTCTTAATGCACGCTCGCATTAGCGTCACGAGAGCCGCCTCTTTGCGAGAGGGAAAATTATAATTTCACCGGGAAAACTCGTCGTTGAATTTACAGCTCCGTAATACGACCCACGCGACCTACGGAAAACTCTTTCCTTCCCCTTTCCTTCCCCTTTCCTCCCTTATTTCCTCCTTTCGTTTTTCTCTTCACCCCCACCTCTGTTCCTCGTGCGTGTCTGCGATAAAACGCGCGAAGGGTGAGGCCGCGGCGCGAAATTATTTCCGCGCGTACGCGACTGCGTTTCACCGCGTGATATCGCCACGGGGAAGCTCGCTTTACGAGGGTATTACGATAGCATTGACGTACACGCGCAAACATCGTCCCCATATAAGCACCCTGATTCTTTCGCAGTCTCGTGTGCTCGGTTCGGCGAGGTATGGGGTAAACAGCCTGGAATGAAAACGACGACTGTAAATTGATATTACTATGTGGATATTTCGATATTACGTGCATGCCAGCGACCATGTATTTTTAAAGCTCGTCGAAGGTTGTTAGTTCGAATGCCATTTTGCTTTGAGATAGAAGTTAGCTCTATACCGCTTCGCTTTCAGGTAATTTAAGGTTCTGGCGCTTTTGACGGAATGGATATAGCGAGGAGGTGAATTAAAGTTTCAAGCGTATACTTGCTTCTAAATGATCATCTCGCGCTATGAAAAACGATTTATAGGATTCTATAGCACGCGTATTAGATTATTGTTCAATGAACATTTACTTCGCTGCTTCGATATCTTGCTTCGCTATGATTCGATTGCACGGGTCCGGAACAATTTGTTAAAGTTTCTCCTTCTTTAATTGTCGTCTTACGCCTTTAAGAATTTACTGGATTCTACGACACGCATGTTCGATTATTGTTCGATTAAGATTCACTTCGCTACCGTGATACTTTATTTTGCTCTGTCGGCAACCTTCTTTGTGAAATCCAGAACGATATATTCAAGTTAGCCATTCGAATAATCTTGGGCGATTAAAAATGAATTAACACGACCCTATAACGCTGTTCAATCCGTTGAAAACGACATCGATAAATTCAACGAGATCGTTAGGAAACAAGGCGGGTGGCAGGGTGGCGATGTTATTGTTTGGCAAACGCGATCGGCTGGCAACGAATCGTCCGAACGGATTAACATACTCCGTTGCGTTTGTTGTGTGTAATTACGATCTACTGTATTTTCCCGCGTAAATATGCCGGCGATGCTTCTGTATAATTACCAGTACGCCGGTTGCGCGACGGCGTCGGGAAATCGATAACATTAATTACAGGTAAATTACGTTCGATGGATTTCTCGCTGTACTTGAAATCACGCGTGTTGCGAGCCCCCCGTCTTCTTCCTCTCTTCCATCGGCCGGCCGGTTAATTTGGAACCGCGTGAAACGTCACGTTTCCCCCGCGGTGATTTAATTAAACCACGACGGGGCTTTGACATAATTTCAATTGCCTTAATTGAGGGAGAGGAGGCTGTTTCTACACCGCCAAATGACGTTCTATCAGAGTCCAGATATGTAGAAGCTTATAGTTATCGCGATATTGTTGTACAGCTTTTATAGGGTGAAAGAGAAAGAGTATTGTTACAATGGGGAGATCAGAAGCATCTCATAAATTCGTGCCTCGATTCTAAAGATGGAATGTACAAGTATGATACAAAAAAGCGTTATTGTTCAGGTTCCATTCTTTTAACGATGCTTATAAAACTACGATCTCGCATAAATATATTTGTCCGATCATAGTGTCCATTTAGAATATAACGCCATTATAACTGTGAGATATTTTTAAATCGATTGGAAGAAATTTCCAACTAACCGAATCTCGCAGACGTATTACGTTAGAGTAGCCTACCAGCTGTAACGCGGCGTGATAAATGCAGATAGCCTTTGAAATCTTAACAGACGTAACGAGAAACGTAACGAGAGAAACAGTCGGACAGAAATTGGTCGAGATTGTAACCAGAATCGTAACAATGCTTGTCGACCGGACGACGAGGCTTCGTCCGTTTTAGTGAATGGTTTCGTGATTCGGACGAGCTTGTGGAATCGTTGCCTAATGCGGATCATCGAGTTTTCCCAGGCTGGCATTACGTTTCCGCATCGTTTCACGATTTGCCGTTCACTCAGGATAAATCATAGGTCTGGCCGGGCGTTAAACCGCGTCCACAATGCGGCATAGTGTCATCGAGTGCTTCACAGGAATATCGCGATGGACGTACTGTATGGTTAGAGCACGCTACGATGGAGTATCGTAATTGGTCGATTAAATTAGGCCCCGCCGCGTCGTTTGTATGTCAACGTCCGTCGCGATCGGCCATGGTTTACGCGTTTCGACGCTTGGTTTAGATCATCGGTGACGTTGAACGCTTCTTCCAAATCCGCGCCTATCAAGTCTCTTGTTATTTAACGGAGTGAACCGACGTTGAAAGATTTGACTAGGCGAGTAAAACCATCGTGGACATTGACGAATAACCTGATATGCTGTGCGACGAATAGCGATAACTGTGAAAATTGAATTTGAAATTACGTATTAAGGGAGGTTATATCGGTCACTGAATCAGAATCGAAGACTCGTGTAGAATTATCCTCTAGAAGATGCAAGTCGAGCTATTATCATCTGGAGAGGCAATAGATTATTTTTGAAGTAATGTTGAAGAATATAAATTGTGTGACGAAAGGTTCTTCTGAAAGCTTTAATAGGTCTCGGAAATACGATACTCGATGTCTCGAAAGACTATCACATTGATCTTATATACGGAAAGATGGACGGGAGGAATAAATGAAATTTAACGAAAGACGAGGTACACGATCCTTTATAAATACGAAATATTCACCTAGAATCGAGGAGCTCAGCGTCACTCGAGTTCTAGCGCGCTCGTCTGACAAGCGTTGACTTATTCTACTCAAAGGCTCACCGTCGTTCTCCGCGCAACTGTTTCTCCTATACATATATATTTCGCTTATATCGCGTTCTTCTATCTGTGAATGATGTTTTCGATCAATGGTACCTGTTTCTTGTCTGCCTCTTATCGTATTAAACCTACTTACAACAATCGAAGCAGCGCTTGACTTTTAATATTCCAATTTACTTTTGCAAACAGCGTACCGCAACATAAATTCGCCCTCGTTTTTATATATCGTAATAAATGTATAAATATATATATTTAACATATGCGTTGAAGCAAAAATAATGTACATTGAAACCCAACACAATTTCGTAAGTCGAATTCGAAACGTTAAAAAATAGTTCCCTCCTTTCTTCCTGTTGGTACAGCTTGCCCGAAACTATAACGAGACAAATTAATTAACTTATTGTTAGCGTCACCCGTAGCCGGGAGCGAACAATTAATCTCGTATCCAGACTCCGAAGGCAAGCGTCTGCTAAATCTCGCAACGAGTTTATTTGGATTCCGAGGTTGCGGGTACAAGTGAGCGTACATTAAATACGTAACAACCGCGCGAGGTAGAACGATACAGGGTAAACGAGACTTGCGACTCGAGAAGCGGAACCAGAATCAAAACTAGCGCGAACTTGCCGTCTCTGTGAAACGTTACCGTTCTCTGTGTACGCACATTCGCACCGCGCTACGTGTTATTAATTTGCACTTTAGACTTGGTAATCGAGGCAGTTATAGCCCGCTGTTTGCGCTAGTTTCTTTTCGTTGCAGAGCAAAAGTCGAAGAAGGGAATCTTTTCTACGTCGAGATTGGATTTTTATAACGTTCAATGGGTTTACATATTTCTGTCGAATTTAATAAGAGGATTAAAGCATTTCGTCCACTAGTTTCAACGAGAGACGAAGAAGAGAAATATCCTTTTAACGGGAGCAAATGCGGTACAAGGGAAAATGTACGTCTAAATCGATCGCAGTTCTATTCATTAAATACAAGCCATCTTGCTGATAATTAAGCGCCGATCAAACTGCTACGTACTTCGTTAAGAGCAAACATTTATCTAACGTGTCAAGATTGCATACAGCGTATACTTGGTGGGCTTCGCCCTTGCCGATTGGATAACATCGATCGCCAATTGACTTGAAAATAAATTATCGTTCTTCCTGCAATTTCATTTTCCTTTATCAAAATACACTCAACACTCAACTGACCAAAGCGCTTGTAACAACAAAGTAACAACAACAGAGTAACAACAAACAGAAACACTTCCTATTTCGTTATGATATTCGCGGCATCGATGGCCAAGTAGTAACTACCAGTGTCGTATCAGACATAATTCATTAATTTGTCGGGGCTTATTGTCGTTATTTCGCCATCTGAGGATTGTACTGTATTTTACAAGAATGGGGGAGGAGAAGGAGGAAACACGTGTATTCCAGTCTGTGTATTGTATTTCACAAACGAATGCAAAATTTTTTATGCAAAAGTTGACTTTGCAGCACAGTTTCGAATTCCCTTGCGATATTAGTTCGTAGAAAATAGTTCTCAAATCTGTTTTCCGGGCTTGTAACTGAGATTTAACTCTCGAAGCGACTTCTTGCGAATGAAAAAGCCGATTTCAAACAGTCTGGATTCGATTTTGCTAGTTTGCTGCTCAAACACGGACGTTTTCGTCCCTCTTAATCACAGGTCCATCGATCGGTATTCGAAAGCCGTGGCTGAATACGGACCACGAATCACTCTGGCGCGTGATATTTACGACTTTAATTACCGCAATTATAAGTTCGTCTGTATTTTTCGCATCTGGTGGCCAGAGCGTGCGGACTCGCGTTGTTTGACGCGGCACGGCCGTACCGGTCGCGTTTCGGGACAAATTAGCTCGGTTGATTCGCTGAAAATCGATTTCGCCGTGCGCTGATCCGCCGCCGCTTGATTAATCGCAGAGCTTGAAAATTGCCCCTAATCGCGACGCGCGCGCGCGCGACCAAACTCCGCCGATAAAGGCCGCGGAACACGAATCAGAGAATCAAATAATTATTCCCCTTCTAAGGGTAGAAAGAGGACGCGTCACTCGACCAGTCTTGGCAATTTTACCTATTAATTAAGAACGACGAGGGAACGCCGCTAATACAGCCTGTTCATTTTTCTTCGTCGTCGAGAGCTTTCACGGAATTCTCTTCGTGGCGGTTCTCGCGTTTTACGTCCTCCACCTAGCCGACTGTCTAATTACGTTACCGATGTTTCGCTCCGCGAAAACTGGTACGTTTCTCGTCTTTACGCTGATCAACTACAGATAAGCTCTTCTTTCTGTCTTTTTATTTTTACGCTGTTTTATCTATTTATTTTGAAAATCGCGCGGATTGGAGGGAGGATGATGTTCAATTGGATGTATAACTTAGAATCGGAGAGCTAAGCGTTATTGTACAGTAGAGTAGCTTGATTCCCAGATAAATATTTTTGGTGTATTTTGCATCTCGTTTTCTAATGTTCCTCGCGTCCTTTCCATTCGTACATTTTTTCCAAACTCAGATTTTATTAAGAATTTTATTAAGAAATTTTTCTCCTTATCTAATAATAGTATATTTGGATTTTTAATTTCTCCTTCCTATTTCGAACGCGTGCAGCCAAATCGGAATATAGCAGAAGTTATACATTTTTAGAATCTGAGTTCGAAATACCGAATTGATTTTATAACCCGAACGCTAAATCGGACCATGTAAAACCTGCTGAAACGTAATATTTGTAATTTAACACCTACATTCGTCGAATATTCGTCAGAGCAATCTTTACGAGCAAAGTGCCTTCACGCTATTATGTTATTGCAAATACGTCACGTACGTACATTCTTTAAATTAGCTGTCACCCGTTATCGATACTCTGACATAATAAACGTTCGTTCGGTTCTCCATTTCTCGTCGTCCGCCTGAATTTTCATTCCCGTGTCTTTACTGTATTTTTCTTCGAGAACAAATATATTCAACACCGTCTAACGAAATGTGAAATGGAAGGTACGTGCATCTGCAGTACACGGCAGCCTAATCTCATTTTCCTAAATCAGTAGTGGAAAAATCCTTGTCTCGAAGCGTGGCTTTCAGACCGCCTAACAAGGTATACCTTGCGATATCCGGGGCCGGATCGTGAATTTTCATTCGCTCGCGGCCGAATAAATTCACGGTGAATCTTGATTACGATCACGACAAAACGATTCCGTCCAACAGACGGAACGCGAGATCCAGCGATTTTTCTTAATTAAAAAAGCTTTGTTCCCTTGCGAACGCGCGAGGGGAAGACAAGGGAACACCGACGTGGATCGTCCAAAGGAGAAAAGAAGTTTCCAGCGGCGTTCGCGTCTCGTTACGATCCAACTTAAAGGGAATTTTAAAAAGGCCCACGATTCAGAACGGCGAATCCGTACTCGACCGATCGCGAATTCCGACTAATTCCGCGAGAATTGAAATTCAAACGCTGCGAATCCCCGTTCGTCTCCTACCAGCCCTTGGTCCGTTTTTTCTCCGCTTGGCTCTCTCGTCTTACTTTTTCCCGGTTCGACGTCGACGAAACGAGCGCCGAATTCGCTCCGCGAAACACGTTCTCATTGTCGCCGAGGTAATTGCTCGGTAATTACGGGACGATAGGCAAAGCTCGAAAAAGAGAGCCTGGAAAACGGGTTTCGGCAACTTATTTTATTTGCAGCCGTTGGTCGGATTTTTTCGCCTCGCTCGTACCCCTGCTTCGTCGCGAAACGCAATTTTCCTATCGTTCCGTTGCTGCTGTTTTTGCAGCTCGTGGTGTGTTTTAAGATTCAATCTTGATAATTCTCTGCTCTTGCGGATTTTTCTTTAACGAGCCATTACAGAAAGCCATTTAAGAATTTGCGAATGTAGTACTTGGGATAATTGGATCGGGAACGTTCGTGCAAATTCATACTTTCACGAATGTATAAAGGATATCGTAACGAGAATTTCGTATTTGATATTTCACGTATTCTGTACATTTTGATGCATTTAAATTTCCTATAAACGCAAAGACATCCGTAGTTTACTCATAATTATTCGAACAGCCGGGATTTCAGATTGAATTTTATTCTAAAATAATTGTTTGTTCGAACAATTGATCCGATTATCGTTCGCTGTTATCGTACGTACGTTAAATTTATATTATTCGTGCAACGTCAATCGGCACTTTCGTTTAAATAATAATTACGAGTACCAGTGTAGCATATCCTGCTTCACCTAGCATATCCTATTCACAATAGAAAAGAACCGATCTACTAGACGACTCGTAAAAGTTCGCCATTATAATAAATCGACTTGAAAACATTTTCCCCCGTCAGTTTAATAACGACGACAATTTATCACTCCGTTTATTATTGGATGACCATTAAACAACAAAGTGACAAAAAATGATACGTCATTGTCCTGTCTGTAATCTTTAAATTCGTTTCCAATAATAACGTTCCTCGATCTGAAAGCAATTCCTATCAATCATAATGCGCCGTTCTATGTAACGGAAGAACAAGATGAGCGTGGAAAATCGAATAAATCCGTTCGTCCACGATCGGTGGGATTACACAGGAATCTTGTCGCGAATTTGAGTGAAATAACGAGGAACGCGTTTAATTTGTCCCGTAGCGACGCAGCAAATCCCCCTGTTTCAGTTATGTTTTACGTCGCGCGGCTGTTCATTGGGGTGCAATCGATCGTGATTGATTCTCTCTTCTGCTGTAGTTTTCACCAAGTCCGAGACACGTGAAATGAGTCACGTTAAAACGAGTTTCATTGATTTAGAATATTCGCCTTCGATTAATCGAATTAATTTCTTCGAGGAAACGAAAAAGAATCACATTGAACATCGATCATTTTGAACGAAACAACTTTGGTCTGGCAGAATTTTTTCAATGACTTCGTTTATTTCCAGCGGAAAACGAGCGAATTACTAAATCTCTTATCGATGATATTTATAAACAATTCTGTTAGTTCGCCATGCATCTATCGACGATCGAATTAGGCATTTTAAATGCAATCGGATGGTGCGCTGGCTGCGTCAAATGTTCGTCAGCCGGGTCGGCAGGTATTACACGTTTCGGAATAATAATGTCATCGAATTCGTGACCATACAAACCGTTCCTCTTGGCCAATTTCCATCGCAGAATTTCCGTCGACGCTCCATTCGCCGCTGATTGCCCGAAAGTACACGATAATCGTTACTCTCTGTCACGCTTCCCATATCCAGCGCGATCGTATGCTGTTTTCCACCTTACCGGCATTCGTATAATTAAAGTAAACGAGCCTTACGCGACCGAAACGCTGTAAAATTGTATAAACGCGTAACCACGTTACGATTTCTGCAAAATCTCGTTCACGGAACAATTGAAACTATTCCAACTTTTCGCTTGCAAAAGTCATTTCTCGGCATGATCGTTCTTACGATCATAGAAAATAAGATGAAAAAGCGTTTGAAGATCTGAAGCTCGTCGAGTGTGATCTAGCAAGTAAATGCTTGTTATTGCATCTGGTATTTAAAATTAGGTTCTGAGTCGTTCTTACAAAGCTTCCGGGAAAGAGAAATTTTGAAAGTATGTTTTCCTTAAAATCGCATTTGTGATACCTATATATGCGAAGAAATTTGCATTCATTTACTGTTCTACGCAATTGTATCGCAGTACGAATCGTTAGTAATTTATTCGTAGCAACGAGCACTTCGACTCTGGAAATTTTGAAGCTTCGATTTTTCTAACATTCAATACGCAACGCTGTACGGCAAGAAATTAGGATTCGTCCGTTATTCCACGCTGTTCTGTCCAATTCGAATACGATCGTTACCAGTTTATTCGTATTCGAAGCGCAAAGTAACGATTCCCGGTGGCAACGGGTACTCGTGAATCGAAACATCGAACTCGTTTAAATATGTCGATCGCGAGCTCGCCTGACTATTCGCTAGATACAATGGAACTCATCGTTATTTGTCGTTAGCGGGCATTTGTTCGAGACACAGTAGCCCGTTTGTCGTCGCTACAGGATCTCTTGTCACGAGGGAAAAAAAAAGAAGAAGAAAAAAAAAAGAAAGAAATCATGGTCACGTAGATCGAAACGCGAGCACGTGCCTTCGAGTCTCCATTTATGAGTTTCACCTGAACCTCGCTATCTCTTTCTAGCCACGCGTTTATCCTTCTCGCTGTGCCACAGAGCAGAAACTAAACGAGACTGCAAGCTGCAGACTGATTATTTATTCATCCCCTGCCGCGTAATCGAGACTGTAATGGTTCATTTCGAGGAATTTAGTTGCCGTGCGTTCGCCAATTATCCGAGCTTATTCCCCTATTATTCGCAGTTGAATTATTTTTGGTGCAGCCTCTGCGAATTCTGAAACGCAGTATGCTTGGACAGGCATTCTTCCATTATTCTCATTGAGCGAGATGATTTAACGAAGCCAAAACGCGATATCAATGAAATACTCTGCGTTTTCCGCGATTCGAAAATAAAAGCAGCGTAATAATTGTGGTATTGAAAAAGCATTTCCATTAACACGTATTTTTATTAATTTTCGATGCGATTAACGAGCACTGTCGCGCCACTGGTATTAAAATTCGAAAGTGAAACAGTTATGGAGAATGGAATCTCTCTTTGAAGCCGATCAACTTTGCTTTGCGTTGTAACGAACGGTAGTCAAACAATAGGCGCGTTCATTTTTCATAAGGAAATTTCACGAATGGTAGGAAAATTCTGAGACGAATCTGAGAAAGTAATATTTCTTACGTCATCGTTTTATTCTGTTCTTTAATTTATCGCGTTGATCGATGTTACTTCCGAACGATTCAATCGAGAAACGAACGGAATAAATTGGAATAGCAAGCGAACGCTAATTTTCTTCCGCTCTTAATTCGTCCACTACAAATTTCACAATTCACAATTCTCTTCCCGAAATGCCAGTGGCCATCGATCGCCACGTAAAATCGTTGCGTTGGATTTCGAATAGAACAAACTGCTAACCTCCTCCAGTCGGATAAAACAACGTAAAAAACAGCACCTCCTTGAACTGTGGTAAATTTCATCTTGGAAAAATTCAAGTTTCGATCGCAACGGACGTAAGTTGGCTGGCTTGATTTCCGTTGTTTCGACGATGCGTTGGAGAACGTTACCTGTTGCGGCGTGTCTGATGCGATTCCGGAACGGTTGGCACCGGTTCAATTTTACCACGGATTATAACTTTGTAAAAGTGAATAACAACTCGTTCTCTTCTCGGTGGTCGACGTTGATTCAGTCGGACGTTATCTTTTTCTCGTTTTTCGTCTCGCGAATAGATACTGTTCTTTTCTTTTCTTTTCTTTTTTTTTTTTTTTATTATCCATGGTCCGATTAAGCGTTGAAATATCGGCTGACTGGGAGAAACGAATGGCTCGCGTCGATTTAAAGAGAATAAAGTAGCTGTATCCGTCTTAAAAGATCGTTCTGGTCGACTGAAATTTTTTCCAAGCGGCGCTAATTAAAGGTACGAAAAGAGAAGTAACGAGATACCGTGGGGCCGTTGCGCGTTATTAATGGCCACTTCGTTTATGTCACTAACGTCCCCTCGCTATATATACTTACCGGGATTTCATTAAATCGACCGAGCAACTAGTCCTTGGCCAAGTTTTTAAATTCAACTATAGAATACCGTGGCTACCGTGGCCGTGACGTTTGCGGATTACGATTCGTTGGAGTAACGAGCTCCGATAAAATTACAGAAGTCCCTCGCGTGGCGCTGGTAATTTTTTAAGCAGCCAGTTTCTCATTATTTCGAGAACGATTTTAAACGCTCCTGTTGCAAGTAACTTTTACAATTGCGTCGAAATTTTTGTTTTATAGTTCACAATGGAATCGCTGACTTTCTGCCTTATTAGCATTTAATCGTTCGCTACATTTACACTTTTCCAATTCTTTTACTTACTTGCTGAATATCGTTCTTAACTACTTTGACTCGCAATATCGAGTCACGTTCCTTTAACACTATGATATTAGAATTGGAACTAGAGTCGCTCGTTTCGCTACGTGAAAAATCACAGATCATCTCCTAAACAGAAACATCATCTTAAGTAGTGTTCCTAAATATCGGCGAATTTTTGCCGTATGAAAAGCAGCAAACAATCCACGATGAAACAGGGTTTCGTACCATAGTTACGATAAAGAGTAAATCAATCGAATTAAAAGAATCGACTCATACGACAAGAAAGTTCATTGTACGAAGCAAAGAAACCGACCTTTCGTTTACCATTTCAATGCTACAAAAAGTATAGCCACGAAAGGGCAACGTTCTCCTGCGCGTCAGGAATATCAACCGTATTAAACGAACCATACGCGTTTCTTTGGTCGAACGATAAAGCTGGGGCGACCCAGTGCCAAATAAATCATCGATTATCTGCGGCGCGGATCGAAAACGCGAGGAACGAGCGCAGTATCGAAGCGCCAAGTCATTAAATTCAGACAGGTGAAAATTAATTTCGCGTTATTCTCGCGAACCGTGACTGCGGGGTGCGTCGGCGGTCGGAGGTTTTGCAGGAATCGCCACGAGTCAGGGGGCGAGGCGAACGAGACTACGTGACAGAATCGAAACTAGTTCCTGAAGCTGGTTCCCGTCTCGATGCTCCGCGTCCCGTTATCGCGCAATTCGAGATTTCCCATTTAACTTTCGTTTAATTATTATCATGGAGTGGCCGAGGCCGGAGGCGTTATCGCTGCACGCTTCGGCCACCGGAGCGAAACGGCTTTTTCATCCCCCACGAGCAAAAAGCAAAGGAATTATGAAGCGGCCGCCGCGGCCTGTGTATCGGCCAAACGGCCAAATTTATGCGTATGGTTTTCATTCATTTTAAAGGGTGTCTCGCGCCGCTGTTTTTAACTATTCATCCGCGGAATTACTCCGCGGTTGTGTATTCGCCGGAAATAATCGTATGAAAAAATATCTACGGGATAAATCTCGCGTTCGCAAGCGCGTTATTTTCTGCCGAAGAACTTGCTCGATGTACCGTACACTCGATGCGCTTTATTAGTCGGATATTTTAACGAGTAACGACGAATGGAATTATTAATCTTGCCGCGTAAGAAGATCTCTAGCATTTTACGCGAACATTTTTCTCGCATCGTTAACTCGCTCCTCCAAATACACATCGTTTTCACATCGTTTTCACATTTACCTTTCTAAATTGAACACCCTGTACTAGCCTCGCGAGCTCGTTTCGCCTGTATTAAAATCTTCCAGACCATTCATCCGCTCGAATATGCGCCCATATCCACTCTCATTATTATCGTGCCTAATATTACATTTTACTTGATTCCCAATAGAGTAAACTCACAAATTGCAAATTGTCTGTAAATTCGAACACGCATTACTCGTCTTGCAAAATCGCTTATCCGGCGTTAGAATCCATTTACTCAAATATACATGTATCCACATGTAGCAATCGCAATTGCCTGTTTGACTCTCAATAGACCAACGAAAGTTAGTTTCCCAACATCGGAATTGTCCATTTTCGTCTGAAAGCGTAGGCAATCGCCAGCATCGACCACAACGACGCTGACGCTGGCTCGACGCTTGTTCGTCGGCTACGTGGCGTAAGCGCGGGCCGCTGGCGTCTGGTTGCTGACGCAGATAGTGGCCGAAACGTCTCGACAATGCGCCTAAGAGGAACGGAACAGAACAGAACCGAGCAAACGAAAAGGGACGCGGCGTTGTGCAACCGTCGACGGTGCACGTCGCGGCAAGTGAGGCGCGGACGCACAGCAATGACACGAGTCTTGGTATTTCAGCCGTGGCATTTGAATCGCAAATTCCACGGAGTCATTGTTACCGCGGCCGCGAGACGGATGCGCGAATCCGCGCGAGCGGATTCCAGGTTCGTTCGCCTAGTCCTCGGTTGGACTCGAATTAAAAGGGATCTTTCGGTTGCTTTGAGCTGCGTGCTCCTCTGCTTCGTGGCTCCTTCGTCCGGGACACCGCTTCCCTTCCTATCTTTCGGATCGTATTCACCCGGCTGCCACGGGAGTCGGGGTAACGGATGGCTGATGGAACACGGGCTGATGCTTTGGAGGAAAATGGTAATGCCAAGTATTGTACATTGATGCAGTTTGAAATCTTCAGATTCAGTGGAGAACAGAGAAATCGATAATCGAGCAATTGTTTTCTTCGAAAATGCGTTAGTCTAAAAAACGGTACGCGTACAATGTCTGTATTTATCCGTGGGATTTACACAGTACTTGAGAATTTGAAACGAGCGAGAAGTCTAAATTATTAGGATCTTACCGGAGCAACGGCCATTTACATGGCCATTCTTTCGCTTGTTCTTGCAATTTTATAGGCTTTCTTTGCGTCGTATATTTTTCTCGCACGTAAAAACGCGTTTAGCGCTTATGCCGCGTTTTCTACGTAATAATTTAACGACCGTACAACGACGATCGATTCCCTTCCCTTAGTCTCTAAATTTCAATTCTAGTTGTTGCATATTATTCTCTCTGTTTGCTCGTTCGACGAGGATTAAAGCTCTGGCTGAGTTATGAAAAATTAATTCACGACCGACGCGCAGGTTGCAGCGACGCTTCCTAATTTTCATGATAATGGGCCAGCCTGAACGCGTAACGTACGATAGACCGACAAATCGCCGCGAAAATAACGCAGCTGCGTGTGCAAGCGGCTCTCTCGTTTTTCCTCCATGTTTCACGGCACCCTCCCCCCACCACCACTACGGATGTATCATGAATTTTTCGCTGCCCGGCGTAATACATTTTTACGCTGACACCCAGGCATTTTTATTGGAACCAGCCCTGTGTTCTACCCGGTTCCGTGTAAACAATACCAAACGTTGTTCCGGGATGCGCTAAAGTTCCTGCCGAACATTTGGATATGCATTGGCAGTCGGTGATTCTAGCTTCGAGCGCATTAGCGTTAAACCGAGGAAATTAACACGCAATAACTAACAAACTAACGAACTCTGCTCGCATTCTCACATAACATTAGCCGATTACAATGCTTGAAATTCTTCCTTCGTCGTCTTTAAATACGTCATCTTTAATTTACAACCCAACAAACGACACGGTGTTTTACCTAACCGACGACTCAACAACCCCATAAATTACTCTGAAATAACACTCGAGCTTCTCGATGAATCTCCCCTCGACTCTCGCAAAACGTACCGTGTAAACCAACCCTCCGCCACATTTTAACCGTCACGGAACCAATCCAACCTCGCTAGAGATATTTAATCGCGGCACAAAATTCGTGTCTGCTGCTTTAACCGAGGCTGATCGAACGGGAGAAGGTCGCGCACAGTTGGAGGCAAAAATAAGCTGACATATAGTAAAAACAGGTATCGATGAAATTTAATCGAGCTACTGCAATACCAGTATCGTATATTTCAGTTTTATTTGTTATGTCACCTCATACATTTATTCATACGTAATTAATTATTTTTTTATTATATTATCTCCGCGTACACCGATTATTTAGTGCGAGTAGATACACGCAAATACATAAACGTACCTGATGGTATTCAATTATCGTTGTATCTCATTCGTTTAATCGCAACGAAATTACATTGATACCCATTTCCACTATCGGTGCATTTCTTTTTGTCCCCAACCGTACTCCTGTACTGCAATTGGATTCGTCATGACTAACGGTTTCATTTCCCACGTCGGAGAGAAATACGCGATTTTTACGACGTTCCAGTCGAGCTCCGTCTCCGAGCCATCGGCAGCGTCCTGTATTCTCGTTAAAGGACGCGGCGGAACAGAGCGCAACGAAGCGTTATCCGTGGCCTCGCGGGTTTCCGCGTATACGCGTGGGCCAATTTTCATCGTCCGGCCATTGACGCGCGTCGTCGGATTGTTGGAACGGGTTCGAAAATTGTAAGCCCCCTTTGACGAGTTACACGCTATAATTTGCGCGTCGCGCTGCCGGTAAAATACGATGGAAGTCGTGAAACGCGAGAGCTCCCGTTCAGCTTCGGCGGTGCAGAGGGGTGGAAATATAAATTCTTCGTAATCCGGAACGAGACGAGGGACGGCAGAGAATTTTTCACACGGCCAGACGAGTATACGAGTGTCGTACGTTATGCGTACGAATTTTCGCGAGCTCTCGAGCGATACTGGATACCGAGTAGACACGAGGGTTGCTCGTATTTTCCAATATTTCCGAAATATGGGAGACGTTGGCGCGTCGTCCGACGGTAGTCCACATTTCAGGTGCCGCGTGCGGCGAATGACGACGTCGCGTTGTAAAGAAGTCCGGGCGCCGCGGTTTTCCAGGGGCAAATTTTGAATTACGGCGGAGGCGTGTGTCGCGTGCCAAGTCGCGGATCACGAGACGTGGAAACGGCACGAGGGTGAAGGAGTTTGTCGAGATGAAGAGAGGCCGCGCGGGTTTGAGCTATAGTTACAAGGCGGCTGAGTGAAACGCGTGAATATTGGAATTTATACACTCGTAACGATCCATGTACGTATGTACACGTACCGTGAGTGTAAATTCATCTGAACAGTCGAAGCTTGGCGGAGATTTTTCATTTAACCGTCTCGTCTTTCCGAAGAAAATCGAATTCGAAAATTTGCCAAGTACGCGTGCACCAGACTAATACGTGATCGAACGCGTGGAAACTCCGTTTGCTTCGAATCAAACATTAAAGTAAATCGTTTTCCTTTCGTTCTTCCAGTTCGGATCAAACAAAATTCCTGTATATTTGTCAAGTTTTCAAACTTGGTTTTTGGCAGAAAGTAAATCTCCAAACGTAATTTCGTTATTTTTCATTTTCGTCTCGTTTCGTGCCGCAGAATCTTCCTGGCTTCGGTCGTACCACGGGTTTAGGATTACGGTACAATATACGGTATCCATATTTGATTACTCCGACGTATTCGAACGCGTATTCAATGTAACTGTAACCTTATTCGACTCTGTGTCAGTTTACGATCGTTTAACGAAGTATGCTCTATGTGCAGCCTGTTTCCTCATTGTTTATGGCGAGCCAGTCGGATTCCTATCGGATACAGGATACGTATCAATTATTCACCGATGATAATACACACCGCCATACGTTCGGTATACCTCTAATTATTGGTTGATGTTGGCCGATTCTTTAAATCGGCGCCATTTAATATCGGCGCCATTTAATATCGGCGGTTGAGTAAATTTACCACTCGCCAAGAATTATGTGTACTTATTAAATTAAGCGTGTGTTTGATCGTATTCATTGTACGAAATTATGGATGTTTGCAGGAAGAAATTTCACGCACGATCTTGCGGCGATTCGAAACAGTTCACCTCCTTTGACAAACGAAAGATATTCCTAGCTCGCGTTAGTCACAACCTTTCAAACGGAAGAAGATACAAAGATACGCCGTAATATCGAGGCAATTTTACACCGATCCGTCGATCATCCATAAATAGATTATTTATTACCTTTCGTACGGTTCAAAAATTCGCAGCTCGCTATCGTAACCAGCATTACTGCTATATTCACCCTAAACGTCTCGAACCTGGTCGTTCGCTATTCACCATTCAAATAGACTCTCCATAGAGAATGGTAAATATCAGCTATACTCAGTAGCGTGTTCCCTCTCAAAGAAGACGACCCCAGATCCTGCAGCTTCGGGAGTCCCCGATGCACACCCCTTTTTCCAATCTTACACGAAGCTACACCTATTTCCGAGGCTTCGTATCTCGTTCGAAAGAGGGAGGCTTCTGTGTCTGGGAGGTCGGCGATGCTCGAAAGCCCCATGGCATTACCGTGGAACCAGGCTGCTGTCGAGGGGCCAAGGCTTCGATGGAAATGCACGAGGAATATCGTCAGGAGGAAAATCTCCTGAGAGACAGAGAGATCGGCTGCTCGAAAGGGGTGCGAACGGAAGTCAAGGCCAGGCTGGGACGGAATTTGAATAATTGAATCGAGCCGAAGTCGAGGACGTACGTTAAATAAAATAACGTGGCAAAACGTTGGAATAAAGTCCGAAGAGAGGAAGAAAAGGGTCGTAGGATGGCTGCTAGGCTATCTAATTTTCTCGTGGCCGCCTGAGATACGCTCTTTTCTGTCCGTTTCGAGTCGACACGACCAATCCCCACTAAATAATGGTTCCTGGCTATTGGGTTTCAGACCTTAGTCGGAAGTACGTTTTTATCTGGTCTTTTGTATTTGCCTGGAGAAACATGTATCGCTAATTATTGTTGGGAGTTGGCATTAGCGCGGATGATGGAGAAACAAACGGAGTTCCGTATCGGGATTTAGGGAGCTAGGAGCGTAATACGATCGACAGCAGGAAGATGCTTTTATTTTTTATTTTATTCTGCGTTTTACGATTCGTCCAACGGGACATTTGGACAATTGTCACGTCTCTGTTGCGAAATAGCACGTGGATGTGCGGATTTTTGAAGATTCGAGAATCGAGTCGTATTGTGATAGATCGAACGATGATTACATCGTTTCTGTATCATCGCTCGATATAATTTTTACTGCCTCGTGTCGTAATTAATAATCAGAAACCTGCTTGCAACCCAACCTTCTTGCGGTATCGTGTATTCGTAGAGTCTCGAAATTACAATTTTCTTCCTCAACGTCTATCGTTCCAAACGCTCGTGTCTTTAATTTAAGATGTCCGTGACACCAGATTTTCGTTCCAAATCTGTCCAACGGTTTCCTGAGCGAGCCCGGTTGAAAATCTCCGGGTGCATCGACAATTAACCATCGAAGTTGTACCCTGAATTCGACAATCGGTCGCCGACGACCGTGCAGCGGCGTCGATCTCTCTTGACCGGGAAGTTCGTTCGAGTTGTCTGCTTTCGAGTGTTTTCCCACCGGATGGAAAAAGTTCCGCAACGAAAACGTTTCGATAGGGTGGACCAGGTTCAAAAAAAAAAAAAAAAAATTCCTCGACCGCTGCGTGACGATCGCACGGTCGAGTGTTCTCTCGCTCGGGGTGGAACCAACACGAAAACCGGGCGAAAGAGAAACGGCAAACTCCGGTGAACTTTCCGCCACCATAAACGCGAGGATGTTGTAATAAAGCAGGCTGAATTAATCCAGCGTGGACCGAAGAGTTTCGCGCCGTGACCGGGTACTTATTACTCGCTCGTACGAATGGTCGGAAAATGTGGGAGTAAGCAAAAAACTGGAGGAATAGAGATGGACAAAATAGCAGGAGGAAGAGAAATGGAAGCAGTAGGAGAAAGCGAAGTAGAGAGAGAGAGAGAGTGGGCAAGTAACGTGACCAGGCTGAAACAAAGTTTTTCCCGGTCAGTAAATTGAACATGGAGTCCTGCAGTGACAGAAAATTACACGGAGTCGCTTTTATTGGTGACCACTCAGCGTGAATCGCGACTGTATCCCTTCCCCGTTCGTCTTTCAAAGGGATTACTTCAGCGGCGCGGCTTTGTGAGCCGCGTAATCGCGAACCGACGAGGGATGAGACCACGGCTAAATATCCGTCTAATGGCCGCCGGGTTTTCAGCTACTTTTGCTTTTGAACGCGAGCCAGCTAGATGCAGAAGTAGGCCGAGTGTATGAACCGAGGCTCTTACGGCTGTCCGTTGTAGGCCACGCCGCAAGGACCGTCCGAAATATTAACGTCGCGTGTCCTCGCTGCTTTAATACATCAGTCGGACGACCCGGACTTGCTTCCGAAATTTCACTGATTAAAACCGGCACGTTTTCGTTGGAAATGAGACGTTGCACGCCGATACGTGACGAGCTTCTAGCTAATTGCCCGTGGAAACGATTAGGCTTGATTTCGATGGTATTTGGGTTGTTTAAACTTGCGCCTTCCTCTATCGCACACACGGCTATGTTTTATGGGTTTTATTTATATCATGGATATGGTTAAAATCGTGTTAGATAAAAGCATAAGCTCAAACGTTGAACAAATCAACGGATATATCATTAATTGATCTTTCGCGATTTTCTCGAAGAAAAAAACAAAAAGAAAATGGTATTTTTAATAGGAAATCAAACACGAACTCGGACATTATATAATTATTGGAGCGCGTTGACCTTGACTTGGTCTCTAGACTTTAGAAGAATCGTAAATTCGGACACGTTTCACGGATCACAGCGAACAAAGGATAATAATCGTAATGATCTCGTCCGCGACATCTCGGTATTTTCGAGAAAATGTCGGGGGATATCGCGCGTTATTCTCTGATCCCGTTATTTTCATCGACGAATAAACACCTCGATACACTTGGTCGGCCGATCGAAAAATATTGAAACGAATCAGAAAGGCTCACTTTTCTGTTTCGATATACGACGAAGCGAACTTTAAATATTTAGTATGGCAAATATTTGTTTGACCAAATAAATTCCGTTCTTCCGTTTCGCGGTGTGGCGCGGCGGTGCACGTGGCGGCAACAGAACGATCTGTATCGTTGATTTTTAAATGTGCGCGATTCAACGCCGCAAGCGTAGTCCGTTTCGATATTCAAAAACCGTCGCTCGGAATTTAATTCTTACGAAACGAAGCTTTATCGTTGGACACGCCGACAGCCGACAGCCATACAAATTTTTCTCGTGCACGCGTGCACGAACGTGGCATTCCATAAAATCCTTTGAATTTCGACAAACGACCATATTTCGTCGTAAACTAAACTTCTCGTTTTCTTTCTTTTTTTATTCGCCCGTTACCTCCTCGTTACTCGATCATTTATCCGCCTTTGTTTATTCCCCTGCATCGCATTTGCCGAAATTTCTCTGTGAAATATCAAATGAAACGATAACGACTACACGCAAATATCGAAATAACAACGCGGATGTAACAAGTCGATTCGTATAATACGATCGATCGACCGATTCTTCTAGAAAGTCTCTCCCTCTTGATTTTGTATGCTTGACTTCTCACTTCTGATTCTTAAGTTTGACTCTTAAAAGTACCTTCCAAAACTCTAAAATTCCATCGCTCTTACCAACGCAATCACGCAGCGAGATTCCGCCGCGGTGTTCGTACTAAAGCAGATTTATATTTTCTGTGATTTGTTTCGCCCATCGAGTATCCCAGTGAATACTATACATTCAGTGTTCCATATATCTCTGTCTATCGAGCGCATTCTGTGCACTATTGCGCCTTTAAATTTCCCATAAACGCACGAACATCCGCGCTCTAATCGTAACTAAACCGCACCAATTTCGATTCCCCCATTCCAATGCCATTTGTCTCTGTCAAAAGACACGAACGGCACCAACAGTATAGAATATTCCGCGCTGTTCCAACGACTAACCAAACGATCCGCCAATTAATACTTCGATCACCACCTTTCGCACCAGCACGTCTGAAACATACCGCGCGACGAATTCGCCCAAGTAAGCTGACGAATCTGAACGAGGAACGCGTCCGTGTCGCAACGGATCGATCGAAATACTCGCGGTCGATCGAGGCAATAATATCGAGATGCAAGCGTCGGCGATTCTTTGGCCGATCGTTCAACCTGCATTCCGTCGTTATCTGATCGGCAACGTGCAATCTAATTCACGAAGAAGCGACCGTTAATCAAAGAGCCTCTGTTCGCCGCTTCGCGCACGTGTTACAAACGGAAGCGCGTGGCGGTCGCAAGCGGGAAAAGGGTGCGCGTGTGGCCGTTTGCTGTTCGAGCGGATGAACGACACGCGTTCTCGAAGCTAGTCAACGTTAATTGCCGCGGAATCGGCTCGCAAAAGGGTATGATTCATGGTCGGTGAAGGGAGCTTTGAGGACAGACAGAGCCGCGCAAACGAGCTCGTTCTCCTGTCGAGCACGAATTTCTTTCAGTGGGATTGTCTGTTTCATGATTTGGGTTAGCCTTGTTTGCTTTTCGACTGCGGAAACTACGAGCCGTTTGGACGACCACGGCCAAGGGTTTTTGATCTCTAGCTCGATGTTTGCTCCGAGTGTTATTGATCTTCCCTTTGATACGTTAGTTTGCATGTACGTATGTTTAGTATTAAGAACAAACACGAAGACAACTTTGGTAATATTAATAACACGGTGAATTTTGAAACTGTATCTCCCGTAGAAAGTGGAAAACGCGTTCTTATCCTATAGTTTTCGTATGCTGCTTCTACTTCTGGAAACTTTTACGAGTTCTACATTATACGAGTATAATAACTTTTACGACAAGACTTCTGTGATATAACTCGATACGATAAATTTTAATTCTTGTCCTTGTTTGAGGCATGGAAACTTGCAGCTTTCTATTTTAGAATCTTCACGAAATAAGTTATCGTAAATGTATTAACTGTAATTTAATTAATAAACGTATCGTATCCTGCCATTAAGTTGAATTTCTCGAAATTTTTCAATCGAGCTTGCGCAAGTTTTTATCATGCAAGAGCCGAAGATTCAAGCTGCATTGCCCTCTCTAAAAATCCTCCATCTGACAAAATTTGTTATTCTGAAAAGAAGCTCTAGGGATGTCGATAATTTCCAAAAGAAAAGAAAAAAAATTCTTTTTGTCCTTTGGAACAAAAATTTCAGTAGAGTCTGTTAGAAAAATCGATCTAGTTTGTGCCATTTGTACGTTCAACCGCGTTTGACACTTATCTAACAAAATTTCTCTCTTCGAAAGTTTTGCTCGACAATTTGGAACGAATTCCTTTTAGCTTCCGGTGGCAAAGAAACATTTTGGGTGGAAGAAATTTCGTACTTCTCTCGTGTTTCAGTTACTTTTTGCGGAAACGCACTCTTCGAGATCCGGATTTTAATTGGATGGAAGGCTGCGCGCCGTGCTTAAATGTTTAAATTCGAGCCAGTTTTGAAAAGTCGTCGCGAGACCGGCTTTCAAATTGTAATTTCGCGGCCACGCCCGTAGAAACGCAACGAGAAAAGACGGTTTGAAAGGACAGAATTCCGGCAGCTTGTGTAAAAGACAAATGTCCAGACTGTTTCAACCACGTGGAGGATTAGGAACCGGATATAATTAAGGATAATATTTTATTCAAAATGCGAGTTTTATGAATAGTGACCTCCTTCTTCGTGGAAATGTACATTTCTGCGAACTGAAAGACGTATTATTCGCTAAAGGAGAAAGGAACACGACGAAATTGTTTCGCCACCCTCTTTTGTGAAAATGGAATACCAAAGATATCTATTTTGCCAAGACTAGAGGAATGCTTCAAGCCTCTTGATATTATAATGGAATATTTCGTTGTAAACATATTTATTATTAACGCAAAACGATTTTTCTTCTTATTTTCGCAATTACCGTAATAAAGCGTATCGCAGGCATCCTGGATTCTGAATCTCAATCCGAATCTCGTTATAAAATCCAAGCGTGTCAAGGATATGAAGAATTCCAATTCTAATAACCAAGCTTCCCGAGGTTAAGGATCGCCGCCGTATTTCCGGCGAGTTATTATTTCGCCAGCCAATTTCCGCGGACGTCGTCGAAGCGACCTCTGGGCTTGCGTGAAACATTAAAAAGGAGAAATCCACGAAGCGGATGCAACGATATTAGCGGGGCGAGCGAGTAGCGGTTGCGTCCGCGGTGTTGGTGGTGGTCGCGTGAATAAATAACGAGCGGCGCGGTTTTATCTTCGCAGCTACATTCGGCTTTTATCATTTCCCAGTCGCATTAGTGCCTGCAGCGAGGAAGAATCATAAAAGAGACGAAAAAAAGGACGAGATTAATAAACGAGAGGAAACGGGAGAAAAAGTGACCAAAAAAACGAGAAGAAGAAACGAACGATAAAGAAGGGGAGGAAAGGAAAGGTGGCGAGCAAGGTGTACGAAAGTACAATACGATCAAGAAACAAAAACTCGGAACTGACCGCTATATCCGCCGATACGAGATCTGCCAATTGTTCGAAGAAGATAAAGTGGAAGAGTCTGGGAGCGACGAAGAAGGGGAAGAAAATAACGAAAGGGTGAAAGGGGATGATGATAACGAGGGAGGGAGAAAATCATAAGTAGAAAAGGGACTGAAATTATATGGAGTAGAGAATTTAATTCCTTGTAGGAATAGGAGAAACGAAGAGCGAGAACGATAGATAGAAGGAAAGGGAAAGAATTGTAGGGGATTGTAAAGGGAAATAACTGATAAAGAAGCTGATGACAGAGAAGGAAGTCGTTTCGCTAGTCGCGATCATGAAATTCACGCGAAGAAATCGACTTTCCTATTCGTGTCTGGTTTCGTTTTTTTTTTTTTTTTTTCTCCATCGTTTTAACGTCACCCTTGGGAGTCGCTATTTGCCCGGTCGTTTGATTATTTCGCTCGCGTTGTTTGCCCGTCTGTTTGCGTGTTTGCTTGTTTGACGACCAGCTCGCCAGACAAATCCTACGAGCGGCTTATGACTGCTGGAACGTTTAAAAGCTGTTTCGCGGGTCGCGCACCGCGCTGAGACGCGCTAGAAAGCGACACCTTGGCGCGTAATTGTTCGTATTACGCGTCGAACCGCGTCGATGTAAAGATGTCCTCTTGTTCCCGCTTTGTGGAGTTACTCGATGGATCGCCACGGAATTACGCGCCGCGAGTTTCGCTTCGTTTCGCCTCGTCAACTGCTGTCGTTACCGCTCGCCGTTTCCAAACGCGAAGGTTTCTTGTTTCTATAGGATTCGCTCGAGCTTTTGAATGTTTGATACAATGATACCGTTACTAACTGAACGTGGTTTATTGGGAAAATACTGGCTAATTATTGAGTAAAATGACAAACGTTACTCGATGAGAGAAAAGAAGTTGTTAACCAGTTTATTAACGGGAGATTGGTTGGTCCGTGGACACGAGAAAATTACAAAGTTGATTTAAAATTTTTAGCGAAATTACAAATCGGCTTGATCGACTTTTCTTTGGAACAATTACACGCGAATTCGTTGGTGGGAATATTGGTTGATTAATGGGCAAAAAGGTACAATTGTAGGTTTATTAGGCGCAGGTTCGTTAATTGATAGACAACCTACTTACAAATATAAATTTACTGGTAGATTCGATGATCGATATAAATACGAAACGTTAGAAATATGAATTTAACGAGATAACATTTATCAATTGCTAGATAAACAAATTACAGGACGTTCGATATTCGATCGAGTTTTCTATGTTTTAATTTTCTTTCGTATTGTTAACCGATGACTAGGTTTGGTTCTCTGATTTCCTATAGACACATTGGCAGACGAATCGCGCAAGAAAAATCCATTTCTCGTTCGTACCGCGAGAATTAAAAGTTCTCGTATTATATTTGCAGGTAATATCGGGCCGCTAGAACGAAACGGTTGCTTCGGAATGAATCTCAACCCGACTCGAAAGATTTTTCTTCGTCGAACCGGCATCGAGACCGATTATAGCGTGTACATTTTACACCGGATAGATACGTAAACGTGCTTACCTGCGCGATATGAATTATTTCTATCTGAACGTGCGACACGCATGAAAAATCGTGCTATCATACGGGCAACAGATACACATTTCAAATCGTTTCTATCGGTGATTGGTCTTTTCTCCGTGATTTCCGCGTTTAATTCGCGGCTCCTCGAACACCGAATGCGGAGGGAAACGCTTTTGTTTTAAATAATACGCATTGGTAGCGATATGCATCGTGTGAAGCCAGATCGATCAAGCGAATTTCTTTGTTATTATACTTCTATTTGGTCTCTTCCGAAAATCCGGGTTACCCCGTTTCTGGTCGAAGTAATACGAGACCAGCGGTGAACGCATAAATATTCCCGCGAGCCGAACAAATTGGATTGCTCTGCTCGTACCCCGGTAGAATATTTAACCCTTTGAGGATTTACGCGGCTAGCAAGTGTAGAAAGAACGAGTTCCGAGCCCCGTTTCACCTCAAACTCGGACCACGTTCCGAAGAACTTTTGGATTTAAAGCGGTTCTCGAACTGTGTCGGTTGTTGTTGCCTGTGAAAGTAATTGTATTCGTAGCTTGAATCACATTTAATACTCTCAGAAGTCTGACTGTCTTAACTTTAATCCTCCGCTCGCTTTGTTTCTTTGTACTTTTTTTTTTTTTTTTTTTTTTTTTTTTTTTTTTTTGGTGAAACATTTTCGTGGAATATCACTCTGGAAGATATCGGCTTACGCTCGATACGGGCGTCTGTGAAGAAAAAATTTCATCAACGAAAAATATTTGTAACGTCGTCATTTTTCTCTACTTTTGAATTTGTCGACTGGGTTAGTCGATAAATGTTATTTAAACATAACAATTTTACTTCGCGATTCCAACAGTCTTCAAACTTAATAATATAGCAAAATAATATACAATATAATAATATATAATCAACGTGCGTTTAAGTTTATCTCGATAGACCGAAATTTCGTTCTTCGGAGACTAAAATTACAAATTATCGATTGAATTTCCCCCTCTGTAGAGTTTTGCTTTATAACCCGCACTCTGTCATAATTTTATCCCGACATAATTTAACGCAACCAGTCCACTATCATATACATTCCATATATTGTTATAAAATTTAAAACGCTATTATCCAACTAATTAGTACCAATTAATCCGCAATTTCGTCATTTAAATAACGTTTTACCATTGGCAATCTCGAACGAAATATTAGTTAGAGATTTCGTGGATTCTGTTTGTACATTTTAAGGGTGTCTGTGAGTTACTTTTCGTGGTTACGACGCGATGCTCCTAAAGCTTCTAAAACGGTTTAGGAGAGGTATATACGGCAGTTAATGGTCAGCCTATGCGCGCAACATTTCTCTGCTAGGCCCTAACAGGTGGCAGTACAATTAAACCGCGTTACGGTTATGTCAGTTGCGTTATTTCTGCCCGTTAGCCGCGTCGCATTACCTCCGCCCCGCTCGTTCGCGTATTTCAACCGGTCAGGACGTTTTAGATTTTATGCGCGTTCACGTGTCCTCGCATAAAATCAGGAAACGATTCAACTCGTCAGATGCAACTGGCCGACCTATCGTGGAATGTTTTTCCGTTGTGAGATTTCCTCTCAACGAGTAACGATTGCTTCTAGAAATTCATCGACTGTTCCTCGCGCGCGACAGTTTTATTTTCTTCTTTTTTTTTTTTTTTTGGTTATTTACAAATATTCTTCTAGATATTTACAAATATGTTTCTACAAAGATTTACCATTATTCTGTTCATAATAGAATTGATTGATCTTATATAAAGCTGATTCTCGAACGCTAAGAAAATTAGTGTTAATAATCGAGCTTCTCAGAGTCCTAACTGATCAACTAACTCTACACTTCTTTTCATCCAACGCAAAAAGACACTATTTAATCTCAACTCTCTCGAGTCATCGAACCATCTAATTCCATTACCGTCACTCCTAAAGACACGCTAATTCCAGTCCCCCTTTAAACAACCATAACCTCCCATTCGACCCGTACATCACATTTCAACAAACCTTCCCATGTTTCATCATCGAAGCCATTTATAAACCCCTCCCTAGCGATCCCATCCATCACTTGGTCAATAACCATAATCGAACCGACGACAGATCGTTCAAGATCCCCCCATAACATCTCCAGAGTAAAATTGTTGGCACGATTGACATCACGAAGCTCACGATGCGATTGGAAAAAGGTCGTGGCGCGGACCGCGCGATTTTCCTGCCGCGCTGTCGCGGAACTCGGGCCAAACTGTCATTCTCCCGGTACCGGGGAGAATTATCGTGCGTGTGTCGGCGGTCAACCGCTGCCACCGCGATACTCCACTAAAAGTCCGTTGCACCGTTACGAACGAACCGCGGTAAGCGTAAAAAGGAAGTTTGCCAGACAGTTCGAAAGGCGTAAAACGGCGTCACTTGGCGGCAACCATGCCGCGGTTGCCCGCGTGTACGTACGTGTGTGACATAGTGGAAAAGTTGGCGAGTGTCTGGGCCGTATCCGGGATCCGAAGACCCGCAGGGTTAACGACGTTTTCTTTACGAGTCCCGCGGGTCGAAACCGACCGCGGAAAATGATCGTGACGGCTCGTTGGCTCGTTGCAATAGCCGCGACCTCGGCGATATAATTCGATGATACTTCGTCGACTGCTATTCCCGTTTATGGGGGTTTGACGAGATGGCACGGTTGTTAGATTCTTCGTATTTTACATGTTTATGAAACGTTTGGAATTTTGTATGAGAACGCATTTGTTTGAAAATTTATAACATTATTTGCAATTTAATCGTGCAGTATTACACGCGCGTATCGTCGGTTTATCGCTGTAATAAGATTCTATTTATCTGGACTTGTATCGGAGGACGATGGTTCGTGTAATAGCCGCTCGTTCGTTTCTCTCGCTACCTATGATTTTTCGTCCGTATTGTTGGAGCTTCCGGTCGGATAAGTGAATTCACTCGGCAGGTACACACGCGGTAAATGGAGCTTAGATAAATGGGATCGTACTGTAAGTATTATATCGAGGAACTGTATGTCTTAATTAAGAAAATTCATGTAGACCGAGACAAGAGGAGAGTTTAAATTGTTGAAAAGCACAATTTCATCAACGCAACGTTCATTTCTATCTTGGAACATTATCAAGGACTATAAATAACATGAATATGTCACGCGCGACAAAGTTTAATTTTTACATATCGAAGAAGAAACTATCCTCCTCTGATTGCTGTACCATCGGATGCGTGTTTATATTACTTTTAGACCACTGCGTAACTTTTCTGATATCGTATATGATAATAATATGCGACACCATTGTGCGTATGATAATTAAAATTTAATTATTTATTTCAATTAACATCGAAAAGAACGCGCAGATGCGAGCCAAACGCGAAAGTAAAATCAAATGAAATCGGAATTTATTAATTAGTTTGCAAACGCTCTTTCCACACCTCTGTCGAGTAATTTTTTAAGAAATTCGTTTTGTTATCAAGAAAGTCGATTTCCTCGCAGGCATTCGTACCTATTCTGTACTTAAATCATTCGTTGCAATTGCCATCGCTGTATCTTTCAATCTATGGACGATACCTGTAACATCGAAAAAAGAGAGGCTCGTCCGTCGTCGGTGTCGCTCGTTTCTAACGCTTCCTAGATCATCAACTTTTGCGAAACATCGCGATAAATATAACCGCGACGTAATAATATATACAATTATCCGCAGCAAATTCGTAATCGTAAGAGCTAACCGCTTCCCTATCACCATTTCGATTAAACTTCCCTCATTTCCATGGTACCGTGACCGTTCCTCATAAAAGTTGCCCGTAAACGCCCCAGGGCCGTGGCCTTTCTGTAATTCGCGAGTTGGGAAATTAGTGGCCGCGATGGTCATCGCGAGCCGTCTCGATACGACCAGCTCGTCCGATGGAAAAACGCAAGACTGGTACGCGTAGGGACGTTCCAATTAAATTGCAAATTAAAACGCATATTTTATTCGAGCACCTCCGGTGCCATTGGGAGGCAAAGAAGGAAGACTAGCGAGATGGTTTGAACGACGTCGGCGTCGCGAATTAAGTTTCCTATTTCCGCGAGACTTTCTTTTTTCGCCCCATCCCATCGTTCTGTTCCGTTCATTTCGATCCTCTTCTCTTCGTCTTCGTTCGACCGCAAGAACCCCGTAATCTCGTCAATGATTTCGCAAACTTCGGCCAGCCGAGGACAAATCAAATTTTCCGTGGGCGACGCGCGCGGCCAGACGCCGATTTCCAACCCTCGCTCGTCTCAAAGTGCCGCGACCCTTCCCCGAAACTACCCCCGTTCCACCGTAGATAAGGGCTGCTCCGTGGCCTCCTTGAACCTCCACGTGCACGCTTTTATTCTCCTTGCCCATCCTCTCTTTTATTCCTCTCCATCGATCTCGGACCATCTTCCGCCTACTCCCGCAGCTGGTATCCCGGTTTCCCTCATTATTTTGCACGAATTACCATTTTCCGGGACAGCTTGTTCGCGTCTGAAACGGACCGGAACAGCGGTGTTCTTTCAGTGGTTCTTGCGCGGCTTCTTCCCTCTTCTCGACTTTAGAGGAGGAAGATGGTCCGGTGGGTTTTGTTGGGAAATGGGTGTGCTGAGATTTAGAAACGACGGTTTCAGACGGTACTTGATTATTGGAGTCGAGGAATTGTGTAAAACTAATCGACAAAGTTTAATTGACAATTATAATTTACGTCTTCGTTAGTTACAAATTAAGTGGATATTTATCGAACCGTGCATGTTACGCGATAGCGAGATAGCGAGAGTGTATATTATTTTATTATTGTACTTTCTGTTTCGACGTCTTATTGTCCCATCTGCAACTAGTAGAATTAGTCTACGCGAGTCAGACCGTTTACTATTAGATTACTATTATTAAGACACTTGATAACATAGTAAACGTTGATTCATTATACTGTGCAAATAGTAAAATTTAAAAAATGCCGGACCATTGTCTACATACAAGATTTCTGTAAAAATAATTTCGTTAGCCTACGATTGCGATCCAAATATCCGTCAATAATTTGTTAACCTACAAATCTCGAATTTACTGTCAATAATTTATTAACCTATAAAAACGGGTGGAACGTACTCGACGTATATCGCATCAATGTATAACACCGATGAAAACAGCTTAGCTTGGCTGGAACTCTCAAGAGACCCGCATCTTTATAAATATCCGAATAATCTGTTAATCCGTGAATTTCTAAGCGAACAGATAGGTACTTGTGCAAGCAGAACGTTAAAACCTCGCTTGGAATGTGTCCAAAAGCAGTATGCAGCGGTTTTAACCAGACTGTGCCCGGGCTATTCTTTTTTTTCCCCCCCAACCAACGTCCGAAGGACATGGACATTACGACCCTAAGGAACCACTCTGGCAGAAACTATCCTTCGCGCCGTGAGAGAGAACAATATCTCGTTACCGCGGAGGGAGTCTTCTTTTTCGAAAGAAGCCACGAACCCCAAAAAGCCATTTCACGGCCGGAACATCCGGCCAGAGAATCTTCCGACGAAGAAGGCAGAAGATCCGGGCGGAACTTTTCCACCTCGTGGAGAAAATCTTCGACGAGGTGTGTATACCGTGCGAAACGTCTCGACTAAAGTTTCCCACGGACGAAAACTGATTCCTGACGGCCGGAAGTATCGCCTTCGTTTCCGATGTCCTCGTCCCCTCGTACCTTTGTTTTCGCGCGTCTCGAAGAAAACACGCGTCTAAAGTCGCGACGGACGTGGTTTCGAAGTTTCTTTGACGACCGGATTGTGAACCTTCGGCGCGGAGTGCGAACTTTTTACGAGATGGCGAAAATTTTTGGAAGCGAGACTCTGGCTGGCCCTGTTTGACGCCGGTGACAGCCGTTGAGTCGCGTGTTTTTGGCAACGCCGTTTCTTGCCTTGCCGAGAAAAGTTGCAGCTGAATCGTGTTTGTTTCGCAAGTCGAAAGTAGATATATAAAGTCGAAGTAAATGTACGGTTTCGCGAGCTGTGCTCTCTCTCTCTCTCTCTCTCTCTCTCTCTCTCTCTGACGGGAGTAATGTATCGGATACGTGGATACCGGTTGTTGTTGAGTTACGAGAAGGAAATTTGAAGAATGTACATGTAAATCGCAGGTGAGATACGTCGGTCTTTTGATTTCGATTACGATCTGCGATTCATCATCGCAGGATTTTAATGCGACGTGGATGAAGATGCAAGCGTTGTGAAGATAAAAGTCAGAAGAAAGCCGAGTAACGTTTTTAATATTTTGAAGGGGATTTTATCTTCTTTAAAACGAAATAACGATATCACGCGCGTTCTGCGTATTCTCGCAGCTTTAAATTCCACATAAAACAACGCATAAAAGTCCGCAACTTGCTCTATTCGCCATTCATGTATTCAAGATCTCTATCCTTGATGATAGGGAAGCAGGTATAAAGAAAGTGTTGGCAAGTAAAAGTACTTTCGTGGTACGCGATAAACCTTGAAAAATTAAAAAGCAGATGCTTCCTCGCCTAGAAAAGCGCAACGGATCGCAATGTAGGCGAAGCGAAGCAAAGCAAAGCAAAGCATGCAGGCTTGACAAATAGAAATCTTCCATACGTAATAAGTCTTCCGGGCTAAAAGGGAAACAGTCCTCTTCTCGCGTAGACGTTAAAGTGAAAATCGCGGAATCTGATTTCCGCTGGAGACAAGGTCAAATATGGGAGAGGAAGTCGGACCGACTGGATATTCGACAGTTATCCGGCGTCGAAACGGCGGCAATCCTCCTTTCGCCGCATTATTCGGCGGCGAAAGGAAAGAAACGACAGTTTTAGACGGCTTCTGGTCTCGTGAAAGCCGGAGGCTACGAAGTTTCCGTGGATTCGACGACGCGAAAGCGGGCGGGGGCCATCGATTCCCCGTTTGCCATGGTTTTCCGCTCGAGCTGGAGGATGTTCGACGGTTCAAGGGATTTAAACTCGCCGTTGAATCTTGAATAGTCGAACAGTCGAATAAAGAGCTCGGTCCGTTCGCTGTTCTCACGATGCGCGCAGCTTCGCCTGAACGACGGATGCTCTCGAGTAGTTGCAGCGTTCTCGATATTTCCGGTATCGGCGGACGCCCACTTGCAAGTGCGTGTAGCAATATTGACGGCAGATGAAAAGGCGATTCGAGGGATTTCCCGAGAGCCAAGCGCAGTTCCAAGTTATTGTTTCGATGGATTCGACGCGAGCACAGTCTTGAATTGATTGGAATGCTTGGCGATGCTGGAGGAATGATTTATCGAATGTTTATCGTGATTGACAGGCGATTTAAAGGCTCGTGGAATCGTTGTATCGTTATTGATGGTTCTCCCTTCTTCCTTTTTTCAGTTTTGCACCTAGCGTATCTTTGTACGTTCATTGTTAATAGATTGACAATGATTTACGCGTTTATCGTGTGTGTATTACCTTATAGATCGCTTTCAGAATTTCAGTATAGACCATTGGCAATAAAAACAGAAAGAAACCTAGCATTCGTACGGGTTTAACGCGAGTCCTAATGTCCAAAGGGAAAGTGCAGTCCGGTCTGTTATCGTCGGTCGGTCGATACCACGTGGACAGTAATAGAACATTGACGCAATAGGAACGCATTGACGACGTCAGGGAAAGCAAATCGATCGTACGTTTGTCTGGTGAAACTGGAACGTCTGACTCATAGTTCCTTCCTCGAGCAGCGTAATTGTTATCGCGACTAAAATAACCGAATCGATGGAAGGGGGCTGAAAGAGTTAAAACCTCCCATTCAAATCGTCCTTAGCGTCGTATCGTCCGGTCGATGGCAGTAAACGTTTGTATTAACAGCTTCATTTATCCGGAAAAGTTGGCGATATATTATACCAGCACTCCTGCTGTTTCCAACTCCGTTTTACGAGTCAGTATTCCCTTAGTGTCGTACAATTCGAACGACTTCTGGTTTACCTTTCCGACTTATCTACCGAGTGTACCGTCGTAACGATCATCGTGACTTTCTACAGTATTGCGATAAATTGCCGCAAAATTTGTCGTTTGTTGAAACTTACGTTCGCGTCTAACTTAAGCGTCGGTAAGAAGCGTCGCTACATTACGATCGGATTTGTCAATGTTTCTATGACGTCGTTAAATTCCTCCGAATGCTACCTAAAATACTATACCGTGAAAAGGATCGTATCGCGTCGTCGAAAAAAGTGCAGCTGTTCTCCATCTTTGATTGAAAACGTTGTTTTTTTGACAGTTCCCAATATTTTATCCAGTTGTTGATTCGCCCTGCTCAAACAATTTTGAGCGTCCGAAGCATGTTTCCATCAGACTATCGGAAGTATCTAAAAAATCCCTTTTTCCCTTGAATTTTTCACTTCAAATAATAAAATCTCGCTGAAATAACTGTCGAAAAGAAACGTGTACGTGCACTCTGTATATCTAACACGTAGTCGAAGATCGAAATTCCTCCAATAACAGGGAAACACCATAAGAGGGGTTGCTCGAACAATTCGGATGGAAGCAGGGATGGCGCGCGAGTCCATAAAGGTTATTAAACGCGAGTGCGCGATCGCGAAAGGGCGGAATATTTATGAAAAATATTCAAAAGCAAAAGCAGAACCGAATGAATAACTCTCCAGAGGGTGTAGGATAGATTCGGTTTCTTGCATTCGATGCACGGACATCGGCATCGGCGTCGGCGTCGGCGTCGCCTCCGAATGTACATGCATTTCAATACATTAACATTCGCGCCTCGCAATACGCGGAACACGGTTATCCGGTCTAGCCAGCAGCAGCCGTGTTTTTCATCGTGGCATTTTTCATTCTCAAATTTCTCTCCTACACCGACGCGCGTCTCTTCTGCGTGCTCGACGATGCATCTCGCAGACTTTTTTGTATTCTCACGCCTCGTACATGTATGTAGATACGTGAAATCGCGTTCATTTTTCAGCCGGCTTTGCGTCGAAACCACCTAACGTATTATGGATGGAATATTTCTTTGACAACACTCCGGCGAATCGCTGGATAAAGTCGTTCGTTTCGCGGCACGTGTAATTAGAGGGACGTTATATTATTTCCTTAATTCCGATTGTTTCTTTGAACAATGGAAATTTGGAACACTCGTGATTAACGCGATGCGAACACGATTGAGATGCTCGGTAAAAAGAAAAGTTATTATAACCTTGTAAGTGTTATTATCGGATAGTATTTTTTTTTGGAAATTCACTCGCGGAACTTTATCCGTAGTATCGGCAATCCTGTTACTATCGTACAAGGGAATTTATCGGTACTGATGGATCGTAAACTTTTTTCTGATAATATTAGCTGGATCGTTCTTCTCTCTGCTCCCTTTTTCTCCGTTGTATTTTCTTCTCCTCTCATTATAACGCCAAAATGGTAGTAAGAAATGAATTTGTCTCCTGCTTGATACTGCGAAATTGTGGGAATATCCATTCGGATCCAATCTATTTCATGAATATTAATTCTCCGAAGAATGACGTAGAAATACAGGTAGCTACGATATCAGGATACATCGATTCAGATGCAATCATTCTTGCCCTCGAACATATCGTTTCACGAGCAATCACACACCACCTGATCCACTTGTAACGCTCCATTCCAGGCGTAATAAACACATAATGAGTACTTGTTGCTGACGCAATGGCCACGAGTAATTCGGCCGTAGAGCAGTCGATGTCCAGCATTGTTCCTCAGGCAGACAGGTTCGTTAATGAACAACCGGTACACTCGTTGGATAATAACAATTTATTACACACGGGGCGGTTCGTTATCCTGTCGGTCGTCTGAAATAAAAGGAGAATCAACGTCAAGATACAGAAAGATCCATAAGAAAAAGAAGAACGGCCAGCCAACGAAATAGGATCACAGAACCAGAGATGATAAGACGATTAATTGTCGCACGCGTGTCGTCGTTCCTCTTGAAACCGACAGAGTGAAGAAGATCCTTAGAAAAATTACGGGATTTAAGGGTAAAACGAGACACTACCGACAAACTGGGATACTCGTTTCGGATTATCGAACTGAGACGAAATATCAAGCCGATGTAACAGTTACTCTCGAGGATTTATCACGCGCACCTGATTTCTCTGCTGTTTCTTAATATTCCTCGCACACTCTCGGAGATTTCGTTTTAGCTTTGTTTACAACTTAGAAGAACTTCTAATTGTCTAAAATATTAACGGAGAACGCAGAGTTTCTGCTCTTCGATAGTGGATTGAATTTACAAAGTATTAGCATCGTAAATTTACGAACACTTATTACGAGCGATCGGCGCAGTTATCTCAGATGTCCGATAACTCGAAAACTACGATCGAACGGTGATTATATGTGTGAAAAAAAATTATTCGATACATTCACTTCGACATCTTTCGTATTCTAAATAATTCCCCGATTTTCGCGTGTCTCGTCTTTGAGAAAGATGAACGAGAGTGCGGATTGGAGATTTCACACTTCGATGGGATTCGTCTAACCGTGATGGAGTAAACACGAAACCATCTTCCTGGTGATATCCGATAGTCTCGTATTGAACTTCGTGGATCGTCGTAATCGCACAAACATTTAACAATCATACAGTCCTCCTCCCTCTATTAAAAGCCGCGAATACCGAGCTATCCGGGCAAGGACTCGCCAACGTAACACGAAACAATATTTCAGGGCTGATGGTTAATGCGCGTGTTGTGTCCGATGAAAATCGAATCGATCGGATGAATTGTTTGGGCAAGGATTAAAAATTATGCTCGAGTTCCGGAACACGATAGGACGGCCGGTGCGTATTCGTTAATGAATCGACGGCCCACATTTCAGAGTTACAGGCGCGCACGTGCGAGAAAAGCCTGTTATCCAATACCGCCACCGGTAAACCGGATTACTGCGCTTACATTCGCGCCGCGCGCCGCTCACACGCGAATATGTTTCTCTTTGTGACAACGGCTCCGAGTGGACAAAGCGGTTGTGATTCTCATATTGCGCCGCGCGCGCCACGTTGCTCTTGCAAAATCACATTTTTAATATCTTGATCGTAACTTTATTCGCTATTAGAATTCGTTCGATTATTTCTCGTAAATTTCTCCCATCGAAGAAACATTTGCCCCCTAAATTTAATTGCAAACAGTTTCGTAACAGAGTCGAAATAATAGCGCTTCAAATCTCAAGCTATTAACCTTCTCGCGAACATGGATTACGCTGTTTCTAATTCGGCCGAACGCATTATCGCGGACCAGTTTCGCCACGTGTTCCGTAACAGCAAATAAAGCCGGATAAACCGTGGGGCAAGTTCGTCGGCTTGAATAACGATGATATTTCGGGAAGGGAAAACGTAGCGGTAGCGCGAAAGCTTGTTTTCAGCAAGTCTGTTAATTTCAACGTCGCAGCCAGAGGCGTTCCGACGCTCCGTGTATGACTAAACCGCGCCCCTCGCCATTTTATGACACCGCAGCCGCGGGCGACGAACGGCCAACGATCGACGATGTGATAAAGTAAACGCGAATTACGCTTCGAGTCGCGTTCCAGGTATAAAAGCGAAATTGCGGAAACGTTTCGCGAACGTTGACGGCTGCCAATGTTACTGATTGTCAAAGAGCCTTTATGAATGCTCGCTCGTTGATGGAAGGGACGATTTACAGCGACCGGAAGACCCTTCCCCCTTTAGAACCAACGAGCGAAAGAAACTGAACCGTGTGTTGTCCGTGTGAGATAGGTACTTTGGAATGCATAGAATTTTTTCGTGTCCTCGTAGATAGACGAACGTGCAACACATTTTTCGATAAAGTTACTGGAGAATACGTGTTTTAACGGTAATCGCCCCAAAGTAATATTCCTCTTCGTATTTGTTTGGTACGTTTGTAAAACGTTTGGTGTCACGAAGCTTAGTATTTTATTCGTCGTTGAAGGAAATTGTTTAAACAAAGAATTTATCGAAATGATGGAAATCCCTACTGTGAAATTCCTAACGTCTGTAATATTAATGTCAAAAGTAAAATTAAGCAAACGACGAGTTCGATCGAATTTTAAATAGCGCAGTATTATCCGATCGAAACGATCTGGATTTGTCTGGGTAGTATAAGAACGCGTCTCAGCGGACGTCTGATCACTGCGCGTGTACTCTACTTAATTCTCTCTCCTTCGATCTCATTACACGTTAATGCATTAAAAATTCGCATCAAATCTATACTATACTGTGCATATCGTTGAGAAAACGTTGTCTGGCCATCGCACGTATATTCCACTTGATTTTCTCCTTAGTCTCCCCAAGCACGCGTTAATGCTTCAAGAATTCACGTTGAATCCAAGATGCGTTACGCGTATGTACAAAATAACGTTGTCCGGCCAATACAGCTATATTCTACTTACTTTTCTCGTCACTCGTCCCAACCACGCATTAATATTCCCAAACTTCTCGCCGAAGCAAACATTTCAATTCGACAAAGGACAGCATTTTCTATCAGCAGCAGGTCATACTATTCGTACCTTCGGATCGAAACGTTGGCTCGTATCGAGTTCCACCGCAGCGTGCATCGACACACAAATCAGTCGGCGATATTTCCGAAGCTCGTCAATCCGCGAGCTCGTTGGATCTCTGCTTTCACAACGGAACCTACCCCCGTTCCCCTCCGGTGTCGCCTGATTCCTGACGTAACGACAGAACGAAACAAGAACGAGAAGAGGAAAGCGAAGCAGGGAAAAAAAAATAGAAGGGCGGTCCATCGAACCGTGGAACGCGCACACCTGGACGACAGCAGCGAGCAACAGTGACGACGGAGACCAGAAAAAAAGCAGCTTCCTCGCGTAGCTACCGCCCGGCCGACATTTTTGCTTTTTGGCCGTGTTCCCGGCGCGCTTTCATGGTTATTGTTCTCTCCGACCGTCGTTCGCTATTCCTGTTATTACCGCCCTTACCTTCGTCTGGTCGTTTCCTTCCTACTACGTTTCCACGTGGCACCAGGAACTCGCGTGTACCTTGCGGATTCTACAAGCTGCCCGCTTGTCCTCGTCCACCGGCATATTATTTCAATTTTAATCTAGACCTACCAAAATCAGTGACTTCGTTGCTCCTTTTTCTCGCCGTATTTCCATCGACTTTCTTCGTCCCAATTTTCTTTCCCGCTCGTATCTAAATTTCTCTTTCGTTGGTTTCTTCGTTCTTGTTGCAACCAATCTACATGGATTTGTTTCTGGTTTTTCATCGGTGCTTTGTTCTCGTAGTTTCTTCTCCGTGGCTGGCCTGGCTCGTTCGCTAGACTCCTTTGAGTATGCCCAACGCCTTCATGAATATGCATGGCGATGACCTCGTCTCGGTGATCGTGGCCCGTGATGCGAACGGAAAGCGACATGCTGGCTGGAAATCGTCTCGTCTGGCCGCGTTTGATGCCTGTACAGTCGGGGATGAGCCGGTTGATGAGCCGCCCTAGAGATTAGGTTTGACCTTCGCTTTTGGGAGCTGCCACAGAGAGGATTCCGAAAGTTTCCGCATCGGGAAGTTGGATTTACGAGAATATTTGGCATTGGGTCTGAGAAATTCGCGACAAGAGGTCGGTTCTCGTGTGACGTAATTGCGAAACAACCGAAGATTGCATGGAGTATTACATAGAAACAATTAGATAATAGTGGAATATAATTTAATGGAAATTAGCCTGGATTGCGTAATTGTGCAATTATAAAATTGCTCGAGACATCGCTAGGATATAATTTGATAGAAAATTACATTGGAAAAATTACAAAGGCAAATAAGTAGATAAAGATGGATAGGTAGAATCGTGGCAACGAGATTGAAATTATCGTATTTAGGTTATCCGTTGAAAGTTTACGATGTATGTTAAGAGCGTATTTAATTGGTAAAAAGATACGATCATTACGAAATTGTCGTAAGTAGAAATACTAATTTTATCGAGAGTTTGAAGTATTTCAATCGTATAACGCTTTTATTAATGGTATCGTATCCTATATACTAGTAATTTCTAGACCCGTATACTTGGTGTCTATAGAAGACTACCCTTCGTCGAAGTCGATCCTAAACGCTTCGCAAAGTTTCGGAGTTTCAATCGAGTTTAATGGATTGTCTGACGCTATAGAAAATTAACATTATACCGTTCTCCACTGTAAGACATGTAACGCGACGCCAACTATACGAACACCCACTTAGTATATGTAAATAGACGATTGAAACTGTACTAAAATAAATTGCCCTTCTTCACTACAAATTTGAAGAAAGGTCCGTTACTTCTTAAAACATTTCTCTCTCGTTTCTCGGATAGAAAATTTTTCTACGAGATTCGTGTGTACACAAATCTTCCAATTATTCTCCTATCATAACAGAAAAATTGGAGTCCATCGGTAGAGGAAATTCTCCTTATTTCCGCTTCCCTCTTCAAACGATAGTATAGTCTGTGGTATTTAGACGAGCGTACAAAGTTTTTCAATTTTCTACGTTATCTGTCTCGCCCTTTGTCGCATCGAGCGTATTTCCATCGAGAAACTAAATGAAAACTAGGATGATTTCCCATTATGGCTGCGGAAATTTGAAATCTGGATTGTACAGGTGTCAGGATAAATTTATGGCAATAACGTCAGCGAGAAATTGCGTTTCGTTGCGGTAATTTCGTGCTCGCTCGTATTATTGTCATTCGTCGACTGATATGTACAACTGTTGAATTAAAAAATTTGACTGCTTCGCGGGCATCGATTCGGCGATTATTTGTCGATTAGTTCGATGGTTATTAGCGCGGAAGAGATAGGAGTTTTGTGACGCGAGGCAAATGTACGGTGGTTCGTGAAAATATTTGAACAGTCATCATAGAAAATTCTCTGTTTGTTATGTATGAGCTAGAATTCTATTTATCAGAGAGAGAATTGAGAGTAACATGTAATTCGAGCGACAGTTTCGCAGAGTATCCGATCGGATAGAGCGAGAATTATATTTTTATCGTAGCGCTATCGAACGTGCAAAGCTATTAATCATTTATTTTATTCGTCTATCGTTTTATTCGACGTTGTACGGGTCGTTGTTTGTCTGAAGCATTTCTAGATATTCCTCTGAATATCGAGAAAGAACATAGTTTTATCGTTACGCGTTATTCCCCTATCCCATTACCGTCCTTATCCCGTATGCAATAAAAATCGAACAGAAATAATAATAATAATACTTCATCGCCCGGCGAGAAACAATATTCGACTGTCTTCCACGTTTTCACGGCACGATCCGGTGAAATACGAGTCGATTAACGGTCTCAAGGTGGAAAATCTGAGAAATCCCATTCCTGGTTCTATTCCCGAACACATATCGGGATTCTAACAAATAGCCATACGTATTCGCCGGCGGGGCCAATATTTTCCCTTGAAACAGCCAGGGGCCACGAAGAAATATTAAAATTCACGGGATACGGAGTGGTCGTTCGAGTGTTTAATCGGAAGATGCACGACGCGATAGCGGAATTACCATAATGCGACTAGGGGACGACAAAGTTAGGCGAATGTGCACCCAATCAAGAGTCGTAGCTATCGTATACAGTATGTCCTATATATATAGGAAAGAAAGGGACAGGGGGATGGAAGATAGAGAAACGTATCGTGGAAGGGACGAGGCGAATGACGATAAAATATCTCAGCCCTTGACGTAAAGAGCGGCCGTAAACTGCAGCCAGCACGCACACGAGTAAACATATATACAAACGTGTAGTCATTCTGCAGTTGATAGTATTGTATATCGTGTTTGAATGTATTTAGATATTCGTATGTCGTTTGTACACGTGTATCTCTGTATGTGTATATGTACAGGGTTTTGTACACGATTGGAACAAGCTGTAGCTCTGAAACGATAGAAGATGGAGAAGAACTTTATTGAACGAAATTAAACGGCGAGTCGCAGAAGTATTCGCGCACTTATAATTATCCAATTCGACGACTCTTTTAAATTCCCTTTAAATGCTATAACGAACTGCCATATTTCAGCAAGTCACGCGTTAATCAAAATCGTATACTACGATGTATTCCTACTGATGAGCATTGCAGAGTGTATATTGTTGGGGTATACGTTATAAAGAGTATACCGGTAAGGAATATTAATCATCCGAATTGAATAACTGCGAGACTCGCTGTATCGATTTCGTTGATTCCGAAAGTGATTTTAAATATCCTTAAATCACCTCTCTTCTTTCGAATAAAGCTATGAATTTCGGTATTGTGTATATACGTTGGTCTAGTTACGCGAGACACCTTGTATACAAACGCATACACGCATAGTCAAACGTCTACAAACGCATACACGCATAGACAAACGTCTACAAACGCATACACGCATAGTCAAACGTCTACAAACGCGTACACGCATAGTCAAACGTCTACAAACGCGTACACGCATAGTCAAACGTCTACAAACGCATACACGCATAGTCAAACGTCTACAAATGCACACAAGTACGCGCATTGCTACTAACTGCGCGATTCACTCCTCTTCGATCGTGTTCCTTTCTCTTCCTCGCCGTTTCCCGCTGTCACTGTTTCTCCAATGTAAAGTGATAGATCCCGAAGCAAAGCACTCGTTCGATCGCGCAGGATTTCGTTGAGTTAAAAGTGCCCTTTTCCACTCCACTCCACTCCACTCCACTCCACCTCCATCGTTCCTCGATAATCGACGAACCTTCCGAGAGGAATTCGTTCGGTTTTAGCTCCTCGATCCCGCCTCGAAACTGATTTGCATTCGTCCGGTTTTACGGTCGTCGCGTCGGCCCGCTCGATCACGCGGGATTAACAAATTCCGCCGCTTAGATCGAATTCGATCGACGCCGGCGAATCGTTCCCGGGTATTGGCCGGTTGAGTTAAAGGACGGTTGAATCCAGTTTTCCAGACGATATCAACGGGATTAGGTTTCGTATCGAACCATGCGTGATTCTTCGTTTAATGTTTTTGATTTGTTAGAAAGCGAATATTTAGAATCGTGTTTCGAGTTTACGGATATCGTAGAATTTTCACGTGTCGGAGATTTTCGTTGCGCCGTTTCTCGATGCTTTTTGTCCTCGGCAAGTACCGTTTTTAGTTTTTGACTTAAGCACGTGATTAATCTGCTGGTTTGTTACATCGAATGACAATCGGATTTAACCAAATAATAAAATAATCTGCTACGGGAAAATTGCGAAACGACAGGTGTGAAACGAAAAATTAAATATTTGCGATTGAGAACTTGGAGATGAAAATTTCGAGATAATTGGACAATATGTCCACAACTGAAATCTCAAGAAATCGAGTTTTCTTAACGCGCATCTTTCGACGAATTAATTAATTAATCAAGCGATAATGGAATACAAACGCTTTACTAATTGCTTTGTCGGTTCTGTTTGCAGACAGTTTCGTGTACATTTTTCTCGCGAATTGTATTTACGAGATGTTGTTTGCGTACAAACGTGAAGTAAACACATATTCGTTTACAGCGTTCATGTTTCGCCTCTCTCTCTCTCTCTTTTTTTTGGAATTCATGTCGGAACTTGATCCGTTAATAGCAAAGTGAAAAACGTGTTAAAGCGCGATATATAATATTGTGAAACAACCAATTGTCCGCTGGAAATTTTCGTTCGAATTTCAACAAGCGGAGAAGAGATGAAAGGAAGAGGAAAAAAATTTTTTATGACATAAAATTTCGACAATTTGCGAGTTCATTAGGAGAGAGTCGTTTGACGTAGAATTAACGCGAATGACGGACAATGCGAAACTAAAATTTGCTTCGATGCGCGGCTTTAGCGTATTAAATTTTTTAACCATCCCACGGGATGCCACGAAACGGGCAGGTTAAGAGATCTCGTGGGTCGAATGCATCCGCTTTTAATGGCCGTGGCGTAATTAGCCAGCCATACCAACGGAGTATAAATTTATCCTTGTTGTTAAGTCCTGGTCCTAAAGCATCGCCAAGGAAGAAATATAGAAATTGTTGTTTATTGTCCCGTTTCCTGATATACACGAGTGACGTATAATTCGCATTTTAAAAAATGGATGGCGTATAAAAGCGGATGAAAAGCCCTGAATGAAAATTCTTATCTCTTCCTTCAGTTAGACAAATTAGTTAGCGAATGACCAATACTTGCAACGAACACATCTTACTTTTATGCATTAACAGTAAACTATCTGTTCATAATTCGTAATTATCGAAATGATACAACAAACGTACGTACAAAATGAATACGATAGGCGTAGAAAATATTCGTACAACAGATCTCAAATAACGCTGTACAAAACTGTAGTTAGCTAATTTTTATAACAATATATTTCGTAACAAAATTGATAAAAAATGGTAATAGATAACCATGTTTCTATATCAGTGAAACTCGCCACCAATTTGATCAAAAGCACCAGTATGTAAAAGCGAAAAATATGAAAGCTGGCATTCTAACAATTTCAGTATCTCTATGGTCAATAATTATTTTTCATTTTCCGATTGGTCGGTGCCGTGGTAAAAACTGTAAATAGAGGATTCGGTATCGTAATCAAAGTCGGTTCCGTTCGATTCGCGCGCACTCTCATCGCGCGTTACTATGAAACGAAACTCGCCACTGACCAGTTTTCACTGCAAACAATATCCCGCGTTTCGAAGGACCGAATCGTTTGAATTTTCCAATAGTCAAATAGCATCGCTTGTTTTTGTAATATATCGCTTATTTCGTGACCGGACAAGGTTCGAGCGTACAATACGATACGATACGATACGATACGATACGATACGATACGATACTGTGTGAACAAGCTAACCTGAAACGCGCGGAGATCATCGGATGAAAAATGACCGAAGAAAATTCTGCGGCGATCGCGAACCGGACAAACAGCATTTGAAAATGGTGTGAAAAAAGAGGTTGCAGTAGAAGGAAATTTTCATTGGAGGGTGCAAACCTCTGCCACTGTGCATCGAAGAGGTGGAAGCGACCGCGACTGCGCCTATATCGGCTTTCGGTGGTCCGGATGCGAGAGCCTATCGTTCTCTTTTTTTCTCCCCTCTGTATTTTTTTCCCTATTTTTCTTTTTCTTTTTTTTTTTTTTTTATTCACCCTACCCCGCGTTTTGCCGTAGCAACGACAGCAGATATTTGCGTTGCTGTTATCGAACAGCATTGCTTTGGATAGAATTTATTTCACTAGATAGTTCGGCCGAGATGTAATTGTGTAGCTCTAATGAACGACGCGACTGTCGTAACACGCTGTGGGATTTGAATATCGCGTTTAGAGTGATGGATGAACGACGCTGAAATTTCGAACAGCGGAACCTCATTCTTATAGAGAATCTGCGGATAGTCTAGATTATGGCCCGATATATTTTGTCTACTCTGATATTTGCGTTTGAGCTGACAGTTAGCCTTTGATCTTCTGTACTTTTAAATTTATTGTTATCGTTTATTAATTTCTATTCGTAATCAAAGAGCAAATATGTTTTTCAAGCAATTGTCGAACGCATCTATTAAAAATTTCAGAAAGATGTAGATATAATGTTAGAAGTAAGTAACTAGGCGTAGTCTGTGTCTGATCGTTGACCGACTTATTTCACTTAACGCGTATCTCGGAGCTCCTTCCGAATCTTGACTACGTCGCTAATTACTTTTACTATGACGTATGCGATCAGTAATCTGTTTTCACGAATTATACGTATAAAGTGGAATATACCGATCTGTGTCCGATCAATGATCGACTTCTTTCACTTACCACACATCTCGACGCTTCTTCTTTTAATATTTCTGTCTTTGATACCGAGCTACATTGCTAGTTATTTTCATTATGATTTTATACCCTCATATACATTGTTATTTTTATTATGATTTGCGTAATTACCAATTTGTATTCTCTTTTTTAATAACATTTCTTTCTGTCGACTTTTATGATCGATCAAAGTCGCTATCGAGTATATTCGAACAGAAACGTAAAACCGGAAGAAAATCAGTCAGTTTTGACGGATTCGTCTTGCGGCAAGTGCTCTACGTAACTTTGAATCGTAGCGAATAAAAAGCTGAATTCTTCCTACGATCCATCGATAGAAGAGTAACGGTTTGTGGAGTATTGTGACAGCCCGCCATTATTCTTCGACGCTGCATGCCGGTCGCTGTTTTGCCGGATCCATTCTATACGGCGCATATTTCAAGCACGCAGGCAAGTGGAAACCCGCGGACGTTACGAATAGATAAGTTATTTTCCTGCTTCGAGAATCGACCACGATCGGCTTGCTATGGGGCTGGCGATTTCTTAAGAGCTCGTTATACGAAACACTAGCTGCTTCGATGATTAACCGTGGATTTACGCGCGTTCTCTAAGATTCTTAATTCTGTTGGGAACACGAACACGAACATTTTCATTGCTATCGATAATATAAAGGCATATTTAAAAAATAATTCGTACAGTATAAATGTCAAGAATATAAATTTTAATAAATCACCAACGGATTATCGTTTCGTTGGTATTTAAACTTTCTACGCGATGTCGTTAGGATTTCATTTAACTAGCTGAAAGTAATAAAATCCCCGAGTAAAATAAATGATTTGAAGAATTTGTTGAAATCCAGGCGAATGAAACGCTTTGTTCGATAAACAGACAAAGTCTTGCATCTTAATGAGATTCCTATCTGGAATCGTTTCACGTGGCAAGCCTCTAGCGATTCGTTTCAAGTAACAGTTTCTCTGTTTATGGCTTATCTTTTATCTTCTCGCTTAGCTCGCCTCGACCCCTTGCAAAGTCATTTGTTAATCAAAAACAAACTACTTTTCCACCGCTAAAGAGTCTCGACTTTCGATTATTGCTACGCGTGTATTTCAGGTATCAGAGATTTATCGAGACTGTTTAAAGAAGTCGCTACATCCGTCCAGTCGAACACATTTACAAAAATTGCAAATGAAAGGTACAAAATGTGTAGGGATGGTGGCAGAGAAGGTTATACAGGACTAGAATGGTTAGAGGCACTAGCGATACGTACCATCGTCCCTAGGGACAGTCCTTTTCCCCTCGCAAACTGCGACACCGCGCTCTATTTCTATTTTCTAACTGGGTTTCATTTAATTTAATTTTATTTTGCCTGCCGCGAGTCGTTTGGAGATTTTAACATTTTTAAATCGCACTTCCTAGTGTTCGTTTGTACAGCCACTCTACTCGTACGTCTTCCGGCAATAAGTCGCAACTGTGGAATTTTAGGAAGGAAAATTTAACGCTCTTCAGTGGTCTCCTTCTTCTATCTTCATTTCTCGCTTTTTTATTACCTTTTCTTTTTCCCCCCTTCTTAAGTTCACTTACAGAATTGCAAATGCAGCTCATTATTTCACTCGTTGCAATTAACGAGCACGCTGATCCCCACAGTAACAAACTCATCCAAAGATTCCTTTAAAACGCGATTCTAACTCAAGACTGGGGACAAAACAAAAGAAAAAGAAGAAAAAAAGAGAACGTTTTCACACCATACAACTTCCTTCGTTATCTTCACAAAATAAACCAAGAGGAAAAATGGTATAGTTCATTTTGATTGGTGGTTGTCGAGTTCTAATTTCACCCTCGTCCAATTCTGGCTGATAGGAATTTTAGACACGAACTCTCGTGAAGACGAGTCACAGAAACAGCGAAGGAAGACGCGTAACGAAGGCTGGAGAGTTTTCACGAGCTTCGGGGCGGCTTGCTTTCGTGTCAGCTTAAGAAACACTCCTTGATGATTCGAGTGAGATTATCCTCCAAGTTGCGAGCGGCCTCGTCGAGACACGTTTTTCTCGGTTATTTTCCTTCGGAGACGTTCGTCTCGGATTTCGCCTACGATTTTATCCGAGTTAATTTCCTTCGCGGCGTTGTTCTCTATTTTTTCCTCTGGCAAGAATAAAACCAAATCCGCCTGCATCCAGCTCGTAATAAAACGCGAAACCACTGAATGTAAAATACATTACTCGATCCACGGAGATTCCTTTTCCATCTTTTTCCCCTCCTTTCTTACTTAAATGCCGGCTGTCAATTTTAGCGTGAATCATAGTATCGCGATTAACCTTTCGAACACGGGACCAACAAGTCATCTAGAGCTTTTTACCGGAGGAAATACGTGGCGACAGATGGCGAACCATTAACGAAGCTAGTAGATCATCCTTGTTTGACAGACGCTAGAAAAACTGGCTCGGATAAGGGTGTTTGAACGCTTCTTGCTTGACGAGGTTGGGTTCTTGTTATTAGAGGATTTTACGACCCTGTTGTTTTATAGTCACCTTTGGAAGAGGATATTTTAATTATTATTTTGTAGCGATTATATTAAGTAGTTGCTTGGGATAAGTTATTAACGAAGAACTTCTGAATATAATTTTTTTTTTGGAAGATTATTTGATTTTGAACAAACTTTAAAAGAAAATCTAATTAATTCGTTGTGGCTAAGTTCGAACAATTTCCGAGGTGGATTAAAGAAAAAAGATAGTTTAAACAACATTTCTCGGAAGGTTACTAATTTTTAATAATTTCTCAGAATACCTTGGAACAACTAGTTTCGAACGATTACATTGAACACCATTCTGGGATAGATTAACAACGATGAATTTCTCAATGGAATTTTTTATAAGGTTACTAATTTTTCGAATAGTCCCTTTGTATCGTTGAAAGTATGCAAAATGGAAAAATAACGTTGTTCGCCTGATACACCGTGTACAATAAAGTCATAAAGCATCTAAGTATTTGCTATCGCGGTGAGCATAAAACAGCGGAGCGTTTCATTTTAAAACAAGTTATTGCCATGGTATCGCAGCCCCCTTGATACCCATGCAACTTTTACGAACCACATTTTTTAATATCAGCAGATATTTCAGTCAAACAAAGTTATTGCCGCGTATCTTTCATCCCCCGCGAAAGATAGATAAAAAGGAAAAAAGAGAGAGAGAGAAGGACACTTGTAAAAGAGGACTTTGTATCCCATTTGCGTTTCGATTACACGTTTATTGATACACTGGAATATTCGACGGCAGTTTATCGGCCCTTCGTGTATCGCGTATTTCCACCAGCAGCCAGCCCGGATCTTTTCATACGGTATAAAACTCCCCAAGAATCGGGCAACCCGTACACTGCAGAAATTACTGGCAATTGGGGCTCGTATCTTCGCAACGCATGACGGACCAACCTAAATATCCACCCCTATATATCCCTGTTATTTAATAACGTTCCAAATCAAAGTGCCAATATTTTCATCCTACTGAAACGTTATTGCTACCCTTTCCGAGTAGCTAACTGCTATTTCACGGAATTTATGCGGCATTCATGACGAGGTAATTCGTGACACACGTTTGAAACGTTTATAGAAATTCTTTCGATAGAGCGATAAGCACTTAGGAAACTAAAATGTTATCGCTACCGTTTCCGACAATCTGACCGCTCTTTCACGAGGTTTATTCGCCATTCGTGGCCAGGTAATTCATGGTACACGTTTGAAACATTTACAGAAATGCGTTCGGTGGAGCTACCTAAACATTTAGAAAGAGGAATTTACGCAAGATCTCCATTTGCACTGATTAACATATTCACTGTGTGCGAGTCCGTACATATTTTACATATACGCACGCATGCGTATATGCGACACAGAACAAAACAGAACATTTGGGAAAAGAGAATAATTGTTGTTAATCGTAGCGAAAAAGGAAAAAATCAAAGGAAACCTATTTCCATAGAATTATCATGGAAATAGTAATTATCAGCGTATAACGTCGACGGTGAAACTCGATTGTTTCTCTTAGCTACGAATATTTATATTCGATTGACTTTACATAAAAGATACACGCATCTATCAACTACGTCCAAAAAAATACACGTACCTATCCATTTGCCATACAATTTCTTTCGATCCCATTGACGATAGTCGATCGTTGACCGCCAGTTTTCCAGAGTACAATTCTCGAAACAGCATCACTGACGATGCGAGGTGGAACCAGTAGTTCCTGAGGGAACATTAACGACGGCAGAGGGTGGGTTCGTTCAGCCGGGAATTAATTAACGAGATCCCGTGCGCGACGTAATGAAGACTCGACCGGAGGAGAGCCGGCGTAAATAGTGGAGCAATTAACGAAACGCTTATCTCCGTTCGTAAGGAGGACAAGAAGAGGAAAAAGAAGCGCGAACGAAGACAGGAAAACGGAAGGACGCAACGGCCGTGGCGTGCGTGCCTCTTTCATTCGTCTTTACAGCCAGTTTCTCCCGCTGCTCCTCCTCTTGAACGCGTCACGGCAAAACACCCCGAACCTTCTTTCCGCTCTTCTTCTCCTTCAACTTTTACTCCCTTCCATCGCGCTTCGACTACTTTCTCTCACCAGCCAACCCCGCCTTGTTACCTCCCTTAACGCATCGCTGTGCATCCCCAAACGAGACTTACGTTTCACGCAAAGATCGCAATCCACGCGTGTAACGAGTTTCTCTGAGAGACCTATTATTATACTTCTGGTAGAAAGTATCTGTAAGTATCTTGACTTTTTTTTTTTTAGAATCAATGGATTAGGTGATTTTGATTGCGTGTATACGCGTGTATTGTATCGTTTCATTTTATATGTATTTTCATTTCATTTTCATACGCGTGTCGTGCCATTCTCGGTCCAGTTGTATTTTTGTAACGTTAACAGGTACTTCAAGTTTGGACAAAGCATGAGAATGTTCTTATTAGTGTGCGTGATTTGCGTTTCAACGCGGTATAGTAAATATCTTAAAACGTTGGAAAGTTTGTTTGTTTGTTTGCTAAGACGAAAGCAGGATCGAAGTATAAGAATTCGACGACGACGGGATGGAAAATGTCAGGTGTCCAACAAGATTTTCGGGAAAAGTAAATATCGCGACGAAGAAAATAATTCTTTCAATTCTTTTTATCTTAAATTCCTACATATTTTCATAAACGATAAATCTTGTTCGAAACGTTCAGAATAACGAATCTGCCTGTATACATTCAGTCGCAATTACGTAGTTTAAATTCGATAAAGTCTTGGTTTATTTTAACTTCAACGAGCAATTTAGAACGAGCGAAGTAAATCCAGAGTTTCATAAAAAAAGGTTGTGACCCGAAGAAACTGTATTGCTCTTCGGCAATCGCGTTGAATGACGATCGCGATTCCTGGTTCCGCTCGTAAAGCTCGTTCCTGCTCGCTTCGGCGTCATGATTTAGGACGCTGGTAATTCTTCCGAGATGGCCGGCAAATTTTTTTTTTCCTTTCCCGTGACGAAATTTATCGCGCTGTAACTTACGGAAAGTAATGCGCGTTAAAGACGTTTCCGGCGAGAAGAACGCTCATACGTTTCGCGTTAATTTCCTTCTTCTTATTTTTCTTTTCTCTCTCTCTCTCTCTCTCTCTCTCTCTCTTACTAAACGAGGCTAGCTACCGGTCAAATTTATTATTGGATTACTGGCCACCTTTTTAATGGCCATTTCGTCTAATTTAATCGGTCCTCTTCCCGCACGATCGCCCTCGAGTTTCATCTTCGTGGCCTCGAATGGCACTGATTTCTTTCGTTCGATTTCGCTTAGTTAGGAAACTTACGTAATGCGAAATGGCGATAAATACTTAGTCGGCGAATTCTAGAAGAATTTACCGTTCTTTAGGTATTAGAAATGTGTAGAAGAACATTGAAATTCTAGCGCGAAGTTTCGCCTGGATAATTAATTTGGAAAGTCCGTACCTTAATTAATAGCTTCATTTTCCTCGCGATTTAACCCCCGTGCAGTGAAATCTAGATGATTCTCGTGACGAGAACGAGGATAAATTCCTACACTCGAGAAATAATATCGTTTATACAATTTTTATATAATATAATACCACGATAGCACGTAATATGGTAACACGTTCGAGAGGTAATTTATGATCGTGCGTCGCATACAATAGCTAAATTCTATTAATTTCAGCCTCCGCCATGCTACCCACGTTCTTCGCGCGTAGTCCGCAAAACTTTGCCACGATGCTACAAGACAAGGAGTTAAAAATCGACGAATCGAAACAGGCCATTACTCGACGGCAAAGAACCGCGCAGTAGCTCCTAAATAACAAACTTTCTAATAATCTCTACAAATTCCAGCATCCTCGATACACCAGCCATTGGACCACCTTTAGAACCATCAAGCGGAGAGAACAAACGCCGAGTACTGTAAATCACCGTGTACCGTATCGTACAACCTTCCACCGAGATCGTCTTTCAACTATCTTCCCCTGCCTTCTCCCGGCTATTGTTTTCATCCCACGAAGAGGGTAGTTGGAAAGTTACCGGGCAATTTCTCGACAGTAAGGGGTGCAGTCGTTGCATGCACGCATATTGTGTATCGGCGCCGGCCACCCCTACGCACGGCTCGTCGATTTCTTCGTCGGTTCTCGAACGCGCCCCGTTCAAAGGGGGATGCTCTGCCAAGTCGTACGTCGTGATCGCCACAACAATGCGGCCAAAAGTTGCCCGAACTCTAGCACTGTCTCCTCTCCGCCGCCGAAAGGGTCGAACGAGGTCGGCAGGGTGCGAGCCAGGGCAAGAAGAAACGGTGGAAGTTGGCGGCGGTCGAGCCACCCTCGTGTCGGGCGGCGTGAACACGCCGCGTCGTAAATCGGCGCTGCAAGTTCCGTTGGCTGGTTGTAGACTCGCCCCGCCCCCTTGCCATCCTCGCGGCCGGAAAACTGTGAAAGTTAAATTAATTAGCGGAATCTCTATCGGAGAGGCGCGTTCGGAAAAGGTTGGGCGATGTTTTCGAACCGGCGCGCCTGTTTGATCGATGCGTCCGCACCACTTCGCTGCTGAAGTTAATTTCCTTCGCCGACACGAACGGCGAATTAACAAGCGGGAATGATCATGGAATTTTTGTAATAACGAATGGATCTAGGGGTTGTCGATGAAAGTAGCTGGGGAAGAACGGAGAAATTGAGTGTTTCTGATGGTCTGACTAGCGTCGCGCCATTCTACTTGCAGTGGACTGCTTGAGCTACGGCTTGTTGTTGAGAGAAATAAGTGGACAAAAAAAAAGAAAGAAAATTGAGTTTCGGTGGCCTGATTAGTATCACACTACTCTACTTACTGTGGATTATTCGAGCTCTAGGGGCTGTACGTCGAGGTAAATAAATAGGGGTATAAAAAAGGGTCAAATGAGAAAATTGAGTGCTACGGGTGGTCCGATTATCGCTGTATCACGCTATTCTACTTACTGTAGATTACTTGTTCATATATATTTATATATGGATGTTATTCTTTCAGAAAGGCGATTGTATAGTGATTTTCGTATCAATTCTGCGATTTTTGGCAATATTATTCGTACGTATCGTTAAGTTTTGTTTGAGCAACTGGAGCGATATAGTTTGATAATAATACGAAAATTTGATGCGATATATTCAATCTAAATTACAAATACGTAAAGGGTGAGTTATTTTGTAAAAGCTCGGATATACATAATTCACCGTAATCTGAGTGATGCACTTAACAAGAAATGTTGTCCCTTTATTACGACAAGAGCACGATATATAATATCCTTTAAACTACGTTAAAACGTATCTCTCCGATTATGAAAGTGGTCTAAGAAAACGTCCATCTGCTTCCTGCTTCCATTACATTCTCGTACAAACCTAAACCAAGCGGGAACGCAAAAAATATCCGCCGACCCACAAAGTACCATTTTGACGCCGGCGGTTCGTTTCTTGTCCTTTCGCAAAGCTTCGTTCCGAAGACGACCTGATAATTTTGCGAAACGAAGATCGAATGCATGAATTGAGCCACCGGAAGAACGCGTGTCTCGATACAGCAGAACTGATTCACCTCGTACGGGAAGGATGCATCGCGAAGAGGGCGGAAGCAAGCCTTTTTCAGCGAAGAGCGACGTCCTTCTTACGTGCTCCGTAGCCGGTGTAATGGGCAAAAAATTGTACTTCATGGCGGCGGTCTAATGAGATTTTGAATTATGTTGTAGTTGCTCCACGCTCCTTGCCACCCCGGTCCCTCTCGATTCATCACCTCGACCCTCTCGCGCCTCTCTCCCCCCTTGCCATCTACCTCGTGATTATACGCGACCAGATTACTGTGAAGCATGGTCGTGCTGCTTCTCTGGGTCTTCGTAAAAATTATCGTTAGTGCAGCGATATAATTTTACAGGATTCGCGAGTGAAATTTATAAGTTAGAGCGCTAATATCACGTCCTCTTGGGGCTTTGCTTCAAAAGGGTAGGTGGATGCCGTATTTTTCAAATCAAATATTCAGAGTGAAGTATTTAATGCGTGATTGTTTATTTAAATATACCACTCGATATTTCAATAAAATATTAAAATTTAAATATTTAAATTGTAAAATTTATGTACAGTATTCTTTTATACGTAGAAACTAAACTAACCAACTAACTTCGAATTAAACAAAGGACGTTGTTAATAGTTTCGAGTGTAAAAATTTAAACTAGACAAATCTCGATGCGAAAATTTCTTCTACCTTAAAAACAGACGAATAGGCGCAAATCCTAGACCCTTCAAATAATAAAACCCACGGCTCCTTTACCTCGCCAAATAAACCCGAATTGCCAAGCGAAGTCCAAATAACGAGATCCAACTATCAACCTTGGAAAACTCGCATAGTCTGCGAAATAGTTAGAAGGTACACAACATCGATCCCAAGCCCACATCAATGGTTGTAAAAGAAAATTCCAAGAGGAGTTCCAAGGACGTCTCTGGACGCCTCTTCGATTCGTCGTCGCTTCTGGTTCCGTGGCGACGCACCCGTCGCCGATACACACGGCGAGCAAGCGAAGATGGGCTGAAATCGAATTCGTAATTCCGGCTGACGTGGCGAGAGGAAACAGCCGAGGCCTGGCTGACACGTGGGAAATCACGGTAACCAATTCCATGTATTTCTTTCGTTTCGATCGGTTCACGAATTTCTGGTGCCTCCCTCCCTCCTGCTTTCCTCCTTCTTCGTCTTCGTCGCCCTTCGTGTTCATCCACGTTCGCGAGTCTGCATCGAGGTCACGCGAAGCTTGTCGATACGATTTCTGGGTCGACGGAATTTCCCACGAGTAATCGAATCGCTGTCGACGGAACACGCGGCCGTGTTAACGATAATGGCTACCGATGGATCGCAGACCTACCGAGGCGTTATGTGCCATCGTGATATTTCTCAGACGACGAGGTGTCGAGAAGTTTATTAAAAATTACATTTACCAGCGGTATCGGAGGGACGTGGTACGTTAGTAACGTACCGACGCTGGGTTTAACCCTGTCGCGTCTCTTGGGTTTCCATCCGTGTTCGAGTTCTCCTACCTCTTTAGAGATTTGTTTGTCTTACGATTTATTTACGGAAATGTGTTGGCGCACGATTGGATCGAAAAGATTTGAAAGATTGACAGAATTAAATATACACTGGCTCGCGAAAGTATTTCAAGAGTTTGATAACCATGATGCGTTTGTTATAGGTTTCGCGGTAAAATCAGAAAACCAATAGAAATATACCTATCATAATTTTCACCTGCGATCTTTAGACATAAATATTATTCATCTTCGTTCGAAGCATCGTTCTCCTTCTTACGTTAGTAAAGACAGGACCAAACGAGCGAAGAAAATTCTTTTCAATTTCTTAAAAAGCCATAAACTCGTTGTTTTCGCTACCAAAATAGTCGATAAGAACCACCAATTCTCAAGTGGTCCAAAACTCCCCCAAGCTTCTATAGAATACAAATCTCGTTCGCGGTGCGCCCAGATTATCCACTGGCTGCTATGAAAAAAAGAAAAACGAAGGAAGAAGGTCGTTCACTTTTTTTTTACGAGACGTTTCACGCGACAGAATGAAGAGAGGATGGAGGAGAAACGGGGACGAGCGCGTTCCCGTGGGCGAAAACGCGTCCACGCGCTCGTTCCCCGCGGTATATCGATATTCGCGACACGTAAACGGAATTAAATTTCCCGCTGTTGAAAATAAGGAATGTCTAAATGAAAATCGACATTCCGTCGGGATGGCGGCGTGAAAGTGGATAGGGTAATCTCGATGACATAGTGGACTAAGAGGAGATTTCCAACACAGTGGAAATCAGGGTAGTCGTCTCCAACATATATTCGTACCTACCTTGGCGACGCAGAAAACGAAGGAGAGACAAAGAGACAGAGACAAAGGCAGATATGGAGAGAGACAGAGAGAGAGAGAGAGAAGGAGGTTTGGTGATCACTCACACATTCCTAGGAATCCTTTCTGCGAGCATGTAGGTCACGCGACCTGTGCTGGATTCTGGGTCGTTGGAATTTCCTACAAGCAATCGAATAGACGACGAACGTGACACGATAATGGACCGTCGAAGACGCTCGGAAACGTCAAGAGTACATCGATTACCGCAACGACGTCGTCGGATGTCCACGACGATGGTGTCTGGGAGAAGCTTGCAGACGTACGAGAGAATGTTGGGATATAATCGATCTGGTCTCAGATTGAAACGTTTCAGACATTGTAATTTGGAAGAGAATTGCTTTTTAAGAAATTTTCGAATAACGTTGCCGTTTCAATTCTTGAAATAGCATAAACGTTTCATACTGGATTTTACATAAAAACTAAGTTGCTTTGTTTGCCAATAACAGGCAAATCAAGCCCGAACAATCGGACGATGAAAGAAAATCGGGGCGCGTTCAGAACGAACGAACGAGATCGCGATCTCTCGAAAGAACTAACAAACCTACGCGACGTACTCCCGTGCACGGGATAACCCTAAGGTTCAGCGGAAAGCTCAAGGATTGACCGTCGCTCGATTCCTGTTGCGACGTTCGAAACTTACACGGATCACGGTCGATGCCACCGACCGATGATGCCAGTGATCTACTGGTAACCCAACCGTGGATCCAGCACATAGGCCTGCAACTTAACACACTCCAACTGAACGAGCGGGGCCCGGGGAGGGACCGTTGAACAGAATTACGAAGGCTAGGCCCCAACTAAACAGTGGGCTCCACCCCCGCGGGGAAGCCACTCAAACAGGATTACGGAGGACGTTAAATCGCAGGTCCCTGCCCGAGTACAAAGGTACCAATCGGACAGGAGTGCGGTTCCACGATTGAATCCCCAATAGATTCGCAAGTATCACCGGCGCGACGACAACTCCCGCGATCCGACGCGAACGTCGTGCAGTGGTCGAGCGGTCACCAAGACAGAGGTGTCTTTGGGGCGACTTACGAATCCAAAGAGTTGGTCCGTGCATGTTGACCCCCACGCACCCCGACCGTGAACCGATAAAAACCGATAAATTTTCTGTGTGATAAGCGAGGAGATCAAGAAAGAAGAAATTCTTTTTTTCGTTCCAAGATGGACAAGTATTTTTGTACAGAATGAGCTCACATTATCATCGAAGAAACCAAACCACGCGACTTAGTAATTTTATACAATTAAAAACAGGATTAATTCTGATGCATACAATTTTCTAAAAGGTTTTTTGTGCTTCCTTTATTTGACTTTACTGATTTCTAAAATAAAAAAAAAATGTGCTCTCCGAGGACATACGAAACAACCCAAAAGCTACAAAAAAAAGATAATCGCGATCGCAGCCAATTAGCTCGTATTATTTGTTATATAATTAATAATTGTATTACGTATAGTAATGCAATTAGTAATTATATATGAAACAATACTGATTGCCCGGGTCTCACCGCGTGGAGGTTGCTGCGAGTGGAGACCCTCCCTATCCACGATCCCATCCACCCTTCCTTTTACGCAAAAATGTACTAATTTTGTCTTAAAAAATTTGAGCAAATTCTTCTTTTGATGTGTATTTGCAAAACGTTCAATCCTTTGAACGTTGCGCAAAAGGAACATCAAAAGCCACGTTAAAAAAGCCGACGCGAAAAATTAAACCTGATAGTACAAGATACAAAACTTAAATACTATTACTACTACTACTAAATAGTACCTTAATTTAATCCAAAACTAGCTGCAAGAACTGAAAGCGTTGAAAGCAACTTGACAGCATTGAAAGCATTGAAACCATTGAAAGCAACTTGAAAGCAACTTGAAAGCATTGAAACCATTGAAAGCAACTTGAAAGCATTGAAACCATTGAAAGCAACTTGAAAGCATTGAAACCATTGAAAGCAACTTGAAACCATTGAAAGCAACTTGAAAGCAACTTGAAAGCATTGAAAGCAACTTGAAACCATTGAAAGCATTGAAAGCAACTTGAAACCATTGAAAGCAACTTGAAAGCATTGAAACCATTGAAAACAACTTGAAACCATTGAAAGCAACTTGAAAGCAACTTGAAACCATTGAAAGCAACTTGAAACCATTGAAAGCAACTTGAAACCATTGAAAGCAACTTGAAACCATTGAAAGCATTGAAAGCAACTTGAAAGCATTGAAAGCAACTTGAAAGCATTGAAAGCATTAAAATCAACTTGAAAGCATTGAAAGCAACTTGAAACCATTGAAAGCAACTTAAAAGCAACTTGAAAGCATCCTATTTGCTAATACCAAGAAAACCCCTACTTAATTGATAATCTAATTTATTCTGCCTAATAAAACCGTACCGAACAACCGTAAGTGGAATATCCATTCTATTTCGCAAACTCTAATTTACTATATATAGCTATAAAGTAGAAAATTCTCAAATCAAATCGCGATGAGTGCTTTATCATTTTTGCAATATTTATTAATTTACTATTGATAAAAAAACAAAAAAAAGATAGAAAATTCCCGTATGAATTATTTTCGCAACGCTAATAATTACTAATCTATGCACTCAGATTTAAATGTTCGCAACAATAATAACGGTCCAGCGTAACTATGTAAAAGGCTACTGGTGAAACTGCATCCGATGATCCAGGAACAGGAACGTTCTTCCACAGTCCACTGGAAGAAGATTGGACATAGTATATGCGCAACACTACTTTAAAAAACGCGATCATTCATCGACGCAACTCTAACTAGAAGACTAATTAAAACAATCGCGATTGCAAGCCGCAACACTAATTCTTAAAACAAAAATAAAACTAATATGTATATATGATGCAAAAACTAGTTCAAATATTATACTATATTAGTACAAACTGCAATATTATACAATTAATGAAACGTTAATACTTTTAAATCTAATTTTAAACGAAGGATTAATTTTTAAGTAAACAAGGAAAACTCTAATATGTATTACTCTCTTAGAAATTACGAAAATTCATAATAAAAATTGCAAATAACAATCGCGACATGGTAATTCGCAACTCTAAACCAAACTCGATTATCATTTTAGCGCAACTCTAACTCAAACCGTAATCATTCTCTCGCGACACTAATCAAAAGCCGCGATATTATTTCGCAACTCTAATTCAACCCGTTCTTAATTATATAATATATATATATATATAATATATATTCTTAATTATATATATATATATATATATATATAATAATTAATCTCTCGCGATATTATTAAAAAAGCGCGATATGCTCTATATCGGGGAGGGTCAACATATCGCAGTGCAACCATTTAGGTTGCCGATGAACGATCACACTTGTACAGCTTTTGCAGCTGTGTTGTGTGATCCAGTTTCGACAAATGCAGTCGAAGCAGTTGGACATTTTGTAAACGCAACACTACTTAACAAAACGCGATCATTTATTATCGCAACGCTAATTCTTCAAGTGAATTCAATGAAAATTACTATTTACTATATGAAAAAGCTACTTCAAATATTCTGATATTGCAACTTTCGATACTATAAAATTAATTAAAAGTTAAAATTTTTATAATCTAATAATTTATAATAAAAATTGCAAAAAACAATCGCGATATGGTAATTCGCAACTCTAAAGCAAACGCGATTATCATTTTAGCGCAACTCTAATTCAAACCGTGTTCATTCTCTCGCGACACTAATCAAAAGCCGCGATATTTCTGCACGACTCTAATTCAACCCGTTCTTAATTTGTCGCAACACTAATAAAAAAGCGCGATATTCTCTATGTAGGGGAGGGCTAACATATCGCAACCATTTAGGTTGCCGATGAACGATCACACTTGTACAGCTTTTGCAGCTGTGTCGTGTGATCCAGTTCCGACAAATGCAGTCGGAGCAGTTGGGCATTTTGTAAACGCAACTC
>JACXII010000073.1:600000-781463 GCA_014737395.1 Bombus waltoni | reverse complement strand
ATGGGCACGGAAAGGGTTAAATCTGAAAATCCTGATCTAAAAAGATGATTAGTTTGTCTAATTTGTGTTTAACGGACTAACGTTCTTTGATTTTATATTTTGTTACTTCGTTTCAAATTATTATAACTCTACTTTATTAATTTAATAAATTAATGAAATTTAAATATTGCAAAAAGAGGTAGCATTAATTGAAAAAAAAGCTAAGACTCGATGAAATGTAATAATTGACTCTAAATGTATTACTAAGAAAGAAATAATCTCAGGCGATCTTTTCATCAAAGCGCATACTCGAAAATGCAGAAGTATTGTTCAAAATTATCGCTTTGATTCAAAAATCTGCCTGCCGCGAAGTGTCTTCTTGCACATAAAATTTCGCACATTCTTGTACGGAAAGAGAAATGAATTTTAATTCATATTTTATATACAACGTGACTTTTTGTACAAAACTATTTGTACTAAAGTTCATCGCTTAAGTTCAAATATATTTATGTGACACAGGTATATTCGTGTAGATATTTGCCTTTTGCAAATATTTATGCTGAATATTAATATACATATTTATAAATAACACGAATATATTCTCAAATGTATATGTTTAAACTAATTATTGAAAGACTAATTGTTATAATCGCGATGTGCAAGAAGACCTATCCTGAGCTAATAAATAAATATTTGAAAAATAAATGTTACTACTCGCTGGTATAAAAAATACCAGCGGTCACTATGCTCGCAAAAAAATTCTACGTAATACAACCAGTCACCCGTGCCGATTCGGACCATTCGTCCTACGACATGATTGAGTGACCGGAGGAACATAAATGCATGCGACTCACCGTTCGAAGCGGAGAAACAGGGGACGTTGCACCATCGTTGCCGGCTACCATCCCGCGAATATCATCAGGAAGGCTGACATCAGGCAGGAACCGTTGAAAATCCAATGGTGCAAATAGAGGTTAAATGTTTTAAATTAATAGTTTAAATGTTGCAGATAAATGCTTTAAATGTTGTAAATTAATAATTTAAGTGTTATAAATTAATGGTTTATTTGTTATAAATTAATGGTTTAAATGTTATAAATTAATGGTTTAATTGTTATAAATTAATGGTTTGATTGTTATAAATTAATAGTTTAAACGTTGTAAATTAATAGCTTAAATGTTATAAATTAATAGTTTAAATGTTATAAATAAATGGTTTAAATGTTATAAAGTAATAGTTTAAACGTTATAAATTGATAATTTAAATCGTAACAGTTTTTCTTCGATGTTCACGGTACGGCAGTGTACACAAGAATGAGCTCGCGCGCGAAATGCGTGTTCCTTATATACACGTGAAAAGTTGTCGGAAGGTGACTCGAACAGTAATGGTTTGTTGATATCATAAAACGTACTTTCCCCATTATAATACAATTTAATAATGTTTTGATTCTTGTTTTTTGTTAGATTGACGTCTTCAACGATTTATTACAATAAACATTTCTATAACTTTTATATTTTTTATCAGCCGAAACTAAATTTGCGTTTCTATAGTACTACTTTTCAACGTAAAACGGTTTCAATCTATATTCAATACCAGTTTATGACAAAAATAATTTTACTATAATAGCCAAACACGAAGTTGACCAGTGGTCAAGAGTCTCAAAGGGAAAAAACCTATATAAAATTTCAATTTGTAATAATTATTGATTCTTCGGTATTCGTTTACAAACATTTTCTACTTTAATGACTCGTCATAATATTTTATAACAATTTAACAATTTTCATAACTTAATACTAAGCATATACCATTGCTCGACAATTAATTACGTTTGAAAATCAATCTGTTTAAAAATGATTTGTCTGTTATTCAGTGAAACGAATGATTCGTTATATGCTAGTATGTTTATTCGGTTTTGATAGAATAGCAGATTTACGAATGTACAGTGTGTTTGTTCCTTACTAATACTATTATACGCTCGCTATACCTGTTACTATCTACGCTCGTTTCGATTAACGCTCGCTAGTTTTATTACATGTTATTTCACGAACAAATTTTCAATTAACAGGTAAACAGATTATTTCCTCGAACAATCTGTTTCTCAATTTATTATTCTCGCAATTATTCGCTTAACGTTAAACTTCTTTAATTGATCAAATAACGAACACAGCATTAATTGGAATACGTCATTTATCAGGCGAGTTGGACAGACAATTAAAAAATATTTGGCTATGTATATCTCAACTTAAACTGTCTCACGTTTAAAACCATTACTCCGATTCTGTTTAAAAGAGGAACGCAGATAATGAAATAGTGAACACTAGAAATTAGACATAATTCTAAACTGATTAAACTAATATATTCTTGGAACTTTGTCATTCGTAATCCACGTTAACCGCATTTAAACGCGAAAATTAGGGGAAGGAGACACACTGCAACCATTTCGGTGTCGTAGTTTCGTGTACCAGTTAGAGCAATCCAGGCAGATCGTCGCGAGGACTCGAAATATAAAGGAAATCCCGAGGCGGCTGAAGCTAGTCGGCGATTAGGCAGCATCGAGCTTGTCCACATTTCCATGCGCATTGTCACGACCGAGTAGACGATAGAGTTTCCCCGCAGTTGGCACGCGGCTCTCTTATATACGAACGAAAGCCAAGTGGGCCGAGAATTTAAGGCCGAATTAAGTTGATAGTCCTGGCTCGAAACCGCGTGCACATTCATGCATACAAATAACAGAAGAGAATTTATTTTCGTATCAAAAACTGTCGTCCCAATGGCACGCAATTCTAGGTCATTGCTGCTGGTCGTTCTCCTCGCGAATAACTCGTCGAAAATCGTTGCGACCTTCCCTTATCTCCTTCTCCTCCTTTTCTATTCTATTCTCTTGTATATTACATCTTGTATAACACATAGAGAGGTTGTTAAGTTTTCCAAGAGGATTTGCCTCTGGTATTATGGCCAAATGCGACTGACTCTCTGCATGCAGATTTGGAAACATCGATGTAGTAAGGTACATTCGAGTCACCTGTGTTTTAACGTCTTAAAATTCGATCTTCAACTTTGCACAAGAATAATAACATTTATATATTGCGAGACATCTGTTAATGTTTTATATAAGAACGAAACTAATTCTCAGGTCCAACGAGGAAACATGTGAAAAACAAGAAAAGGATCCACAAAATGAGCTATCCTACCCTCGTAGAAATTTTACCATCGGTTATTCTCTATGAAAATCATTTATTCCGGCGAGTAAATTTTGAACGAGAGAAATCCGCCACTGCGACGTAGACGAAATGGCGTTTCGCTGTCTCGCTAGTTGTCCTCTTTATTATGTGCTCGATTTACCCTGGCGGTCATTTTCATCCTTTTGTCACCTCCGTCTCGAAAGCGAGACGTTAGGGACTGGAAGGTTCCACTTACAGTCGGTGTAGAATTTGCTAAATTATTTGCCCTGGTTTGATATTATTGACAGGAGAGTCTTTAATTTGATAAATAGTCTGAGAAATGTTATTTTACGTCATAAGACACGTATAATATGGACGAAGCGATAGATCTGTGATAATAATATAACGAAACAGTCAAGCCAATGAATTTATACCAAATTTCACATTTTATCCAGACACAAGCGTTCTCATACTTATGGCCAGCTACGTGCTGTACGGATTTAACATAAAGATTCACTTGTTCTCCACGCGTTACATATTTTTTGTATTTATCGCAACATATCAAATTATCGCGAGTGATAGACGAGATCCATGTAGGTTTAAAGATTTAGATAAAACGAGGTTCACAATTTAATCGCAAAGTATCGAAACGAGTAGAGTGTTTGAAGTCAATACATTGTATTTTATCTACTGATATTCCTTTTGTCGGAACATACATTTCGCTATATTTGTATCATATATTATAAATGTTTTTCATTCCTCGCATTCTAGCATTCTAAAGAAGACTCGAACTTTCACTGTGATTCTTTATCAATTCTGCTTTGCAACCTCTTCCCTTGTTCAGATTCTATTGTACCTTCTGCTTTGATATAGTACACTTAGGTGCAAAGTGCTCCTTTTAAGTGTCCGTATTCTTTCTCCGCGTTATTCGCACGATATTCTGTTTTCCACGTCTTGCTTTCTACGATTTCGAGTCTCTTCTTGGAATTTCACTCGTGTCTAGTGCCTCGACGCCCATAATACATGGCATTTGCCACAAGCAAACTTTATCTTTAACATTTTTAAAAATGACGAAATAAAACGAGCCATGATATTATTGCAAGCATTTGATCTGTACTCGAAGATTCGTAAAAAGTCTCCATAAAAAGCATATTTCGGTTTATTAAACGTAGGAACGATGATTCGTATTGATTCACGATGATGATGGGACAAAGCAGTAAACGGTATATTAAACTCGCCATTGTTAAAATACAGACATTTCCAGTTGGAAAGATGCGTAATTCCAAGGAGAATTATATTCTCGTAGCAGCGAATTGGTTGAACGTTAAAACTGTTCACACACGGTGAATAACTCGAAACGTAGTTTCATCGCGCGTCGTTAATTACAGCTTTCATTACCGCCATTCCCAACGATTCTTCAGAAGCATCTCGAACATCAAAGTCCCAACCCACCCTCGTCCTTTCAGCTGTCAAGTATCTCGAGCCAAAACGTCGGCACCAAAAATATTCCTCGTCACGCTTCTATCCTACTTTCGTCGCCACTGTGTATCCCCTCTCAGCCTCCCCCTAAAAATTCAATTGCTAATTTAAAATTACAAACAAACGACCACCCTTAAATCCTGCCAGCGAAACTCTTGCGATTTTCAATTTGTGCCACGATCCAATCCCCTCTTCGCAAACCTTCAGAAAAAGCAAACTTTGGCGATTGTTTCCGATTGGAAAAATTGTCAAACTATATTTTTTAGAGATTGGAAATCACGGAACCGTGGGTTAGAGATAAGAGTTTGAATACGCGTGCACAGTGAAAATTTCATGAAGTTGATACAATAATCGCAAAGTGAAAAATAGAAAAATCTCGTTTTTCTTATCTTAACGATTCATTGTTGACTGAGACGACGTCGATCGCTCGTCGTCTGCTTTTCCTGTAACGCGATCGATCGTCGCGTAGAAGCAATTCCAACAATTGATAGAAATAATTGTCTTGTACCTATCCATTAAGCGGAATAAAAGTGAATCAAGAGAACAGAAGGACCGAGTTTGCAGTGCAGTCGCAAAATATGATTTTATTATTCATCGATTCCAGGAGCAGCAGCCGACGTCGGACGCGGCCGATATACTCCCCCGGGGGCTATTTAACAGCGCGGCCGAGGAACAGGGGATAAAGATCGACGATAGCTGCACCGGTACCACGTACACGAACACAAGCCCAGAAAGAGGCGGTCACACAGGCGACAGGTAAGTTTAATATCTCCTTGTAGCAAAGGTATACATTGTAACGCGGGGCGACGAGAAAGAGGAAGGAAGCCAAGATTATTGCTTCAATATTGCCCCAGTGTCAGGCGTCTGCGTAGCCTTCCGTTCCTCGACGCCTTTAAGTTCTCGAGTCTGCGACCACTCTTCTCGCGCCAGCGTGAACCCGAGTTCCGTTGGGGTGGCGGTCCACGAGCTTCAGGGTAGTTTAAGTGCTCGAAGGTTTCAACGAGCTGCGTTTATTCAGAGTTAGAGGGTCAGTTTGTTATTCCTTTTCGAAATGGTCGGCTTTCGTTTGTGCACTTTACGGGAGGATTTCGGGACGTTGCGTTTTTATTTTAGTTTTCGTTTCTGTTGGATGTTTGCAGATCTTTTTTCTGAAAGTTTCTTCGGCGAAGCGAACATTTCAAGTTCCTTAGGCTTTTTACCAGGATTATGTAAAACAGTCGACAGACGCGTGAGATAGTTTTGCCATTAAGAAAGATTAATTACGTTAATTAAAAGAAGGATCTCAATGAGCACGCTTCCTTCCTGAGATACAACGTTTTAATTTACGTATTACCACGACGTTGTAAAAAGTTCCTCGATCATTCTACCATGAAATAAAAAGATAGTTTGCAGCGTCATCTAAAAATTAGAGTGAAAATTACCACGCGAATTCCAACGAGCACACTTTCCTTTTAAGAGATTAGTGGAAAATTACAGAAAAGTTTCTCACATTGATTTGCTTCTATTAGCCCTTAATTGAACATGATTATAATAGAAGCTTCTGATCGAAGAACGAGCCGATTATCAAATTTACCAAAAAGCTTTCAACTTCAAGTCCAAATTTGTACGAACTCGTGTCGAATCCATCGCTAGCATCTTGCAGCTTGAATTCAAGTGGGCACGTGTGTGCACGATGGTTGTGCCGTTATTAAGTCATCTCTTACCTGTTATATCGTCTCTGGCGAGCTCTTACCTTCGTCTCTTCGAGTTTCCACCGCTTCGTCCGAATCAAGAGACAGAATTCGAGCGATCTCGCGTCCAGGTCGCGTATATTTTATCCACAAACCGGATTGCGGAAGTTATGTCCGACCTGAACGATTATCGGCACTTGGGAGATTGACGTTCACGCCGCAATTTGTCCGGGAAAGCTCTTTGTTGACCTTTCGCGCTCTGTGATTTTTCCTAACCCCTGGCACAGTAAATTCAAACTTGTTTGCACTGTTTAATCGGTATTGCGGTGCAGGGAATTTTCGTTTCCGAATAAACGTTCCTACAAAATGGATCGTCTTGGGGAATCCTTGCTATTCCTGTGATACAACTGTGGTCGCCCGTTGGGTTTTGCGATCGGGGCATTCAGTTTAGAGGAATTTCAATTTTACGGGGTGGAAAGCTGCGATGAGAAACTGACACGATTAAGAATTTAACACTACAATTTCCAGAGTGCTGTATCTGTATTTTTCACAGGAATTTTATAGATTTACTACGCGTCTGCGTTTTGCACTTTCGAAGATTCGAATAACTTTTTATAAAATATTCCGACAAAGGCTTGTCTTTGTTCTTTCGTCGTACTCTTCTCCTCCATCTTGATTCTTTACATGCATATTTTACAATTTAGTCTCCGTAGTCCTATAAAGCTTCGATTATTCATCCAAACCTATTTCTACAATAATAAGAAGAAAAGGAAAGTTCGTTTCAGGTTTACCATTGGTCATTCAATAATTGACAATCGTCAAAACGTCTACGTACATCTCCAGATTTATTTACCCTGCCAATACAGTCACGATAATCGAGACGCATTATAGCCGTAATACAATTGTCCAATATATTCAATATTTTCAATATTCGTGAAAGATGTCAATCATAGCATATACACGTACATGCATGTACAAGGGATGTACAATGGGGCATGTACAACGAGAGGTTTGTACAAGCGTTCGAATAATTTCGCGGGCCGCAGTAATATAAACCCCAATCCCTCCAATCTCCATAATGCCTAAGAATCTTCGAGTCCTTTCCCAAAACAACGCCGGAACCCCTAAAATCCACATCGTTGGGTCGTCGTCGGAAAAACCATTGACCGTAGCCGTTGATGAATTAGCGGTGTTCGAACGAGAGCCAACAGGCGACAATCCCGCGGGCCAAGTCTCCGAGCATCGAGCGTCGTTTGCACGGTCTCTCCATTACGAGGCACAAAGAAAATCCTGCAAAAAGACCGTGCTCGATTGGTGCACGGCTCTTTTCTGCCCTCGTTGCGATCACCATCGAGGGACGATGTCGGAGAGAGAACGAGAAGGTTGGTCGGTGCACCGGTGTACCACTCGGTAGAGGTGGATGGACGCGGAGATTGTTGGAGAGGGTGGATCAATCGTCGTTGCGGAAGTGCGTTGATTTAGCAATCAGAGCAATGAGAAAGGGGTAGTGCGGCGGAGTGAGGGGACGGTCGGGAGGCAGTGGGCCAGTGTAAACGCGGATGGAAAGATGAACAAGCAACAGGAAAGAGAGGAACGAAGGGTACACACGGAAGGATAGCATCAGGAGATTGGGGGAGGAGGGAAAAAGGACCGTGTGCCTCTAGTAATTACGGTCGGTACAGCGGAATCATTTGTTTGCGCATTGTTGCCGCAAAGCATTGTTGCGCAGCGGAACGTTCCACCACCATCGGCCATCATCCCCCACCGTTCGGGGCTCGATTCATTCGCTTCATTCGCTTCTCTGGCTGTTCGACTGGTCGGCCCTCGTACCAAGCTTCAAACGCATTGTACCCTTTACGGGCCGTCTTCTAGCATCGAGAGTGCGCTATATACACGGTATAGTATACACGGTATAGTATAGTAATATACATATTAGACTGATACGTATGTATGCGTGTGCTCATGTGCGGCCAGTGCTGCTGGAATCAACGCTGTAGAAGTTAGACCGGACGAATTCGACTCCGATGACAAATTAAGCGGGCGAAGCTGCGGCTAACTAGTCCGTTGAAATAGCCCGCTTCGATGAAGAGCGTTTCTGGTACTGTTTTCCGACTACGGTTCCAGCAAATCACTTTGCTGGATGATGCGTTCCGTATGCTGTCTCGATGGTGTAGGATCTGGATGTTAAAAGTTTGAGCGATGGTGTTAAGATAGACTGTTGGAGATCGTATGGGAATAGAATCGTACAGAGGGCGAAGAAATTCAGTATTCTATTTCAAATAATGAAATTGCGACGAAAAATAAAGTTACGAAATAGTGAAACTAAAGAGACGACAATTTTAAAAACGGCAATGCGTGACTAGATTTAAAATTTCGGAACAAACCTTGATTTATATACAAATATGAAATCATCGAGGGGTTAAAGAAGGGCAATTCCAAAAGCTCCGAGTGTTTCATTCGTTTAAAATATTTCGTACAACGCTATCGTATTCAGTCTGCCGTATGAGGAGAAATATTCGAGCTGAAGGAAATCATAAATTATATCAACGCGCGTAATACGCACGTAAAATTGATCTATGGTACTTTCGCAAGCCACTATATAAGAGAGTTTGGTGAATCGTAGTTGTATGATTGTATTACGTTCTCTTCGTCTTTTGAAAGAATGCAGAGAGTAAACCGTTTTTGATATGTTTTTCCAGCGACGCGTTTGGAGACGTTCCAAGCAGCAAACATTTCCGTGTGAATTATACGAGACGTAGTCACTTTCTTCTGTGCCATCGAGCAAATGAGATTCTAGCGACAGGAGGTTGAAAAAATTTTTTCCAGGATCAGATCGTATGACTCTAATTTGACTAAATGCTTGAAGCTTCCGGGATTGCGCTTTTTCCAGTCCTCGATGATTCAGAGATTAACGGGTAGAAGAAATTTCAGCCTCTCTTGTCGCGTCTTTCCTAAAACGTCAATGACACGAATCTCAAGAAAGTAATTTCTTAATGAACAATAATTTCTTTACGAAGGCTCTTCCGATACCGACTACCGGAGGAACGTATATATTTTGCAAAGATCGCGAAGGTATCTAAGCTGTCAATTATTCATCACATTAATAAATCTCGATATTCAGTGGGATCGCGTTATATTAAAATTTTACCAAATACCTGCATATACTTGTATAATAATGTCTAAATTCTGATATGTGTGCAGTGAACATCTCGTAACTTTTGTACTGATTTTCCTATTGCTTTCCAATTTTACCAATATGATCACTCGTGTCTCGTTACAATACTAAAGAAATCTCGGAAAGTTTGCCATAACACGAGTAATATATTTATAAGAATATTCCATAGTAAGTTTAATCTTTCTACGGTCCTATATACAAATTTCCCTGGGTCGAATACTTTCCGTATCTTATAAATATTTCGACCAGCGAACCTAATCGTTTCGAGCGAAACGCCATAGAAAAGGGGTAGAAAGTCACCGGCTCCATATCGACGAATATTACACTCGAATGCCGAAAATACCCGGTCAACGATACGGCTCGCGAGTCTCTCCATTATTTCCGCGTCAGGTACGAGCCTTCACAGCCATATTAATTATCGAAGATGCCGACCAGACCTGGCGAAGCAATTTTCCCCTGAAACGGCTCGGCTGGCAGCGCCTATCGAGGCGTATCGATCCCGCGTCTCGAATATTCGATACCCCGCAATATTTCGTAATGGATATTCAATATTTACGATGGTGGACAAACGAACTGATCGACTGGCAGCAGGAAAAAAAGAATCGCCAGCGTATGAAGTTCTGCAAATATTCGACGGGTAAAGGGGCGGCGCAAAACTCTGGGCCGTTGCCTCGAGATCGCTCGATTTCGTTACCGTTAAAAGGAAGCGTATCGTGAACCGGAATTTGCTTCCGAATTTCGTGATATTTCGGTGCACGAGGTGTCTGCAGTTTATCTTTTTTTTTTCTTTTTTTTTCTTTCTGTGAATATTCGTCGCAGGATTGTTGAGGTTATGGATGAAATGGTAAACGATGCAAATGTGAAAAAATGGAAAAGGATTCACTTCAGTGGGGAGGAATGTAAATCTCGCCCAGGATAGGGCGAAAAGAGTCAGAAATATCGGTTAACTTTTTTTCATTTTCAAAGCCATAGAGCTACTGTCGTAAGTGTCCTGCGAATAATAGAAAAATGATATCTTGAAAAGCGTGACGGACGAACACAGGCATCTCGACAGACTTGATATTTTCAATTCTTATGACTTAATTTAATTAATCGAGCTCTTCGTAAAGATTGAAACGCGATGCGATTGAAATACCAATCGAGTAGCAGAGAATGAATTATTAAAGAGTATTGAGGACAACGATTCGATCGAATTCATCCGAATTCTCAAAGTTTATTAAATAACGAGTATGCCTAAACTTCTTTCTCGTCAACCCTCTGAATTCGAATTCCGATCTCCAGCAAGGTGAACGATTAAGTTCAACGAGGCAGGGTAATTCAACAAGAAGTGCAAATTAGATCGGAAGAACTAATCGAAGAAGTACGTAACAGTAACAGCTGCGAGGATAATAATTTGAGAAACTAAATAACAAAACGTGGATCCTCGGTAGAATTCCCCGTACCCATATCAGTTCTATCCATCCAATTACCATCCGGAGAACTTGCACGAAACATCAAAACACATTCTCCTATCCGTTAAGCATCTCGCGCTCGTCTGTCTCGTTAAGGATCGAGCGGCGAAACTCTAGAAAGACGCGTGCTGCCAGGATACGGCCGGAAATACAAAGTTGTTGCCACGGCGTGCGAACTTGCGCGAAATTAGCTTGGTCTAGTGGGTAGAAGCGGGTCAAAGGTGAGTCTCCGAGGATGTATTACCCGAAAATTCGGGTTGATTGAAGCGCATGCCGGCGTAACCCGCGTCTCGGCGAAGCTACATCGAGCGAAGCTCGAAATTTTCGAGCGAGTTTAGTGTTTCTGCATTGTCCCTTTACCCTCTTCGTGGCTTTTAGCTACGCGCGCACGCTCGAACGTCTTGAAATCTATTTTTAACGAAAGTTTAAAGTTTGAGTTGCTGTGGATCGCTATGTACGATATTCGACGTACATCGTGTTGATAAAATACAATGATCGTTGCAAGACTGTTATCTGTAGGTTGTAACCTACAGGTTTCGTTTCACGAACGATATACTTTTACGTTCTAAAGCCTAGGAGCATATCCTACTTTTTATGAAAACTTGATATTTGGTATAGGTTATTCGATAGAGTAGGATGCCTTCTCTTAAGCCAAAGCGAAAGAACCGTCGAGTCAAAAGAGATTCAATTACAAGAATCGATAGCTGAATTACTAATAAGAGGATGAAACATAAAAGCGGATCTTTCATGGAAATCTTCGTGGACGAGGAGGATGTCTACGAAACTCGTAAAACATGCAGGCATTGAAATTTAAATCGTCGCGCTTTATGGATTGTATGTTGCGTTATATGTTGCATGCGAAAGAGACGAAGACTTTTAGGGGCCATTACTATGGGTTCGTTGAAAATTTAATCCTGATAAAAAATGAACGCTCCCCTTGAGTCTCTCTATAGCGAAGCACTTATCTCTTTGTGTTTCCAAGTTTTTATGCCGTCCTTCCTTTTTTCTACGTTAGATAAATCATCGGCAATCTTTCTGGTTTAGCGAAGGCGTTCTATTTGGACGATTTTTATCCGTTCGATTCCCTACGCGAAAGTAGGACGACAATACTTGAAAATTCAAAGTTCCCACCGACGGTGTTTATCGTTGGTTTTATGTATAATTTATGTGTTTGGTTCCGTCGGAAATTTATTCCGGCCGATTTCGAATCCAGATTTACCAACGAACGACGAGTGGACCAAGATCAAACGCGAATATTCCTTTCATTGCTCGCAATTTGTACAGCTGTCGATTTTCGTGCCAAATATCACCGACGATTCTCTCTTAACTTTACCAGCGAATTCTAAGTTAAACGATGTTCATCGACGCGTTCCGGTGAATTGCGACCCGGGTCGAAGTTTCGTTCGTTAAATTCCGCCCCGTCATGAAACGAATCTGGAAACATACTTCCTTGTTTCTCTTCTTGCGCTCTTTCGGCACGCTGAACCACGCTGAACTTGCGTCAAGTGTCTACTCTTCCGTTAACTTTGCCCAGAAGGTATTCTTCGATTCATATAAACTTCTTCGCAATTACGATCCGTAGATCGTTATTCGACCCTCGAAGATCGTACTCGGTTGATTCTTAAAAAGTACGAACTTTTGAATCGCTCTAGAATCAAGTACGAATCTATAGATTTCTGGGTCCAATTGAGAATTTTTCATTTCCCAGAGGCTTTACTAAATCTATTATTTACTAAATTTACTTTGCTTCTACTTTCGACGATTACGAGATAAGCAGAAAAATATCGACAATGGACGACGTTTCGGATATTTCCAATTCGTTCGAGAATACTCAGTTCTGACAAATTTCTAGTAAATCACAATACCCAGGATAAGATCGTCTATATCTTTGCTTGCGGCAATTACAAAACGAGCGGAAGAGCGTCGAGTAAAAACTTCGTTATATTCGCATACCTGGAACGTTCTAATTTGCAGTTTTGCGTGACAATTGAAATAGATTCCGCTCTTCTTATCGCGCTATCGTTGGTATTCTTTCGAGATAGCAAGGAAACGCGAATCGAACGATTTTCTCCATCGTGTAGCCACGAGATCTCTCGTGCGATCTAAGCACGCCATTACGCCGCCGGAAGGACGTTTAATCTCCGTGGCTCGAGCGTTTCAGCGTTTCCTAGAGGCGGACGAGAACCAAGACGATCCGTCGAGGATCTTTGCCAGCATTTACCGCGATTTTCTTCTCCGACCTCGCGACATCCCGTCTGATCTCCCTTGATCGTGCCCTTTGCTTTCGGATCCGGACACCTGTTCGCAGTTATATTCTCCGCAAGAACGCCTGACGATCTTGCGTTACGAATTTTTTTCCAGATAGAATTTTTTCAATATCTTTCAACGTACGAGAAAGAAAATTGAACGAATCTGTCTTTCAGCCTGGTTCTAAGATAACGAACGTTCGAGCGTGCTTTTTATTTCATCTCTTGACGATTTAGTTCTTTCGATGCTTTTTCATATTGCAAAGGAAATATTCTTAACTGGCGAAAACGAGAGAGGGAAGTTTGTTTGCTAATGTTTTGTTTGTAGGGGAGAATGGATGATTCACGTTTTACTTTTATTTTATGGTAAAAGGGTAAATAAAATTTCAAATTCGAACGCGATGTTTACGTACAAAGGTTTGCTCGAAATGTTATCGAGAGTTGAAATTACTTTCTCGGATTTATATCGTCGTATGTAATTTCATCAAAAATCTTGCGAACCAAATTGCCATGGAAACACACAGATAAATCTTCGTACGTCTCTGAACAGCTTTTAAGGAAATTCTACATCGATAGTCGCAAATCAGCGATGAACTATAAAAGTGCAACTAATAATAATCGACGAAGGGAAGAACGTAAAACGGTGTTTCGTCAAAATTTAATTAGCGTCGATTAAGAAGCGGAAGATTCGATAAAACTACGAAACAACTTAGAACTAAAATAGAATGAAAAGTAGGCTTCCGGTAGAAGCCACGTCTGCGAAGAGGATTTCTTACGCTTGTGCAGGGATCTAATGAGCTCTCAGGCTGTCTCATTGCCTGCTGTCGCGCGAACTCGTGCATGAACAGTGGAATAGATATCGGAATAGAATTTTCCTTCCGCTACCAGCAGCTTGGACTCTGAAAATTGCTTGTCAGCTGTCGCGATCGTTGGTTCTCGTTTTTCGTTGGCTAAATCACCCGATTCTTTTCCTCTTGTTCGGCCGTGCTTGCAAATTGACGTTGTCTTTCTCTGCGAATGCGATTATAATAGCTTTCTGATAGGAATAAACGTTTGATCGTTAAATTGGTGCAACGTACGGCGCGTCTGAACTTTAGGAAGACTTTAGAATCGATATAAAAAAAAATACGGAATGTTGAAGATAATATATCTATTTTACGCTTGAGAAATTTAAACCTTAATTTCTTCTTTTCCTCTTTAATCTTAAATCTTAGCGTGTTAGGTCAATCTACTTTGGATGCTATTAGCAGAATTTTGGAAGAGATTTCCTGCAGCTACTAATTTTTATCTTTAAAACAATCTCGCCTTTGAGGAAGATTCTTTAATCTTACATTCGCATCACGTGTTCTGCCCCTTGCATTAAACAAGAAATTAAGAGCGAGGGAAAAGGGAGAGAAAAGTAAAAAAGCAAGGAAAACGAGCTTTATCTTGTTCTTTTTTGCGCAGACCTTTAGGTTTAATCGCGAGACATCTTGAGTGTCTTTTTTACGTGCCCTCCTCGTTACCGGAAACACCATCCTCATTGTAATGTTACAAATGGCCTGACACCCGACGCTGCTTTAAAACTTTTTATCAAACGCTGAAACATTGTTTACCTTTTCTAACATGCACGACCGCTGTGCTTTTAAATGTTTCCATTACCCTGGATTACAGTCGTATAGAAGATTAGTAATTAGATTTTTTATTTTCAGCTACGAAGCTGGAAAGATGCACGTATGAAATATAATATATACAAGTTATTTTTGGTATTTATGCCTTTCTATAGAAATTCCCTCCATTCGTCTGGAGGAAAATAAAATTATATATCGTTAGCAACAACGATAATTGCTGAAAAGGTAAAACGAAATTAAACGAAAATCTTTGTTATATACCCTGTTCCATTCTATTCTATTCCATTATATTTCATTTTATTGTTATAAATTGCAATCCACATTATCCTTTTCTATTTCCATAGAAACCTAAATCTCCTTTATCTTCTTACGAAAAAGGAAGATCACGATTCACGTTAATACAATCATATTCGTATAAAATCGTCTTTGGAAGCAGTTTTCCCCCTACAGCATCCGCCAATCAATAAGATACGTTTCATCGTCGCCATAAAGTGTTCGATCCGTCATCGACAGGATTCGAGCCAGTCTGAGATCGCAGCTCATTAAAGAAACACAAAAAGACGGAGACGTTCGTGTTTTCCATTCAATGTTTCCGTTCGAGCGATCGCGCCTGTAGCTCCATCTTCCTAGCAAATACTAGAAAGAAAGGTCGATGAAAGTTTCACGTCGCCATGATTGTTTCCACAGAAAGAAATAATTAAATGCATGGCTATCGAGAAGCGCGACGAGTAATTGGTCGAAGCGACGAACAACATCGAGTCCTCGATCGACTTGCGAATGACGATCGTGAAACTTTTACGAGCCGTAAGCGGCAAGTAGCTGGAATCCCCTGACACCTGTTAAAGAACCTACATATTATAGTTACCTACTATAGTTCTCTTGTCTGATGCAAATCTATGAAACGATCAAACCTTTTGTTAGAATTTTCTATCGGTCCCGAGTAACTTCTCGTATCGATTATTCGCAAGTCGATCTATCGGTGCCGCGAGACCATGATCAGTAGCGCTACTTGTTGAATGACCGTTCTACTGGGAGCCTCTACAGGAAAACTTCTCCATTTTCTATATTCTATCGGAATTCTACGCTATGTACTTACTATCAGAAACTGCTATTTAAACATTTTTCTGCTATATAGAATTTTTTAAATCTCCCGCGACCCTTCCATTATGACGTGAGAGCAAAGAAATTAAATCTCGCCAAGAAGGAAAGGAGAAAGAACGCAAGAAAAATGTAGAGATACGAAATCCATCGAATCGTCTAATTTGAAATCACGAAATATGTGTCGACGTGCAGAAAAAACGTCAAGGTCTATCTCTTAAAGATAACCAATCTTTCGTGACCGCGTTCCAAGCCTATTTAATCACGAACTGATCATTTTCGTCGACTCTGGGGCCCGTTCGGCGATTGTTAAAGCGGCGCAAGTTATCGCCGTGTCTCGCCAAATCCATACACCGCTTCGCTTGCGTGGTGCGAATCGATGGAACGAGTTTTCGTCGACTCGCAGGTCAATTATCGCGCTACGTAGCCTGCTGGTTTTCGGAAACCAACCTCTTCGACTTCATTTCCCGTCCTCAGCCGCATTGAAATCGTCTCGAAGGCTACCTAACGCTTCCACGTTGCGGCAGGATGGTCTTTCTCGCGGCTCTGAAAGCCGTGGAACAATGTTACCGGATGCAGATGAGACTCGATTCCTTCCAGGCCGTCCCGACCTCTTCCTCCTTGATCCCGGGGATCGAGCGGAATTTCTGAGAGACGTAAGAGAGATCTCGCTTTCAGACATCCAGCCCGTTTTGGTCGCCGTCGTCCTTGACTCCTCTCGCTTCTGCCTCATTCGGCGTGGTTCGATTTCTTGTCACAGGGAAATGAGGTTCTGAATGGATGCCGGTTCGTATTCGAGTCTACGTTTCTTGCTATTCGAGACTCGTCTTTCTTGTTCGGGAAATTTCAGCCTGACGAGCTTCTAGACGTTCTTCCACTTTCGGTATCTTGCCCTTTGCTTTTCAATCTTTCGCTGCTTCTTTCCACTGACGGATGCTCGATCTACGCTATGGGTCATACACATTTTCCTATTCATTTTCTTTCTTCGTTTAATCCACCGTGAACGAAATGGATCGTTAATAACCATTTCTATCGTAGGGAGCTTCAAACGTCTGACTCGACCAACGATTGTACAACGTACTAGAAACATCAAGCAATATCTCGATATATCTTTGAGATATTTCTCTGAGAATCTAGGACGTTAGAAAAATTAGAATATTGTATGTGTGTGTGCGTTTACGAAGGGTTGATGGTACATTTATTTTGTATTATTGTAACCGATATGCTATATCAGAACGATCAATTTATCGTCGATACAGATAGGACAAATAAGCACCGTTGCGCGTGTATTCGCATCTTTCGTCAAAGTAAAACGCCACTGAAAAAATATCAAACTTACCAGTCCACGCTTCGACAATCTATCTATTCCGAACTTTCTCTAAATTCAATACCCCTATTTGCTTTGCAATTTTTCCTATATTTTCTGATCGCCGAGCACAGTTTTGCTACTTTTCCACCACCAGTTTCTACCGTCGCTTGTCCTCGCTGGCAGAAAACTTTCCAACGCCCGACCGCCTCTTTCTTTTTCTCTTTTTCTGAATGCAGAATTTCTTGCCACCGCACCGGTCGCTTCATCGGCTCCATTCTCCATTCAGTGTCACCGTTTGCCTAACGGTGCATCGTGGGTCGCTTTATCGCAGCGTCGAACCGGAAGTCCGCGGTCGAACAGCCGCCAAGCTTCGATCGTCGGTTACGCGGTCAGACCTCGACGGTCCATCGATCTCTTTGTTGCAATTTTTCCTCCTGTCGTTGATTTGCTTCGTCATAAGCCGATATCGCGAAAAATTCACACCGCTTACGGTGAACCGTGTACCTTTTCTTTTCAAAAATTCCGACCAGTTACGGTTTCTTTTTCTATCTCTTTGCTCGATGTAACCGTGAACTTGGTTTCTCATCGGAAAAAAAGGGGGAGGCTGGCGTTTCATTGGAAAATCTTGCGACGGTTTCTTTGGGAAGGCGGATCTCGCTCTGTTTTTCTTGATTTTACCTCGTTATTAGTAAACTTGAAATTTTTAAGCTATCTTTCGTTGCAGAGTTTCGTTCTTTTTTTTTTCTTTATTGCTCTGCCCTTAATTAATTAAGTCTGTGAACGAGAGTTCGAGCTGAAGGATCGTGGATTGCGACGAGGATGAGTTTTGGAAGACGAAATACTTTTGTAGAGAAGGAAAGGCGAATTATCTTAGCTAACTAAAATTTCCTAATTTCGAACGGTCTTTCATTTTAAATTGCCGCCTTATTTTACGCCCCGCGAATTTTCCAAAAGCGAGGAGAGGGAATCGATTGGTTTCGAATGTACGATCGGATAGCAACAAAACTTTATAAACTTACTGCGGATAAAAGACACCAGAGAAACGAAGAATTAGTTCAACTAATTTATCGATGTAGATATTCAATTGTACCGTATGAAATGTCTAATCACCGACACTCGTACACGCGTGTAAACGTCGAAAGATTCAAATCGTATAGCAGAGCGAAAATTCTACGCCTCGAAATATGATAACACCGCGAGGAAAGTTTTCAAAGATGAAAATATTTACAGAAAGGAAAAAGCTGGCGAATAAAAAATAATTTAACGATCGTTGCAAATATTAAATTTCACGATTTCGCGTTGTCAATGTATAAAACACATAGCAGTTCGTTTCAAGTATACGTTAAAGCACGAGCAATGGCAAAGCGAAAGCGGTACTTTTTCCCCTCGAATCTTCGCTCGGACTTCCACAAAGACTTCTCGTTCGTTTCAGCGGTGAACAATTTCCGCAAACAATTTAATAATATTACCCTAGGATGCGCACGCGTGCGGGAATGCGGCATTAATTGCAGCGAATCGTGATATATAATTAACGGAGGTGGGCTGCATGGGCGGATCGCAGTCGGCAACGAACGGCCAAAGTGGGTCGGAGCGTTTCGTCGACGTTACATCGCATTACGGGACATAATTTCCGTTTATGCGCCACAGTATAACACACAAACAGCGACACGGTCGCACGGACGCGCGCTCACCGGTCGGTGCACACGGTCCAATAACTCGGCCCGTCTGCGAGACTTTTGATCGCGCGTGTATTTCATCGCTTTAATACAGAGGCGAGTCTAGTCGAGCACATTGGCCCCGAGACACAGAAAGTTTCGAGTCGAACGAGAGACAACCCCCGCTGGAAAATATACGTGCCACAGCCAGGAGAGATTCAGCCGAACGAAGTGTGCGCGATGATTAACGAGTTTTACGGCTCGACCGCCAATTCCGCTAACAGTTTTCTCGCCGCGAAAATTCAGCGGCCTGAGAGAGCCTCCGCGTCTAACTTTGTTCATATCCCCGCACCCTGTAATAGCGGCTCATTTGCTAATGCGTTCATAATTTAATCGGTGCCACGGCTGGCCCGCGGAGTACACGTTCGCAGCCGATTAATTCGATCGAAGTGACTTGCTCCGTGAGGGAACTACATCTGGGGTTACCTGAAAAATGTCGAGTTTCTAGGAGTAGCGGAACGTATTACGACACGTCGGGGTATTGCAGAGCAATCTTCGCTCGGGATCGAGTATTTCTGTTGAGTTTAACGTGGTAAACGATTGTTGGAAAGACGGTAGATCTTTTGATTATTAAAACAAATATCGATAAATGTAACGGAGCATAGTGCGTTATAGCGACAGTAGGAGTAGCAGATTGGGATTTTATTAGGAAACAGCGATGTCTCGGGCAGATGATATCCGAAGACACAGATTCTTCGGTCGACGAAATATTTCGAAGTTTTAACGGTGATGGAGTACTTTGTGAACAGCGGAGATACTAATTCGTGCTACGGTTAGCTCAATTTCTGCTTCGCCTCGTTTATACCCTGGATTTGAAGTTTACGTCTGGCACGCCAGAGTCGTTTCTGTACGAAGACATTGTACGAATACGTCTAACAGAATTAGGTCCGCAATTGCTAAAAGAATAGCTCTCCGTTGAGAGCAATCGGATATCGCAAATTACAGATAAAAAGCTCTTTCGCAAAACAAGCGTTCGCCAAGTCGAAGCTTCTTGCGCGATCCGATTTGAACAATTTCTCCAATCCGCTAATAATGTATTCACCGATACAAGAAAACGGGGTAAATACCATAACCGTTACTTGCAGCGAATGCCATATACCATGGAAACACTCTTGCAAAGTTACGCGTCACGTTCGCCTCAAATAACGGCAACCTGTTAACGCGGCCGACAACTTGATTCGCCGTTGTAATTGCAAAGTTGATCGTCCCAGACGTCTATACCGCGTTGAGAAGTTCGCGAAGCGGTTACGTCGCTTTCAAGGCAGATGATTTACAGATTGAATTTCAAGCGGTACTCGTTACAACACGGAACAGCTTCTTCCACCCTTTTCGTCGAGATAGTGGCCGGTGTTCGTATTAATTCCGCGAATTTTTAGAGACGCCACGGCAACTTCTTTCGCCGTTGGTCGCTTTGTATTTTAATCGACAACGATCCTTTTTATAATGACCGTTGGTTGCGCGTCTGCTATGCAAATGACACTCTCCGGGAAAAAATTGCCTCCTCCGCGAAAAACGCGAGGGAATACCAACGAGATATCTACCACAGCACTGCCGCGCTTTTTTTATCATTCTCTCTTTATTTTTCTGCTCTTTTATTTTTCTCCTCGCATTTCTTTTTTTTTTCGTTTGTTTGTTGCTTTTGACGGAACACGGTCAGCTTGAATACCAAATGGCTCCCCCTACCCTTGGGCTTGGTTCTTTGGCGAATCCTGCGCAATGATTACGAGCACGTAAGATTTGCGGGAAATGGAACACCCTCTTGGATCCGGCGGCGTTGCAATTTGAACCTGTGTCGTCCTTTGTAGCGTGTGCAAATCGACACTTTTCCCAGCCCTCGCTCTTCCTATCGTTACCTTTTGTTCCTCCCTCCCACGTGTTTCCATATAAAGTAGGTGCCGGAGCTGGAGAAGCAGCTTCGGCTAGCGATGTATTTGAAATTTAACGAGGGTTGTTCCTATTCTTTTCCGAAGTTTCGTTATAAGTCTAAAGGCTCTATAAACATATGGAAATTGTTATTCTTAGCCTTGGAGTAGTAATCTGTGGGATACGACAACGAAGCTTTGAAACAGTGACTGAATCTTACTCGTTAGGGATCGTCTATTTCTCCGTTTCTCGTTTTTCAAAGTAAAGCGATCGTCCTGTTTGCATTTTTCAAAGAAATCCATCCAACCTAAAGAATATCGAATGCGACAGCATGAATCACAAAATTTCAGAAAATGACATTCCAGTAATCTATCCGAACGAGTGATGGACACATCTGTGTTAATAAAATCGAAAATCAGATCAACTATATGGATTCTGTCATTCTGTCATTCTTTGACGATCTTTAACGTCCTTTGGCTGTCGATCGGGAATTACCTATAACGACAGATGCCATCGTGTATTGGTGAACGATAAGGAACTAAAAGAAGGTTGAGTCCAAGTGGACATGTGGTGGTCGTTACGATGACCAGCGACGTTAACGAGCCCCTTTTACAGAAACCCGGTCGAAGTAAGTTCGATACTGGCGCTTTATTGAATCACGAATTTCGCGGAAATCGCCGGCGCCGCCGGGGCAAACGACAATTCTAGCCTGGTTCCAATGTATATTTAATGCGATTACTTGCAAGTCTGCGTTCGAGGCGCGTTTCGTATAAAAATACGATTCCTTATGTAGGTCGACGACGTTGGTTCGCTTAAAATGGTCTAGGAATGGTTTTGAGTGAATTTTCCCGATAGAGATGATCAAATAATTAGAATAATTTCGTCACGTGTCTGACATAACGTCTTAATTTAGGAATATTCTTGTAATAATATATAGGTACTCAACATTTTTGAATTTTTAATCTGCCGTGAACGATTATCTCGAATAGAAACGACGAGATCCTATTACAAGCCTGATAGATTGGTGTTATTCGTACGATAGTGCGATGAATATCGATTTCAAGATAATTATTGAAACAAGATGTACGATCACAAGAAGCGAACATAAAAATCAAAGCTCTTTTCCTTTGAACAATGTATACAGAATAATATATATATATATATGTGTTCGTTATAAATGTTTCCACGTGTCGTACAGGCTGTTTTACAAATAATTATACAGTTGTATCGAATAATGTAACGATCGAGGAATTTATTTCATTTCAGTCCTTTAGTTATCGAACCTCTATCTTTATTCATTACCATTAAGCTGACTGTCTGTCAAGAACACTCTGTATTATTTACACTGTACAACACGAGCCTGGGCAAAATCCTCGTCTGCTTAAAAATTCCGAAACTACCCGCAGCCCTTCTTCACTTTCCCCGATCCGCACTCTATACTATCACCAGAAGATCAAACTGTAATCAAACCCCTTCTGTGCACCCATACTCCCTTTTACCGTAACCGAATGGATACTGAACTTTGAAACTGCATACTGATCCTCGGAAAAGGATGAAAAGAAGCTCGATGACCCGACCCAAAAACCTCAGTGTGCCAAGGAATACTTTATTCGATCGTAAAACGGACTGTCCGATTTCTATGGCTTTTCAAATAATGTTATCGTACGGTGCACTGTGTCACCGGAGTAGTTTCGCTTCGAAGGCACCGTGAATCGATGGTATCGTGGTTCTTGCATCTAGTTTACCGTATCTCGCAGAGATAGGATCGAGTTTAATGTAATACGTTGATATTAATATATAGATATGTAGATACGTCACTCTTTATCGTAATATATCGATTCAGTAACGCCTTTTGTTCGAAGTTTCGCGTAACTTAGAGAAGATGTCTTTTTTTCCCTTCGGTTGGCTATTTAATTCTCATTCGTAGGATGAAACAAATATTTCTTCCACGGTCACGTTTACAGGGATATGAATTTGCATGAACACTTGCGGTTTTGTCGTAAGAACAGACAAAACCTCGAGAATCTCGCAGATTAACGTCTAAGAAAGAAAATCCTCCACCCCGATTTCTTAAAAAAAGAAAGAAAAAAGCGGAAGAAAAGAGAAGAATATGCGCGCGAATCGTGCGAGCCACGTTAATTCCAGCCGACTTTTATTCACACCGAAATACCACGACCCACTCATCTCGGGACCATATGCTTTTCATATTTCGTATTTGAAAGCCGCCTGTCGCGTTCAGCCGTGCACGTAGAATCACGTCCGCCGTTCTCTCGGTGGGTAAATTCGCGAAATGCCGCGAAACATTGCCGAAATATCCCGACGTTCGACTGGATTCTTACAAAGATATCCGATAGTCGTGTAAAAATAGTCGATGACACATGAAATCACAGTTAGAAGTGATGTATCGGGTTCGATTGGACCCTCTACTGGTCGAGTTTCAATCGAACATACAGAATGGTTAGATAAAGATTATGACAAATTTAATGGGTGATTCTACGAATCAGGATAAAACGAAAATGAATAGTAAAAAACTTGCGTATCAGGTTTCGTTTATTAGCATTTAAAGGTGGATAAAGATGGTGCATTTATATCAGATATATGCAAAGAATCTACGTAAAAATTCGCCATATTTCGTTATTAGTTTTCGAGGTATTTCAAGTTCTCCGGCCGTTAATTAAATATCTGGAATCAGAATTCATTTGTACGCTCAAAGTTTGCCACGGAATTCCTCCGCATTCGTGAAAATACCTCGTTGTGGTTTCGTCATATACGTTCTCGTGATTCGTATTTAACGAACGTTGAACGTATAATTATCACTTTCAACAGAATTCCAAGAGCTTGCTAATACGGAAGTTTCTTTGTCATTCCGATTCGGAGACCGCGAAGCACTGAAATTTCGAAACAACCCTCGATTAATTTCTTTGGACCACATCTATCCCATCGTGAAAATCGAATCTGCAGTGAACGTGTTAATCCGATCAAAAGTCCACGAACCATTGAAATTTCGAAATAGCTCTCGACCAACTTCTTTGGGCCACACCTACTCCAATTGATACCCACCAAAATCAATTCACACCCTTTCCGACATAATTTATTCTACGATCCCATCACCACTTACCCTATTCGCGAACGTCAAATCTGCAACGAACGCGTTAATCCGATTAAAAGTCAACGGACCACTTCGAGACAGCCCTCAGTCCCTCGCAAACCCACTTGCTTCGATTAAGATTCACAAAAATCAGTTCACTTTGCAAGATCCAGCCGAATGATCCTCGAAAATACAACCACCCTTCCCGACATTCTCCCTTCTCTTCGTCGCACCATCATTCTACCCTATCACGAAACAGCCACAATTCTCATCCCCGTTCTCGGCTCTTCACCGCAGAGATACGAAGTGTCGATTATCAGCGAACCCCAGTTTCGACGTGTTTCAATCCCATGCGCGACGTACAAACCGGAAACCGGTCGCACGAGTGGTGTAACGCGTCGAACTGGTACGTGGTGGTTGGCGTCAGCAGGGGAGGCATTTTCGCGACGTTCTCGTAAGCTGTTTGTCTGCATCTTGCGACTCGTAGATGCTCTAACGAGTTGTAGATAGCAGATGACGCTCAGGGGATTCACTAGGATGTTAATTCAGCTATTACTTATACACCATGATCGCTAGCCACAATGAGTCCGCCTCCGTGGGATTTTGGACCTGGAATAGTTTCTGTAGGATCAGGTTCAGACGCCTGGTTTTGGATTCAGGTACAGTCGAGTTTAAATGTAAAATTTTCAAAATAGACATACCTTTAAATAGATTTGGATCTAGACGAGACAGATTCGAATCGTTCATAGAAACGTGAGTAGTTGTTTAAAGCATGGTCGAACTTGGAACAAATGGATTTGAATCTTCTATGAGTACTTTAAATTTCCAATTCTTACAGGGATCTGTAGGCTGTGTAGACTTATGTACCACTTTTTATTTATTGTATTCGAATCGTTCATAGAAACGTGAGTAGTTTAAAGCATGGTCGAACTTGGATCAAATGGATTTGAATCTTCTATGAATACTTTAAATTTCCAATTCTTACAGGGATCTGTAGGCTGTGTAGACTTATGTACCATTTTTTATTTGTTGTACGAGACGACTGTTGTACACTGACTGTTTATACGTTGTAACGTATTCTAGTATTCGTTTTAATAGAGTAATTCATAGACGAACGTTACAAGTTACTTTTTAGAACTCTTGAGAGGAATTATCCTTCTTTTCGCGATTTTCCATTTATCGAGCGGAACTTCCTGTCGTTACACAGACTAGTGGTATACTAAATGAAGAACTCTTGCAGCCGAATATTTCATGGCACAGAAGCTTCCCAAGTTTTCCATCTTGAACCCAGTCACCTTGCGATCCATCGAAGGAATTCCGGAGCCACACTGTGCAAGTTTTCAGACCGTTAATTAAATATAGACAATAGCTGACCCTTGCTGTTATACCGGAATCGACGGGTCGTTATTCAAGTTATTTTAATAATCTCACGATTAAACGCATCTATCACACTATCTCGATGTTTCCTCGTTCTTCTACAAACTATATCATTGATCTTTGTGTAGAACTCAATGTACAGTATTCTGAACAAACTTTCGATTTAAACAATTGTAGGAGTATAGGGTTGCCGACAGATGTTTGTTCGTCGAATATAAACATAAAACAGTGGACACTATATTTGACAATGAAATACAGACGTTATAGTCATAATTAAACTGAAGAACCCTCAAGAGGGTCAGATACCCTAAACGCACCACACATATTCTCATCATAAAAGCAGTCAAAATTTTCACGTGACACCGTATGCCAAATCTCTTGTCTCTTACTACTGATACAGCAGAACTTCATTTACACGAAATTGTAGTTGATGCTCCGTTAACTGAATTTTTGCTGTTTCAATTCCTTTACCTGAACGCGAGCTCCTACTATGTGAACGAAAAATAGCAAGTAGCGGTGATAATTGGTGAGCTCCTGTTACACGAACTCCAACTATACAAACTCTTGGTCCGGCGAAAAGTTCAGATAAATGGAGTTCTATTGTATTCTGCATGAACATACACAGATGCAGTTCTACGATATCCACTCCACTTAAACATTCACCGAGTTCTCAATCGTTCGTCGTTCACACAAATTCTGACTTTTGCATGGTCGTTATTCAGCCTTCGAAAAGTCGCGATAAAATTCAACGATGAAAAAATAACGACGAACTACCTACAGCGTCGTAGGTATCAAGAACTTTTACACTAACTTCTCGTGAGAATTATCGATCCTAGGTCGAGGTTTATACCATACTATCCACAGATGCAATTTTCCTTGCGTTGTGTAACGCTTCTCGAAAACTAGCATGCGTCGTTTACGTCGCGCGTACAGTGCCTGTATCCATGAAAGGGCAACGCACCACCGTCACATCGACGACTTATCGATCGCTCGGCCGTTGCTCGCGAGGCTGCTCGTTTAATAAAACACGAAGACGGACGATGCACCTTTATGTCGGCCCAGTTGTGTTCGCGATCGAGTCCCAGCCGTTGTATCGTATCAATCATTGCGCGGCGAAGAAGCAAGATCGCTTTATTCGTGGCGAAAAGATATATAGCCACGTGGTCGTTTCGCTGGCGCAATTTCCTCCATGATCGAGGTTTATGTTGGAACTTAGATTTTTTTTCTTTTCGTTGCTATATTTTGTTGGGCCTTAATGCGTTGGGAAATTTGTAAAATTGCAATGGCAGGCGATGGCTTGGAAATTTTATACGGAGGAAGTGGCGAAGGAATCGTTAAATGGAACAAGAATTATTAGTTGGGGACTGCTAGCGTTAATACTTTCAAGTACGTAAAATTTGTCTGAAAATTGATGTATTGATTATTCTGATTATTCTGGTGGTTGTATATATCAAAAGTAATTGAATTATTTATTTTTGTAGCTACAATCTACTATAATTTCTTTTTTTACAACGACGGATTATTATCAAAATTGAATTCGATAAAGCTCTGGCTGAACAAATTTAAGATATTAAATATTTTTTACGATTACTTCAAATACACCACTAATTTCAACGAAATTAACAGAGACTTTTATTAAGACAGAAACATGCATACACGTACACGCCTATTTATTTTTATGATATTGCTTGAATCATAATGAGCTAATGTATTTAGATACAAAATAAAGATAGCAAGTCTTAATCCTCCACCTAATCGCTTTAGTAGCTATTTTACGTGAGCGTTAGCTATTCGATACTCTCGTACCGTGTAGAAACATCGAAGAATTATACACAATTTGTATTTCGCGATGCTTGTAAATTAATTGAAACCAGAATATAGACATAGAATCAAGCTTTGTTGAAAGGTTATCGTCTTTGGTACCACGCCATCGCTGGACCGTAGATTTTTATGCATTTATAGAAAATTTCAAGCTGAAAAATTATACAGAATGCATATAATATGCAAAAACGTATAAAACATTCTCGTCGAAAATAATACTAGTCGCGACAAAACCTTATCGAAGCTCCATTTCTTTAATCAAATTTATAAAAATTTGAATTTCCATAAATATTCGCAATCGATGCCTCGCTCGTATTGCAAGCGTCTCTCGATCGCAACACGATTATCTACGAAATATCGATTGTCCAATTATACACTCATTTACACGCTTTCCCACTCTCTACGGTCAATTTTTGCTTCTTAAAAATCAGTTAACCGATACGAATTACGTATCTTGCGCGCGAAACCAACCGTAATAATCATCGAGGTTCTCTACTTAAACGTGTAGGAATTTAATCGAAACGTCGTCGATAACAATTCGGTCGTTCGTGGAAGCACAGACTAGCGTACGCTACTTGGTCTTCATTGGGGCGAAGTATAAAGTTTACGGGCACGCTATACCGAATTCATGTAAGCCTGTAAACCAGCAGTTTGCCGCGTGATTGGCCACTGGAGAGGAAGTAAATGTCCAAGGGGATCGACAAGGAGTCGATTATGCAGGCCAAATCAGACAACTGGGTCAAGTTGCACCTCCCTCGGTCGTTATCGGTGCACAGTCAAGTGGCCGTGACGTAAATGACGTTGGCGTAATGATGTCACCCTACGTCGTTTCTCGAAAACTACCGAATCGTCGACGTTGCACGCGAGCAAACGTCCGAACGACCGTTCCATAACATCGTACTTCCTATCTGCTGGGGCGTGGCGTTTCTCGTCTGACAAATCATTACCAATCAGAACCAAATGGATATGGCACAACCTGCGCTGTTTGTATACGATGCATCGTCAAACTGATTTTTGTGCGGCTGGTTTAATTATAATTGCGAGGGTTTGTCGTCATTTTGAGAGTTTCGACGAGATTATTCCGAAACTGACCTTCTTCAAATCTAATATCGAATGGCTTTTACTCTTTTGTTCGCTGTCTAATCGCGTGTAATGTAAATATCTAATTTATAGGAAATTTGCAAAACTCCACCGAATGTACATAGTATAAACATGCATATAAAATATCCAAACTAGAATGTGTAATAATTGTCTATGTAGAATAAGTGGTGTTATATACCTGGTATATAGTGGATGAGACAATTTTACGCCGAGATCCTATTTTTTTAATTACACGTATTCTGAAAAATATTAATTTGCATAAAAATCCACAGTCTAATTATTATTGGATATGTCAGATGCCTGACGACATTCGTTCGTTCGTCCTCGCTGCTTTACGATTCTTATTGCTCTAAAGAATAGTTGTTCTGGAGATTTTTACTTCTCTGTAAGTTTACTGTTCGGGTTCGAATTGCTGCCATAATCTGGACTATGCTACGATCCGTACGTATTTGCTGGAAAAGCTGTAAAATTAATACCAAGCATCCTTTACGTTCCTCTCTCGCTTGCGTGCCAAGTACAGTTCCCCGTCAGAATGTTCCGCGAAGGTTCGCAGTATCAGACAAAGGAAAGTTAAAAAGAGAAGCAATACGGAAAAAATTACTCTTCGTTGCTCTCAAATATTCCGCTTCTCAACACAATCACCCACGGGAATCGTACCTCAATCTTTCAAACTCTCGCCAAATTCAAGCCCTAAATTCACCCGAAAAGAGTAGCAGTCTCCGCATCGTGGATGCGAATTTTCCAGCGAAACCGGAATTGCAGCCGGAGAACCGGTAGGCTGGTTTGTTGCCAGATTAAATTGTAACCTGGTGGAGGTTCGTCCGAATCGAAAAGGGATGGCACTGAGCACAACGGTGGTAACAGAGGGAGAGAGAGAGAGAGAGAAAGGAAAAAAAGGGAAACGCGGGTCAGCGAAGCGGTCGCGGTTACGTCCGGAAATTGGCGAAACTTTGCGGAAGGTAAATTAGCGGCGGTAATAAAAAGCCGGGTGGTTCGCGGTTCTCGTTGAGTCTCGCCCCTACATCTCCACCCTCGAACCCGAACGAACTCGATGGTCGGAATGGCCGACGAAATTATGAGAAGTCTCTGGCGCAAGAACGGCAACGTCGTCAGGTTCCGATTGGCCGGATGAACAAGCGCGTCGACCGGCCAAAAACAATTTGCTTAATGCTTCTCCAACTCGCGCTATCGTTCCCTTGATAAGACGGCTGATGTATATATGTATAAGTATATGTGTGATCCAAGGCTGGCCGAGTCGAAAAAGGGGATCATCCCTCGCGTAATCTTGCCAGATTTGCATTTAAAGGAGAACGTTTAGATCGGGATAGGCCGGCTGAGGAGCGCATTCCACGATTTTCATCGCTTATCCCGCGACGTATCGACGCTACTAGTCGAGCGCTAGCAGCAAGTTGGCCTCGACGACAGACGGATCGTTCCTCGATGCTACTTGCAGAGTAAGAGGATTTTTCTTACCCGGTAATCAGTCTACTTTGTGAGAAGGACGGTGATTTTACTCTGCTGGATTCTTCACTCGGTTTGTTATCGAGCTGAAGGTGGTGAGAGTTTTGGTGTGTCTTTTGGTGTCTTTGATGATAATTGCGGGAAGAGTTGGTGTATTATCTAGTGGTAATTGTTTTTGGAATACTCTTTTATAAGAGGTGGAAGTGAAAGAAACGAATGAAATATGAGAAATCTGACGATGAAGTTGTTGAAGTTAATGGCGTATATAGTTGGGATATAATTCGCCTATAAATTCGTATCTTACTATCGCTATATTTAAAATTAAGCTTCAAAAAGTTTCTTCTAATCTTCATCTATATTGCTTTAATATTTCATGTTTTGATAACTTATTCAAGTTTCATAAATTGCCTTCAGTAAAAGCTCTCTTGAAAAACATACGCTATTAAACGTACCTTCTTTTAATGATACAGCTTTCGCTTGCAAGAAATCTGTATAACATCTGATTTTTTTTTCTTCCCACAACGATATCTGAGAGTAAAAGTTACTAAACGTAATTACTTCTAACAAAAGTTGCTTTTTATCTGCAAAGAAACATCTACCAAGCACGGTCCTTGCTGTTAAAGCTACTCAATCTCTCCATCTAATAACACTACGAATAAAGTGCTCGAAAGGACAGATTTCAAAATTTGCAACAGCGCACAATTAACAAACGAAGGATACATCCTAACGAACTGGCTGGAAACCTGGCACAAATTTCAAAAGTCAGAAGATTAAAGACAACGAAAGCATACGAGTTATCGGAAAGGAAAATAAGCAAATGGAGTGGAAACGCTATGGAACGTTATCCACACGCACGCGACATCTACACTATCAAATTTGCTGCTTGGCTCGACAAAGCGAATTGTAAATGTGATATAGGTATCAAAAAAAATATATATATATATATCTAATAACAATATCCAAGAACGCAGAATTTTACTAACGATCATTTTTTCAATCGACTTGAGCCCCAAATCGAATCTGCGCAAATCTCCCAGGAGTGCAGAATTGTTCTCGTCGCCTAACGAGCGTAATAGATCGTTGGAAGATCCGCTGTCCAGCGTGACGATTACGAAATCGCGACAGATCGCGCCTAATTACTGGCTCGTCGATGTTCATTCCCCCGAGAGAAACGTTCTGGCTGGTAGATCCGGCCCGTTAAAAAGCGTTGCTCGGAAATTCCTACTCTTTTTTCGTTCTCTACCAACGTTACAACAAGTGAGAGAAAGATAGATAGTTAGATAGATAGATAGATGGAAAGAGAAAGAGAGCAAGAGCAACGTTTCACCCTTTTCCACCCCCCACCCCATCGGCCACCCCCTGTCTCCGCCCCCTCGTGTATTTTCCGGGGAAATGCAAATTCCGGGTCACTGACATCGACTCGATTCGAGCGATATATCGTAGCGACGACGTAGAAGGGAAGTGGATGTACGTGTGCGGAAAGATAGAGGGTACACACCGTGGAATATATTTCCAACGAATTTTTCCATATCCTCCTCGGAGTCGGAGACCTCAGGTTGCTTGGTGACGAGGTCGAAACTACCTGCACCGCTCGTCAAACGACCAGCGAACATTTCGTATTACTGTCGCGACAGAGTGTTCCAGTTGATGCTATTAGAGGATTTCGGGAGAATTAGTCGACGCGGAGCGCGCGAACAGGAGTAGTGGCGCGTACTTGGTCAGACGATTGCCCAGCTGAGAGATGGAGTGGTGAAAATATTGCGAATCGAAGGATTTTGACTGGATGGAACGGGATGGGGTGGGTTTATGGAATTTTTTAGCGTTGGCGAAGCATTTTTTTTATTCTGGGACACCGTAGTAGGCTACTATATATTTAGAGGATTTCAGGAGAATTAGTCAACGTACGGCGGGCTGACAGGAGATTCGGCGCGTCTCTGGTCAGACAGTTGCGTTCTCCAAGAATTGGAAGAACGAAAATATTGCAGAATTTTGATCCAATGGAACGCATTTATGATATTTCCCGTTGTTGATTTAGAAATATTGAATGTAACAAATGTAACAAAGGTTACAATCTGTTAAAATTGAATCGGAAGTTCATTGGAAATTCAAATGTTTGACGAAGCGAATAGCAGAAAGATAATAGAGATCGGCATTTTAATTACAGAAAAAACATATAGTAATATATTCTCGAAATATTAAAGGCATGAAACACATAAAATTTTTAAAATTCTAATAAAACGAACATACGCGTTGAATATTACGAAATCATTTTAATCAATTATAAAGAGCCTTCTTACGTAATCTATGTCAAAAGTAGAGAACGTTATTACTTCTAAATTCACTATGCTTTTTTCACTGCAAAAAATATTCGCTAGAATTCAATCTACCACCTTAACCAACCCTGTTCGCTCGTGTAAACGGAATGATGAAAATTTGCAAAATTTGCAAAAGGAAATTCCCATTTTTCGTTTGCACACGTCCGACGAAAATTCTTCGAGTCTGCACCATTCTCGTAGTTCGTGCGTTATCGTTTCGAGTCTGGGTCTCGGTGTAGACCGATCTCGAGGTTTATCGTTGGACGATCAATTCTCGAAAATCGCCGATCGGGCACCGTGGCCGAATATGAAAAGGAATCGTGCCAAACCGCCTGGTAGAGACTTGATTCTGATTCGCCTAACAGACACGCGACGGTACGTTGCAGAATTCTTTGGATTAGCCGCAACTATAGTTCCAGAATCGATCCATTTAACGAGAAGGTTTCAATCTGATTCCGCGCAACCCGTCTGTCGACCATCGTATTTCTGAAATTGAAAGGTATTTATGGTGGTCGTTTCAATATTTCCTTCGACGTCTTGCCTTTAATTTTACTGTTCTTCCTGTTTATGGCGACTACGTGCGGTTTTCTTTGACTTCTTAAATGCGAGTGTTGGAAAGTTATGTTGACGTAGGTTTGAGCGTAGTTTTATGAAAGATTGGAATAAGTCTAGAAAGATCGCAAAAAGTCTAGAATAAACAGAATTGCGCAGAAGCTTAAATCGATTGCTCAAACTGTGTAATTTAATATAATAACATTTTATACACATGGCTATGTGAGAATTTATTAATATCGTTTACCTTGTATAAGTGGAGAATAGTAATAAAACGTTTAATGCAAAGGGAAAGAATTTAAAGGGGGATGTATCACTTTTTGAGAGATTCATCTTGGAAAAAAGTAGAATAGTTAATTTATTTCTTTTTTTTCATTCGGTTATGAATTTTATGTCTTTTATCTTTATTTTAGAATTATTTGTTACATTTCGTGCATGTGTATTTAATATGAATTCGGATGAGAGGTAACGATTTTCCACGGGAGTATAAAAATTAGGAAACCGGATGGGGAGGATATTAAATATCCATTACACGATTCCGGATTTAATAGCAGCGTGTATTTAATCGAGATTACTAAATTATTTGAGAAATTATAAAATTCGCGTATTTGGTCTCAAAATAATGTATGCAAATTGCAACTAGCAAAAATATTTACTGTTGTCATATTTCTGTGACATCGATATCGAGGCACGGAAAGGTAATTCAAAGGAATTTAAACGGTATAAAATTTGAAAGTGTTATCATTTATCCAAGTTGTCTCTTCGAAAGGAATTTTTCTGCCCACTTACAATATCCATTAATGTATTCTATTTCTAATCTCATTATACTTTGTTTTTCGCAATACAGAAACAATATACGGCGTAAATCAAAAGAATCAACAGAGACAATAAACGAATATACGAATAACGATATAATGATGCAGTATAAAAAAAAGAAGACCAACGTGATCTAAAAATTAAATACCATTATACGAGAGAAATCCTACTTCGTTAAAAATTCGCTGCGTATCAACGAATTTCCAGAAATTCATTTCGCGTTGTATAATTAATCGTATAATTTCCATCGTCCTGCAATATCGTGAAATATTCTGCAAGTTTCGTGATGGCTGCTCGGCCTGCAGCCTATGATGGATTTGTACTGAAATTGGAGCTGCCGTGTCGTTTGAGGGTTTCCGTGGTGTCGTATTGCGGCCTGATAGCCTTTGATGCACGCGATGCGTGGCCGCAAACAGGGAGAAGTCTTATCGAGCCGAGAAAGGACAGCCTGTGTCGCTATTGCGGAGGCTCGTTTTGTTAACGCGAAACCATCGATACCTTCGTATGGTACCGTGGCTCGTTTTACCCTTCCTGGAAGAGATTATTATTTCGTTCTTCGATGTTTCCATCATTGACTGATTGAATAATTCCACGAATATCAATCCTCGAACACGTAGTATTTTCGTCTTGAAAAATTTATCATTGATATTTCGAATAATACCGTGAGACGTTTTATCTTCCCCGGAAGACGTTGTTATTTCGCTCGTGGTTACTTGGACGAGAGCTTGAATTATTCTGTTGCGAAATGTCGCATCAAGTCTTGGATTCGTGGTAGTTCCAATTTGAAAGATTCACGATTCCTAACGCGAAACCATCGATACTCCGAAATAGTGTATATTTTACCTGTCCTAGTATAGTTCCATTAGAATCAAGCCTTCAGGATACATAATTATAAAAATTATAATCGTTCTGCCATTTGTATAATTGTGTGTATATATATATATATATCTTGCGTGCAAAATTATATCTTTGCTTGTTTCTTTAATTATGAACATTTTGTGTATTGGATTATGCTATCCTTAATATTATACATTTTTAGAGGTACAGATAGGTTTTAGAATCACCACTAGAGGGTCGTTTCATCCAGGGTTTAAGTGACGCTGAAAGGTGATATCCTATTTTAAAGAGTCTCTCTGCATAGGAAACTAGAGCATAGAATTTAGTTCACCTTTTTAGTTACTCCATGAATTCCAAGAATAATTCCCTCCACCGGGTGGGCTAAGGCAAAAAAGGAGAAAAGGACGGGAAACACAGCAGCACGACTGCCGGCCCATTAGCTCACGCAACAAAGAAAGCCAAAGAAGTAAGGGCAATTGCAATAAAATTTGTTGTCACGAACGCGAAAGAATAAAAACGAAGAGAAACCGTTAATTTGCAAGTAAAAGGCGGTTGCGTTGCTATCTAAAATTGTTTGCACTTTCACCTCGCTTTCTCGCCGAAAGAATCGAAAAAAAAAGGGAAAAAATGAAAAATGCAAAAATGGAAGAAATAAAAAGAAAGCAAGCGAAAGAAGCTACCTCGGACAGGAAACAGCTGCGTGACAACCGCACGCGACAGAATATATCAGCCAGAGGGTGGAAATGCGTCTTCTTCTTCTCTCTTCCTCTTTCGTAGCTGCTAAGCTTTTGTCTGACTTTCAAATAGAGGCCAGTAGTCGTTGCTTGAAATCCACTCCTATTTATTATGATTTTCTTTTGGAACAGTGTTCTCATCTCCGAAAGGGGATAAAGGCTGTTCGAAATAGCTTTCATGTGGACCGTCCCGATACCGTGACGCTCGAAACATTTTTATTGCCGCCGGGGAAATAGTTCTCGGTCGAGTTTATATACATAATCTTCGAAAGTGAAATATTTTTTCAACGATCGTAGCGTATCCCTGAATACCTCCTATGGCTGTATTAGGCGGCTTTATTCGAATAAATTTCAAATTCGAGTAAAATATGTAACAAAAGTTTTCTTGTGGTCTCCGCGATGTTTCTACGACACGGAGGAATACGTGTTAGAAGCTGGGGAAGAAACGGGAATTTCTTACGATAAATTTGCAGAATTTATGCGAGTTCGTGGCGAGTCTCGAGAGCGAGTGGCAAGGACCGAGAGTAAGTTCTTGGGATCAGGAGGTTTTATGAAGATTAGAGCAATCAGAATTATTTATAATAAAGTAGAACGATATTAGGTTACCTGTACCTTGCCTATCACCTTACTCCAGTACTAACATTTTTATTTAATCAAGGAACATGACTCGTACGTCAAAAGATGTATCCAAGAATAAGGAGATATTGGAACTGAAATTTTTATCGTATCCATTCTATACGACTAATCCACGTTCTATCTAGTCAATCCTATTCTATTTTCTCTTTCAAAGAAAGAAAATTTCTTCGCTATACCGTTAACGATATCATGTACATTATTCTTCTTTAAGTACTTCTATTTCGTCAATAACGTCCATATTCGTGTAGAAAATATGAAATACCTCGAATCTAGATTTTCGTCGATACAATCCTATGCAATAATTTCCTCTTCCCTATAAAACCCACCTAGCATTCATCATATTTCTTCAAGACGTTAGCCCAATCGATACCCAAATCCCTACCAGCCCTCTAACGAAATGCTAATCCGGGCTTCGAGAAGAATGACGCAAACGTCCAAGACAATTATTCATATCGCCGCGCTATTAGTTACAAAGTCACGTGGGAACAAGCTTCGAGGGGGGTTGATATCGCGGCCAATTAATTCCGGGACACGAAAATAAGAATAACCAGGGGAAAGGAGGAGCAAGAATGTAAATGGAAGATTTATGTAGGAGCTAAATGAAGGATAGAAGTCGGGATGGAGCGCCATTTACTCGGTGGCGGAAGTTCTCCCTTCGTATTCGCGCGACTCCGAAGGGAAGCGTCTTTCGGCCGATCTGCTAAGAGGAAAGTTCGCCACGCGATGCGAAGAGAAAAAAAAAAAAAAGAAAAAGAAAAAAATTACCATGCTGGGATCGTGAGGTCCCCGCTGTGCTTTCTTCTGCGACGTCTTCCGCGCTGGGTCGCGCTTCCGGTCGCTAGAACGTGCCCCGCAACCCTCTTGCGATTTATTCGACTTCTTTCTTTTCTTGTTTTGTCCTGCGAAAATTTCGGACAATAAGACGAGGAACGGTGGCGGGAAATTTCGAGAAATTTTGTTATTGGTTAATAAGTTTGGGGATGCAACTAAGATGTTTTTAAGCGAAGACTTGGCAACTTGCTCTTGAACGAGGACCTATCGTCTTAGGAAAATTATATGTTTGCAACGCTATCTCTGACAGTGAAATAAACGATCGTCGTGGAAAATTTCCAGAGGCTTCGTTATCGGTTAACAGGATTGGAAATGCGACAGATTTTAAACGAAGACTCGTCAATTTGTTCTCATACGAGAACTTATTGTTCTAGGAAAATTATGTATCAGTTTACTATATTAGTTATATTTCCAACAATGGTTTAAGGGCAGCACGTGGAAAATTTTGGGAGATTTTATCGTCGGTTAATAAGATTGGAAATGCAACATTGTTAAACGTAGACGTGTTAAGTTTTTAACGTGCAAGATTACGTAAAGACGATGTTCCATTTATAATCTCTTATCTAGTTGATTATCGAATATTATCGAATTGAAACTCTGTTTTTAACACTGCGATTAATAGAGGGAGTTTCAAGAATTTAACTCGTATCTTTCTCATCATTATTCTCTAGATCCTACGATTTCATTATATCTCCAATTAACCACGAATTTTATAATGAACATTTTTAAGTGTCTGCTCTTGTTAGAAAATTATTCAACGTCGAGATACACGAGTATGTAGATTTTTTCGTTCTCATAGGATATTCATGTTAAATAAAAATTCTTTTATCGTTCATTTTACACGGAGAAACACACGAGGCAATTTGGGACAATTTCATAGCGAACTAGCACGAAATCGTGAATTTTTTTTCGAGATTCGCATATTCACGTCGCTCCGTACCTATCATATATATCAAGGAAGTAATTGAATTTAATCCCTCGTGAAATTTTCAACGATACTTTAGGAAAGAGATGGGATTATATTACGGCAATATCAGGGACATTTATGGCCGCGTGGCAAGTGCCATCGGCGCACCGTCAGAAACGGACAAAATGATTTACATTGTGAACGCGGAACTACGTGCTAGCTCTGCCTCCGTTTCTCCCATACTCTGTATATCTCTCGTTAAATTGCCGCGAAATTGCCAAGTTCAATCTGCTCCGGCCACGCTAATTACCACGCTTTTTCGTTGGTGTCCACGCTTGATAATTCCGCTTCGTTAAAGTCTCCAACGATCGTTCAGTCTTCTGCCGAATTTCAACAATGGATGAAAATAAGCTTTCGTTTTTTGCGCAGTTATCAATAATCAGTACTTTATGGCTATGACAAGACCAATTTACACGATAGCACAGACTCGTGTCTTAAATTCGATCGCTTATATGAAACAATTTATCGTTCGCTATTTTCCATTACACGTATCGAATTTTGTTCGCTGATAACACAATTTTCTGACGTATTTCTACGCAATTTTATGTATATTTCGACGTTAAATAATTTTTCAACGGCAACAAAGGTGGAAAGATTCATGGTAAAAATGGAACTCCGTTGTTACATAAAAACACGGAGTAAAAAAGGGAGAGTTTTCTGTGGAAACTAGAAACTTCACGTTGTTTAATTGGTTCGTGGTTGGATAGTTTCCGAACAACAGCACAAGTGTATATAAAATATTTCTCTCCAAAAGTCACAGTTCGTTGCTAAATGATGGATAGAATAAAAACGAGGACGAAGATATTCCTGTGAGAACTAAAAGAACTGGAAAAACTAAACATCGAACAACCGTAACTGAATAACGTTCGAAAGAAAAATTACGAAAAAAAAATTACGAAAGAAATTCGCTATAAAAATATAAATTCTTTGCTGAAAGAAATCAGTGAGCAAAGAAGAATCGCATAAAAATATCTCTGATGTTCCAAACGCGAAGGATCTCTGAAGTAAAATTACTCTTTATTCCTATGAAAAAAAGAGGAGTGGAGAAATGGATCGGTTGAAATTTTAATAGGTACAACAGCGGCGGAATGCGTAGGAATATCCGTGGACTCGCGCGATCGCAATTATGTTCCGGCGGATCTCGAAAAGCGTGAGCAGACAAAATGATAGCTGAAAATTACGGCGAGCCATTGGAGAAACGTCGGATGGGGTGCACGCGCCGCTGCACCAGATATGGGAATCGAAAGCAACGAGCAAACGAGCCGATTCATTTATTTTCCGGCACGCGCAAATGCATATTGATTTCCCTGCCGTGTACGTTTGCCCGAGCCTCCTCTTTTTCGCATATAGTAGCTCCTACAGGTACGTTCTAAATTAAAGTATCAAATAGCGACTGTGATTGATTTAGCGATACCGGCCATCCTACGTAGTCTATTATCCATTTTTATCTTTTGTAGCGAAGACCGAAGAAAGATTAAGACAATCGGAATTAACACGAGAATTGATCAAAATGTAATAAGATTAAGATATAAGTTTCCACGTCCGATTAATACGTTAATTATCGTGCTCGGTGTATTTATCTATGGATTTATTGATTATGCTATTATTTGCCGTCTGCTATTTGAGAAAATACGCGATGGAAGGTTCGGAATTTCAGCGATGAAAATAGTAGAATAGAGGCCAGAAACAAGGAATCCCAAGAATGAAGAGGACAATAGTGAAATTATACTGCGAAAGAGAGTTTCAGGGATAAATATAAAGACGATATCTGCATCAGAATAAGAACAAGGAATTGCAGTAACGAAGGACGAATTACGACGGGCACCAAAAAGAGATAGCAGGATGTAGCGAATAAACCTGTACAAGGAGGCTCGAGTAAAAAAAAAAAGCCTACAGAGAGAAGAATTTCAATAACTGACAAGAGAGATAGCCAAATAATGCCACGAAGAAAAAAGGAAAAGATGGTAAGAAGCGCAGTATCGATGGTCGATCTTCGTTATAATTTTTCCACCGCCAGATATCAGTTCATCCACAAGCCAGAAAATTCGAACCTCCTCGCAAAACAACGAAGCGAATGTCTCGTTTTTTCAAAGACAACAATGTACATAAATTTCCAACGCATCAGCCACCATTAAAAACGTCCGGTGCTCCCTTTTCCGCAACGTCTGCCCCGTTTTTGCGCTTTTTGTCCAACCCCCTCGCCCCGTGGTCAGCGCAGAACGGCGAAAACCCTCGCGTTTGCTTTCCCTTTCCAGAACCAACCCCCTCCCTCCCGGAGCCTGACAAAACGCATCCCGTGACAACGTACCGGTTCCTTGCGTTCAGGAGAAAAAAAAGGGGGGAACAGAATTCACTGCCGGTATTCTGGTTCACGGCGGGGCCGCGTTTTTAAAACTGTTTCCAGAAACCTCCGTCACACCGACGACCACGGTTCCCCGTCGTTTCCGCTGACCGAGACGGTCGCCGCTTCCGTTTTGAATAAAGAAACCTCTCTTCTGTGCTCCAGTCGTCTCGTTACGTCGAAATCGGCCGAATTTTTCACTTCTTTTCTACTGTACTATTTTTCAGAGGATCTGGCGAAGGAAATAAAGATTGTTTGGTCGTGAAACTTTATCGAGATCCTTCGTGTGCGGAGTGGTTTACGGGACGAACGTGACTCGTTGCTGTTTTGGAGAATTAAAAATCTGTTGACTCCGTTGTTTCGGGACTTTTTAACCTAATTACTCGAGGGATTTTAATTACGAGGGCTTGGAATTTCTTGGCCCTGGCTACCTCGAAGCAGCGTAACAAATGCAACAGAATATTTTTGAGATTATATTTCTTAACATTTTTAGAACGATCTTTTCTTTTTAATTGAGTTTTCGAACAGAAACACAACTTCCACTAGGGCTACTTTAATTTTATATTATTCGAAGAAAAGGAATTTTTCAAGATAACTCACGGTACAGTTAATACACTGTACAGCTAGTATTATAAACGAATGTTAAACGAATATAGCAAAGGAAAAAGTAAATTACACTATGTTTTTCAAGATTTTTATTACAAATGTATCTCGTTAAAGCTCGCATTTAAAATTAGCAAGTGTTCCATGATTTACGAACAGAAATCTGTTGTCCGTGTCACAAAATTTCTATTGTGTCGGAAAATTTGTATAAATAATCATATATGTGTATCGTTGTGTATTTTTCGTAAATTCAGTCGCAAAATTTCATCGAAAGTGTTTGGTAAAAATTTTTCTATACCAAGATCTATACCAAACTATGTGAAACTGTTCCAAAATTAATTCAATTCGACCAATTCTACTGAACGTTAACGTTTTCGCCAAACACGATAATGAAACCAAAAAGCAATCGGGTTTCTTCCCGTGGTATTCCTGGAAAACGGCACGGTGCATCGAGTTATTTTCTCGAAGCAGCGTCGATCGTGCCACGGCGCGATCGTTGTCCATAGAAATACATTTCGCGTTTCAATTTCGCCGGGCTCAATATCCGAAGGAAAACGCGAATCGATTCGCGGAGAAATTCAGCCCCCGGCCAAGCCCCGAAAACGTCGAATCGCTGACGGTTTCGGCCACGCTCTTAAGCCTCTGTTCGTCTTCGATGTTTCTCCGCCGCCGCACCTTGCGGACGTTGCATTTCCATCGGATCGATCGCAACTAGAAATCGTCCACTCTTGCAGGATTTCCAACTCAGACCGGACAAATAGACTGCGCGGCTTCTTCGAGTGTATCAGTTTTTCGGTTTACCTATTTGTTGAAGCGACCCTGGTGGCTAGTAAACATTTTTTTTCTTCTTTTTTCCCCCTTTTTTTTCTTGTAAAACTTTGGATATCTCTGGATCCTTTGATACAAAAATATTCCCGGAGGTTCTCGATAAAATGTATCATTGAGAAACGACTACTGTGTTTTTTTGCAGTGTTGTTTTTAGGAGTTTGTTTGGTTTATGAGAAAAAAGAAAAATTTCGTTTTTGATTTTTAAAATTTATCGCTACAAAAATGGCTACTAGCCTTTGTTAACAGATTGACTGTCACCGTGTTGTAAAGTTTTTAAATTAATGGAATAACAAATTTTTCGTATGATTAAATTCCATGGACTGACGAATTTCCAACAACGTCAGAGAAAAGTACGGAAATACAATATGCTATTTCGCAGAAATTAAACGCTATGGTATGCTAAATTTCAATCTATTGTGACTCTCGTTGCAATATGTATCAAATTTGTGTGGCAGTCAGTGTAACAGCCATTCGTGTACGACCAAAGTTTCTCTTCCTTTATGAAAAAGAATATATTCTATTATTTTCGTGTTCCATACTTATGGGAAACGTTTACGTCGCGTGTGTCGCAATGATACCGCTTTGCGTCGTCGAATTTTTTCTCCGACTTTTTACCTTTCTCTTCTCATTAGTTTGCATTCTTTCGTACGAAGGGTTAGATGGAGTTTTATTGAAGCTGCTATCGGGAAAATCAGAGACACCGGCCAACCAAGTTGAATTGAGTTATAAATAACCCATGAACCGCGACCAAGCGTTTTACCTTGTTACCAAGGCTTATTTGGTTCGCTTGTTTGTGGACCATGCACTAGCCTCGTTGCCGTCTGACGAGAAACTTTATGAGAATCGTATAGGAGATGCTGGAAGGAGATAGTGTTTGGTGCTGGCTTGATAAGAAGGATGGGTTTTTTGGTTTACGACGATGTAATAAGATCGAGATTACGAAATTGAGTGCACGAAATCATATACAGCTGACTCGTTTCGTCGTCAAAGGATAATTAACGTCAAAATCCTCTCTTTCGTTAAAATTGAATTCATTCTCTTGTCATCAAATTTACGAATCATACACTTACGTGTCTGCAAGTATCTGAACAATTTTGCTCCACTTTCTTATCGATACTCCATCGTACTCGCACAAATTGTCTCGTCAAATTTAAATGTCGAATTAAACGTCAAATAACCAACGTATACTCGTTCAGACTGGTTTCAAATTTAGCCGATATAATCGTAACAGTCGTGTCTAAGGGCAACGGTAATGAAATCTCCAAATACTTTCGACAAGGTATTCGTAAACGAATTTTCGCCAACTTTGAAATATTTGCACGAGTCATTCCGCGTGTATGCGTCAACTTAATAGATTAACTGTCAGTCACACTGAGCATTCTACACACGGACCATCTAAAATAAAGCCAGAGAATATTCGAGAATATGTAAACCGTTCTCGTCGTCCATCGATATCTGTAACTCGATTCATATTCGATGTTTTCCCAGCTCGCGTGCTTTCATCCTCTTTTTCTCTCCTCTTTCGCTTCCATGAGGGGATGAGGGCAGGGCGTCGTTGCGTCTCCGTTAAAGCGCATTTTGTCGGTGATTCGAGCTGATATTCGTTGCAAAATGAAGAATCGAATCGATAGGACGACTCACGAACGACGACGATCTATGACGATTCCGTTCTCACGCTGGATAGAGCCGCGATGCACTTTTATCCTGTGCTCTCCCCCTCTGTGCCACGGGTTGGATCGATAGATATTATTTCCGGCCTGTACACGACACGCACTGAATCCACAATGCGCTTCCGCGTGTGCACCAGGCCGCCGCGACGAGCCGCCCATAGTAATGCAAACGCGGTTTGCGTGAGTCTCGAAAAAACTACTGGCGAACGCCTTCAGATGTTTTTTTTTTTTTTTTTTACGAAACGACCCATGCTTCATCGTTCTTTAGATTTCCAACGAATGACCAACCCCCTGATGAGAATTTCTTGCGAGATTTCTCGATTATTCGATAGTTGAAATTCGCGATTTTTATAAATTTCTGCGAACGCGTTTTAAGATTTTCGCGCGAATCGTTGGCGCGGAAGGTCGAAATGTTGGCGAATTCGACGCGATAGAATTTCGATACGCCGGGGCCTTTTGTTCGTCCGACGGCCGTAAATTTGGCATTTTTGTGAATTTCCGCAGGCCTGGTTTCCAGACTTTTGTACGAATCGTTGATATAGAAAGCGATATTCGTAATTCGACTTGGAGTTTCTTTTTATTCGTTCGTTTGATCGACGAGACGAACTTCCAAATTTCTGTAAATTCCTGCCGCCGATGGATTTAAAGATCGCAATGCGAATTGTTGGTATAAGATGATAAATGTTCGTGCGCGTGTGTGGGAATATTCGTGCGTAAAATAGTCGCTGGGATTTAGGATTTTTGAGAATTTGATGAATTCGAATGCGAAACGATTTGTAATTCGGCGCGATGGGATTTAAGGTTTCTATGAATTCGAGCAATTGGAATTTGAAATGTTCGCAAATTGAAAAGGATTTCAGATTTTTGCGTTTTAAACGCTTTCGAACGTGGGACGTTTGCGGACTCGGCGCGATGGGGTTTGCAAGTTTCGCCAATTCGATGCATTGAAATGCAAAACGTTTCTGTGTTTTTGACGCAATCTAAGATTTCCCTAGAAAGAATCTCGACTTTACGAAACTTGAGTATTTCGCGGATTCGGTGTGGTCGTTTAAAAAGTTTGTATTTTCGAAAATATAGCAAATAAGTGTATGTATTATGTAATTCATGTATTTCCCTTTGGAACAAAGCACATGCTCAAAGATTAAGGAACATGAGATACAATTTCACGTACAGGAGCCATTAATTCCGGACACAGTACGTGGACAGACTATTCTAGGCATGGTATGTAATTTCCCACGGAAACTGCTATCTAAGCATTGATGTATTCGATTATCGAGTTTCCCGATATCAGTTGATCCAACGTCTTACTGTTTGAAGCGCTAATCTAACAGATAGTTCGTTCGAAGAATTCAACCTACTATTCCATTAAGTTAAATAATTCAAATTAATCCGAAATTCGAAACGAAGATCGTGCATTGTGAATTTGAAATTGTGAAATATTCATCGACAACCAAAAATGCTTCGACTAGATCGATAGATACGCGAATAAAGAGTATCTGATGTGCATGTAGATGTACATCGTAATAAATCGTGAATATGTATGCAAATGTGTATTTTTATGAATCAAGGAGATGAAACCTCCTAAACAAAAATTTACTCCTCGTACTAAATATTATAAGGAATATTCTACCTCGTCTACTTTATACATCTTTACACGTCGCGCGCATTGCTGCGTTTCTAAATATCCTGCAAACGCACAAAAATTCACATAGCGTAGTTGCAATCGACTCATCGACTCTGAAATTTCCACGAGTAGTTACCAAACTCTTCTCTTTTATTCGTTTTCCCTCAAGCGTCCGTAATTAACGATCTTCTCGTGCGTTCTCTGTCTCTCTCTCTCTCTCTCTCACTCGCTCTTCGGCTACCAACAAATGTACAAGCCAACCGCACGAAGTTAGAAATGTGGCGCGCAAACGTGATACAGAGCAGAAGGCAATCGTCGCGTTGTCTGGTCCGCCAGCGCGGAACGCGAACTCGCTCGAACGTGAGGGAAAAGCGTTTCGGCACACAAATCCGGGCAACCGCTTCAAAAGCGCTCGCGTTTCCTCGAAAATTCCCCCGAAAACGTTTGCCTGAAATATTCAACCAGGCAGCTTATGCTCAACATTTTTCAGGAACGAGGAGGAAAAAACGAACGAAGGGAAAATCAAACGCGCGCCACGTACGATGGTGGCTGGGTCGAAGGAAGGAAAAACAAAAGTGGAGGAACGAAAGAGAGAACGTAGTATTGTTGTAAAACTGCGTCGGAAACATCGTTCTCGACGGAATAACACGATGTTCCACGCTCGAAGATTGACGTTCTACTCGGAAACTGCGCTTCTCGAAACAACAACGCTCCAAATAAAGAAAATAGTTGTATTCCGCTGCAAAAGGAAGAAGCAAGTGTTTCTGTGTTTAATGGAAACGCGCTGTGTTCACCGTTAGTTGCCGTATTTAACGGACTTTGCGAGTTTTGCGGCGTGTACTTCGTTCGCTGCTGCTCCGACGGTCGCGTTAAGTAGAAAAGGAACGTCGCGGACAGACGCGGCCGATGAATTGATTTTGACGAGTTTACAGTGCTTACAGGATCGAAAGATCGCTTTCTAGGATCAATTCTTTCCTTTTCTCTCATAAATTTTATTCTCTCTTATCTCCTTCGCGAGGAAGATTTCGAAATTCGTACGATCTTTTTTCATTTCTCCGTCTTCGTAAAGCGAAATCGGTTTGTTTAAACGTCCTTAAGGCGATCTCTTAATGAAAATATAAATTGGATACGTCACTCTGATAACCTGAAGATGTATATTATTTTCTCTAGAAATTATATCATTTTCTAACAATAACACGGATCAGTTTCCAGATTTTCGAAAATCTACCGATTTCTTATTAATATCTTGATCGTCGATTTGAACGATTTGTCAGGCTCGCGGGCACGTATGCCAAGAATAACTGACAAATCTATCACAAGCGACAAACAATCGACAATCGCGTTTGAAACGTCCAATACCGTGCGAACGTACATATTTAACCGCGCAATCGAATAAAAGGACAATTTTAGTATCGTGGAACGTCGCTGAATTTAAAAAATGGATCATCGACTCACCGTGCTTGGTTCCCGCGAAAGAAAACAAGTACGACCCGATCGAACGCGTGGTTGGCGCGTACAAATCGTCCAAACGAACCGCCTCGAAAATGCTCATCGATTCTCGAAAGAGGTGTTCGGCGACGGTGCCATCGGCAGCCATTAAGTTGGTCTGCTAGCAGCCGAAACGTGGCTCGCGATTTCCCTACGTCTCGCCTCGTCCTCCGCCTTCGATTCCCCTTTTCCCTTCTCGTCATCCAAAGCGAGGAGAGGACGGCGGAGACGGGTGTAGCAAAGCGCTTAAATTTAATCAGGCTGGAAATTCGGGAGCTGGAAGCGGGAATAGGCGGGCCGACGCTAGGGGCGGACGTAAAATTTATTATCGCGTCAATTAGAAATTGATGGAACGCCGGATAATCGATTTAGGATCGAATCCTGCCGCGCTCGCGAAACGACCGATCGCCTCGTTTTCCCGCCTGTCTGTTTCCGGCCGTTCGACCGTGCACGCGTTTCATTACGCGTTTTGGAGATTGTTCAGCCTATCTGTAAGGCTATTTTTTTTAGCTTCGGATTTGTCAGTTTTAAACACGACCGCGGTGTTTACCAACGTTTCGGTTCTGCGCTGCGTTTATCGATGATCGATGAGCCGCTTTTATTGGTTCCGTAAACACGTTTCTCTCTGAATGCGAGTGAATACGATGAATCGTGTCATTAAGGCGGCTTCGTTTTGTATAATGTTTACGATCGAATCGAGCAATTAGTATCGCATAGAAGGTTTCGCGGGTGGAAAGCGTTTCCAGCGTGGAAAGATTTCACATCTGCATTTGGTAGTTTAATGTATCGCTCGTGTATTTGAAAAGCGGAGTTATTTATTAAACGCAACAATGTTGGCGGAAAGCACAGATGCCAAGAGCCAGTGGTCGAAATATGTTTTTCATTCAATAATTAATTCCGAAACTTTCTTGTTTACCTCTGCTAAATATGTATCCTTACACGCTATCGAACGTTCCAAAAATGTTGATTCTTCGGCCGATCGTTTATCAAATTCTATAGATTCAGAAAGTTCGTGTTTGCGAATGTAACAGGTTTGTTTTATCGTCGTGTGTTATCGTCTGCGATTGTTAAAATTGGAATCTTAGAAAAGTATACTATCTACAATAGCGATAACAGAGAAGAGAAATGACAAAAACTTAACGTTTGAACACTTTGCTCGACGCCCATTGATATCCGCTACCTTGTCCCTTGATCTTTCAGCGCTAAATCTGTCACGGTCACCCCACGACGCAACCTTCGTCCTCGCAGATGGACAAGGATTCTCCATCCCTTGTCGCAAGGGATCGAGCCATCCCATAACAACAAATACAGGTTTCTACTGCGATACGACACGTTACGCGTCGTCGAGTTCGTCGAACAATTGATATTCAAATAAAACGACCGAGGCGACGTAAACAGTTTCCTGTCGGCGTCACCCTTTTGGATAACTTGTAAAACAGCGGAATAATGGCCGTGACGGGGTTCAAAAGGGTGAAACGAGAAGAGTCGAGTGGTCTTACGTGCCCGTGCCTAAACACGGCCACTTGTATTCAAAGGGATTGCACGGCAGACGACTGTTAACGACGATGGTAATAAGACGTCAGAAAATTCACTGTCGCAGAGGTCGCGTGACGTGAACGCGTCTGGGCGTGATTAAAATTTATCAGCGACGAAACCGTCGCTCTTTTGAGCAAGAAACTGAATTCTGAAAACGCAGAGAGGAATAGACTTGATTTCGATGGACGCTCGATTAGAAAAATACGTCCGTTCGAATTTTATCGTTCTCTTTCTTGTTTGATTTCTATCTGCTTGTTTTACTCCTTCGACTGTCCAACGTATAATCGCACGTTGAGAATAATAGGAGCACTGAATTATAAACAGCAGACATCTATCGGTCTGTGTGGCTTTGAACGAAATAATTTCAATGTCAGCGATTCCGAGAACACGTGAAAGAAAGCTCGTATTGTAAAGTCCACGTCCACGCGTTTATATATTCCAAATCGTTTTCCCGCGACCATACACTACACGCGGTTCGCTTAAAAACACCATACAGCGCTCGCCGTGCATCTAAAAGTTGCTCAAGCGGCGTCGAGCTTCCAGTCAACTTCACATCCCATTATTTTCCGACGGAAGAACCTGTTGACTTTAATTGCATACGCGAGCATCTCGTCCTCGTGGAATAATCCTGCCATCAATTCTCTCGTCCCTTTTCTTTCTTTTTCTTTTTTTTATCACCCCCTGGGTCGAACTTTTCGAACGCAGAACATTCGAACAGAGGGACGAATAATAAAACGTAGAAGGTGGGGTGGTTAGAAAGACGATGTCAGGGTGGAGGAAATCTTGAAGTCGATGGACCGACTTTACGGCTTGTCTCGAGAGAGCGAAAGAGAGAGAGAGAGAGAGAGAGAGAGAGAGGATGGATGATGGGGGTTGGAAAAAGGAGCGGCCAAAAGTTCCTGGCAGGACTCAAAGGCGTTCCTTTCTCGTTTTCCCCCATTTTAAACTATCGAGCGGGCCGACTTCGCTTACCCGGAGGCACCATACTAATTAGAAAACTTGCGAAGTCTCTTCGGGCCATGGGAACGATCGTTGGGAAAGAGAAATCGGGACGAGGACCAGGGGGTGGAGATATCGGAGACGTCAGAATCGCGGCCAGATAGCGACGCAAATATTTGCCTGGATGTGTATCGCTGAAACGTCGACATTCCGATGATGCAGTGTGTTTGCGAAAATACTGACGTTATGGAGAGACGTAGGTCGTTACCGTTCTCTGAAATTTTTTTACTTTTTCTCTTCTTTCTTTTCTTTTTTTTTTTTTTTTTTTTCTATCGCCATTTCCAACAAACGTGCGATAGCGTACGAATAAAGAGCAAATCTCGTGCGAATTCACTGCACTATCTGTAGAGAGGTAGGAAAGAAGGAGCCGTAAAACAAGTAAATACAGAATGACTCACTTAACACTTTAAGCACCGTATGCTGTGACAAGCGCGCAGCCTGAATTCTCCAGTATTTTTGGAGTACTTGAAAAGATTGGAACGATCGCTCGGAGAGTTCGTTCCGATTCGAGTTACGTTTATTTCGAGTTTATTTCAACTTTCGATTCGATATACGTTTACTGAATTATACAAGTTCTTTCGCGCAACTTGAATATTCTATCCTACCGGAACCTCGCGGATTTCTTCGGCGAGAAACTTTTCAATATGATTTTTTACGCCGACCAAAGAGTCAAAAATCGGAACGAACCTTTCCAGCAGCGTTTAACGGGTATGTAATATTTTATTAAAAAATCAACGAGCGTATTTAAGGATACTTCTAGTAACGTTTTTTTTTTTAGCGTGATTTACTAAGCAAGATTAATTATTTCATTAAATCCCTCAAAAATCGGGACGAACTTTGTACGCAAAGCGTTAAGAAGGGAGACGTAAAATATCGTCGAAATCGTACGACAAAATGATTTCGACAAAAATGAAACAGTTTCAAGGGAAGTATAATTTCGTGCGATTAGATGTTTTATACGTCAACGCGTACACTTTCTTCCACTCAAAGTATGTAAATTGCGCAGATATCGTGTCGAAATCTAGAGACACGTGTACTTTTCTTTCTCCCTAATTTCCAGCACTTTGTCCTTCCGTAGTATCGTCAATATTCCACTCGTTCGTTGTCGATGAATGAAATCGATCGTTCGTTAAATATCTATCCGCACCGTGCACCTGATTTTTGTCCGAATCGCGTAAATAAATTTTTTAATTGTTAAAGCGACTGGAACGTCGGAGAAGAACCAAAGAGTTATTCGGACGAGCGAAACGATAGAATCCATCACCGAGGGAAGGCAATTATTAAAACGATCGGAATGTCGAAAATCGCCATAAAAGAAATTGACTGAATTGTTTCAGGCGGAGCCGATGTTTATTAATTAACCGAATAGCACGGATCTCTTTGAATCGTGTTTCGATTGGCGGGCTTGAAATTTTTATTGTTCGTTCAACGACCTGGCCGACCAGATGGTTTCGAGGTTTGAAAAGTTACAAAGCTTGGAAAGACAAAGCCGACCCCGGTAGCCGTTTTCCAATTTCCGATACAAAGAAAATCGACAGCGAGATCGCAGCGTCGGTCGAGCGGAAAACTTATTCGCGTTCGTGTTTCGATATACCGTGTCGAACAAAAATGACGGTGAAAATTCGTGGAGACGAATAAAAGGAGAATGGTGAAAAAATCATGTAACGGTAGAGAGACGGAGAGAGATTCGGGGATAAAAGGGAAATAACGTTAAGGCGGGACAGCCAGAGAGTACAGGGGCTGAAGGGCTGGCGCGCTTTGTAGCAGAAAGAAATGTGTATCGACGGAAATAACGCAGCAGACGTATTCTCGAGGAAGCGTATTCGCATTACTCATACTCCAAGACCTGCTTCCAGAAACCGAATGACGTTCTCCTTAGGATCCGTCTACTTCGCGAAACCTGTTCGAAGACAAAAGAGGCCTGACGCTTGAAAAGTCATACCGCAAGTAACTTCCTGTTCCGTCGCCTGCTCTATCCTCTAGGCGATTATCTCTTTCCCTCCTCTTTTTGGAGAGGAAAATTTTCGACAGCCCTGTGCTTTGCGAATTGCTGATTTTGTTTAGCGAATAAATTAAGAGACGAAGGCATGGAAAAGCAAAAGTGCTAATTGAGAAGCTCGACGGATAAGTGGTGTACAAGTTCGTTGTTCTATAAGACGAGACAGATACATGACACGATACGAAAAGGAGTAGCGTGCATTCGTCGAAAGGATTTCGTTTTACTGTTTATCGTTCCTAGTCAACGTTGAGTTAAATAGAACAACCAACCATAACTAAATACACTGCGTACGGATAATTATCGTTGAAACTGTGTAAATTGAAAATAACGTGGATATATAGAATTGTATCTTGATCTGCATAATGGCAACGTGTTAAATTCTACTACCAAAGCCTCCTACACGTTCTTGACAGTTATAAGAAACTCTCGCCACTTTGCCTCCAGTTTTTCAAAGACCCTGCCGTTTCTATCGCTTTCCCTCGAGTCCCTCGATTAACGATTAAACGTTCTAACGTGATAGAAAAATCCCTACGACCGTCGGAATGTCCCAAAGCAAACTATACAGTGCCATAAAGGTATGGAAAGAAGCGTACGATAAACTGACGAGACACCAAGCAACGAGAATTCTGAAAACGGAAGAAAAGTAAAGTCTCTTCCGAAGGAATATCGAATGTTCATTGCGATATACTCGAAGAAGAGGGAAGCGACGTTGCGCAAAGACGAACAAAAATGTTCTACGGTACGAGGGAGAGACGTCGAATACCGTTTACCGCTAGGAAATTTCGTTCGTCGAACGCATCGAAACGATTCCCCGTATCCAATCCGTAGACTGGTCTGCACATAGTAAAAAAAAAAAAGAAAAAGAAAAAGGAACATCTTGAAACTGTTGAAAAGCAGAGTGGGGAGAAAGGGTAACCATCCATTAAAAATTCACTCGACCGGATGACGACGTTTAAATAACCACCCCGTGGTCCCGGCCATTTTCTTCCTCTGCTACTCGTCGTTCCGTGGAAACATTATTTCATGCACCATAGCCCGGCAGAAGATTCTCGATGATGAAAATCGCGGTTTTCTATACCGGACCTCCATTTCCGTACGAAAGTCTTGCGCAATTTCAATCCTCTTTTTACGACCGTACGACCTCTCTCTCTCTCTCTCTCTCTCTCTCTCTCTCTCGGCTTCTCTCTCGTTCCGCGCTTTTATCTGCGAAACCCCGTTCCTGCCTGCTTTCCACTTCCATCGCCGAAAAAAAAGAAAAAAATGGAAGAACGAAGAGACTAGGAAGAAAGAAAAAGAAAAATATCGCAGGGACAGAGAAAGAGAGAGAGAGAGAGAGAAAGTGGGGAGAAAGAAGAAGAGGAGGATGGAATGGTAGCTCGATTTCTTTTCAGTTTATAAAGAGATAGACCCCGACGGACGGTTCTGAATCTCGATAGAACGTGCTGTGTGCCCACTGCTTATCCTCTTTTTTTCTCGCCCTCCTGCTCTTCAGTTCGGCCTCATTTCGCAGCCTGGCTTTTATCCGCGTATCATTAGTCCCCCCGTACTTCGTTACGAAAATTTCCCATTCCCCGCCGTCTGTACCGATCCTCTCCCTCTCTTTGCTTGCCTCCACGCGCCGGATCCCCACGTTGGAAATTAATTTCAACCAATACACCGTGACCCGATGTGTCGCGAATGAAAGGGAGCCGGGCGGAGAATTGCTCGTCAGGGGATCCATTGACGGCCATTTAGCGGTGGTATTCTGCGATAGAAACCGTTTTCCGCGAGACTACTTCAAGATTAGGGAAGCTTCGGCTGTTGAATGGAGTCCGGTGTTGCGTTTTTTTTTTTTTTTTTTTTGTATACTCTGATCGATGGTCTTTTTTGCCGCTTGTTAAGGTGGGAATTTGAAGAATTTGAAAATCGAGTGGGAAGGTTCGACTTAATTTCCGTTAGTTGGAGAGAAGTGGCGAAGAAATGGTTGTTTAGCGTCTGGCTACGAATCTCCTAAGGTCGTTTCGAGAACAAATAGTCTAGTAGTATAGTATAAGTAGAACATATCGCAAACGATCATATAAAATGACCGAGTATAAATTCTACCGCGGTGATTGCGGCTGAAGGAATGATACGACGAAACTAGAAAGCGTATCGTACGATATAATCAAACTATATTCTAATCATTATCGCTCGCTCTTAATTCGAATAACCTACGCAAATCACAATCCACCCCAAATTGACCATCACCATCCACAGTCACGCCCGTACAATTACAAACATCGGCCATTGCCACCTAATCCAATCCAAACAAATCAATCGCTATTCGTATACCATAATCAAACGACACCTCGAGCCCCATCTTCTCCCCAAACAACTCTCACAAAGCACGATACACCCCAAATTTACCATCACACCCGCTATGCACATTCTCACCTATATATATATACATATATATAATTAAACAAGCATCTACCATTGTCACCTAATTCAATCCAAACAAATCAACCCCTATTCCTACGCCGTAATCGAGCCACGCGTCTAATCCTGTCTATTCCGCTTCGTTCGCTTCCCTAGAATCCACAGCCAGAGAGAGGAACACGCAGGGTGCGTGTGTGCGTTGCGATCCCTCGCGTATTAATGGTAAAAGCGAAAAGGCCGATTAATGGACGATATTAGGTTCGACGTTGGGCGAACAAGCGTAAGGGAGAAGCCAACCACCAGGTGGAATGCTAAATACGCGATCGGTATCCGACATTAACCATTAACCCGACACCCGGCTCCGCGGTTGCGGAAGCTCGCTACGTCAAACCAGGCGGATATGCTCGCCCGATGGCGTAATATTAAAAAGCTGTGGCGGTTGCTGACTTTCACAGGGAACCAAGAGAGAAACGGGAGAAGAAGCGAATATCGCGGGCGTATTTATGAAACTATGCATATGTAATACACGGTGTACGGAGGCTGGACTCCGTATGTGTTTGCACGAGCTGCGAGCGGAAGCGTGAAACGCGTCGGATTGCGGCGCGAAACGAGTCGGCTTACATGCGCCAGGGGACGCGTGTTCCTGTCCCCTCGAGGCTGATTTGTAAATGGAAACTACCTCTAATTTTCAAGATGTAAACTCGTTTTATTTGCCTCGCTTGATTGTTCGTTCCACGTTCGTTGTATATGTTTCCGGTTGGAGGGAAGTTGCTCCTTCGTTGTTACGGGGGTGGTTCCATTTTCTTTAGCTTCCACCTGCAACCTGCGATTCAATGTGTGTGGCCGTCCTCGTAGTTGCGACATTGGAACGCGTATCACGTTCATTGCTGGGCGCGGTGTCGATCTCGAACAAAAGTTGAACGAGCGAGAGACGACGCGGTGAGGTGACCGGCCACGCTCAGGTCGAAACAAAAGAATATCGCGTCCTTCGCTGGGATTTCAGGCAACTCTGGACAAATCGGCACCCGTTTCCTGACAAGTCTTCTTCGTGGAGAAATATTTCTGGAAATGGTATGCGAATTGTAAAAAAATAATCCTCGCACAAATAAGTCTGCATAAATCGAAGAGATCGATATAGACGGACCTGTTACGTTATACGTGGCGAACGTAACATTCTGAAAAATATCATCAAGATATCGTCTTAGCAAAATACATTTGTACGAGGAAAATGACAATCGCATGACGCGAAGAAGAAAATTTTCGTTGTTAAAACGACGTGTAAAACGATCTATGAAAGGGTAAGATCGTTTCTTGAACAAAGAAAGATTTAGAGAATCGAAAAAGCGAAATCAACTTGATATATACGTATGTACGGAGTGTACAATTAAATTGCAAGATAATTCTCAGAAAAGTAAGAGTGTCCGCTTACAGATTTTAATACAGACATAAATATGGACCTGGTTTCATTCAAGTAGAGCGTACGAAAGGACGAAACTCGTCGCTACACGTTGGCTCGCCACACACGACCCCGGCTGGTCGGCGTTAATTTGTCCCGATGCAGTGTCGGGGGCTGGACACGGTAAATATTCAACTCGCGTGCTTTCTGGAGGTCGGCAGTCCTGGCCCGTGCATTTCCTTGCCGCGTGACCAAACGTCGATCCACGTTTGGCCGCTTTCTCCGTAGCAAATGTGGCAACGAAACGTACTCTTCCCAAAACGCGCGCAATTTCTTCCCAACAATAAGAATAAAAAATGCGAAAGAGGAAAACGAAGCACAGAAACTCTCCGAGACTAAAATCTAAGATAAGTTTCTCGAACAAGCGGAAAAGATAGCTGGAGGAAGACGCTTTCCGTATGAAAGATAAATTTCACGATTCATCAATGTTTAACGGTTACACTGTACTTTGTAAAAATTCTTGAGCACACTGACGGGAAATCTTGCCGGGCAAACAAGTTTACCGAGAAAGGGATGGAAGGTTGCTCGAGGAAGCCGTTGAACGCGGCACCGTCCAAGAAAATGTATTTTCTGAATTAACATGCAGCGCATCGGCCCTATAAGTCTATTAAACGGCGCGATTATAAAGTTCGCGTTAGACGCCGTTTAATTAATTACTTTCATCAGCAGCGTTACTGCGAAAGCCGGCTGGAATTAATTTCCTCGACTTAACAGCGGTGAATGAAATCTTGTTAACAATGTGCTCGCCACCGTTGCACGGTGAATATTAAGAACGCGATCTATGACGTCGTGACGCGAGGAATTCGAAAAAAAGAAAGACTACTTTGTATTCCTGTATTCGCGTTTTATTAAATGTCATAGGTCTAGATATATCCGGAGGGAGGGAAAGCAGTAATGGAAACGGATAGATTAAGTAAATTATTTTTATGTGCTGTCGAAAAATATTACAAACTGTTTGGGATACGTAGAATCATTTATATTCGTCGATGACCATAGATAGGTCGCAAATATTTATGCGAATTTAGATATTCCTGAATACAACCGAAGCTCTGTTTCATCCCTTAAATATTATAAGGACTATTTTGAACGCTTTGTACATTCTTGAGCGTGATATACTTTTGCGAAACTTACACGATGGCGTAGAGGACTCGTTAAAGCCAAAGGTACAAGGAGTAACCAGTATTACGACAATCGATATTTTTGGAGCGATGGAAAAAGTAGCGGACATACATATATTTAATATGGAAATAAAAGAAACAGAGAGAATCGTAAAATAATCGATCGACAACGTATAATTGTTTCTTTATAAAACATGAAAAATGTCGCATATTTCTTTCTCTGATCTTGAAATGTTGATTAACAAAAATCATTTAAAAAAGCCATAAAAAGGGTTATAGAAAGTTCGAAGATAAATTCTCCTATTTCAAACGAATATTCATTAACAAAACACGCTGCAAAAATTCCATCAATTTCGAACCTTCCGACCAATACGACTCCTATATACATCCCCCGCCGACTTCACACGATCGAGGCTTAAACGTAGTTAGCTAGACACTCGAACAACTCGTATAATATTTCCCTCGATGGAAATTTCGCAGCGAACGTGAAGTCAAAGTTCGTTGTTCGGGACCCCTTCGCGCGTCTAGGTGTCGCTCGGAAATAAAAGACGCCAGTCGCACTCGTGTTTCCGTCGAGTCTTCGGAATTTCCCCCGTGAAACCGGCAGATTACGGAGCTGCGTGTAAACCTCGAAACTACGGGTAAATTTCAGGGGTGGCCACGGTGATTGCTTGTAAGAAAAATGCGGTGGATCAATTAGCAGAGGGAAACGGACGACCCCGCCTCTCGAAGGAGGGTGTACGGCAAACGTAACCATGATGTTATTGGCGAGGCTGGTCGTTACTTTTATCGTTCCTCGGAGCTTGGAACACGGAAATCGGACGTGGATTACGAGGGACAGGAATCCTCCTACCCTTCGACTGCGAAACTTTTTCTACCCTAGAGTAGAACCGATAATCGTGGCTTTTCCAACGGAATATCGCCAAACCAGACGATCGAGCATGGGGAAATTTCGTTAGAATAATCGTTTAGGGATATTATTATGACTCTCTTGGTGGAAATCCTTGTGTTTTCGCTGGAAGGATTATGTTTAGGGGATTAAACGTTTGTGAATTTTGTAACCATTCGATATTTTGTGACATACGTGCAATTAATTTCCATTCGACGGGCTATTTTCGAAAGTTTTTAGTAATTGCAACGTGTTTTTATAATTTCATAAATAATAATGTATGTATGACAATTGGAAGAATGCGTTTTATACAGTTGGAACAAAATGCAACGTACGCATAACCTGATTTCTGAGAAACCATTGCAGATATCTGTATCATTCTTTTATTTTGTTATTTTTCAAGTTACATGTTCTTATTGTTCAAGTTAAATGGTACAGAGGGGTTGAATATTTAACGCGCAACAAAGTTTTCTCCTCTGATTTTAAATGAAACGACGTATTCACTTTTTTAGTGGACTACACCTCGTTGAAGCGAATAATACTTTTTTCTATCCTATCTAACAGTAGTCCCAGGGAATCTTGTCGTATACTAAACGGTTAGCTCATCCGTCTCACAACGAAAACGAGAACGATATCCAATTTCTAAGCAAACACCTTGTAACGCTTCTTCGTCCGATCCACCTGTGTGAATTCTTCTCTCGTTATAAAAAGAATCTTACGATTTTCCATACATCGTTTTGTCGAATGATAATCCAGAAACGAGTTATGTACCTTTCAAAACGAGACGTTCGGAAATTTCGAAATTTTCGCAAATAAAAAATTTATAATCGGCGTTCGATTAAACTACTATACGCTCTGATTCATCTCTCTCTCTCTCTTTTAATTTCAAGTAATCGATTTCATATAGAACTCTTTCGCTCTTTTCATTGGTTCGTCGATATTCCAATTTTATGCACTATCAGAGGAAACGACCTGGCAATCATTGCGTATTGATATCAGTCGAAGCTTGACCCATCTCTATTGACTTTGTCAGTTAGTGCGATTAAATTACTCGAGCATCGGTGTGGCGAGTTGTTCTCCAAACAATTTCGCAAGTCGCCGGGTCAAGCTTCGATAAACACAATTCATTAGATCATGGGACCGCCGTTAACTGGCCATCGTTTCAAACCGAATTTCCATCGTATCTCGATCGATTTGTATCCTATTCATCCGTTTCGATCGTAACACGCGCGTCGAGCAGCACCGTCACTTTTCCTAACTCCCAGTACGAGCAACGATAATGTCACTGTTCTTTAGAACTTTGTAGAGAAAACACGTTATATCAACGTATTTGCGCACGAATGTCCGAATATCTGCCAGTTCCCTAGAAAGTACGATGGTTATCTGACATTAACGAAATAATTAATAAAGTAGACGTTTATATACATACAACAGCGAGATAGCGATTCGAGGCTATCCGTAACAGTTACAGAAAAATAGTTGACTCGTCGGTTATAGATACACCGCCGGCCGTAAGAAAATGATCGTTTGAAAATTCGTGGAAAATGTTACCTTGCCAGGCACAACGATACGAACGAATTACGAGATTCGTCTGAAAATAATCGAGAAACGAAAGCGTCGAAAGGCGTTTGCTTTAACGCGACAAAGCGCCCAAGTACGGTCGTCGGTACGCGTCAGATTGCACGATCTGTTTAAACGAAAAATTCGTCCAGCAATTCCAACAACTCTTCAACCGTTTTGCCGTAATCGTCAGAAATGCAGGACCCTTATTTTCAAAGGATAGAGGGGTCCAGCCACTTTCCTTCCTTCCTTCCTTGGAGCACCGAGTCCGATATTAATCATGGAAAACGCGACGAGATCTCTCGTCGTCGACTGCATCCTCAGACGACGGTGATCGTCGGCGTGGGCCATCAAGAGGAGCGTTCCGCGCGGTTATATTACCGTGGCAGAAGGGGCGTGCCCGGTACGTCAGGGTGATTTCGAAAAGAGCCGCGCCGCATAATTCCCTAGTTAGTCGCCTGCCGGCTGCCCGTTATAACCCACTCGGCGCAATAAACATTTGTAATTCGCGAATGGCTTGCCGGCGAGGGGGCTGGCGCGGCGGTGAATCGCCGGCGCTAAAAGCTCAGTGGAAAAAATATCAGTAAATCTCGTCGCCTTGTTCCGCCGACGTAGAAATTAACGACGCTTCTCTTCTCGTTACCAGCCCCTCCGTCCCCTCTGGCGTTCCCTTTTTCTACCTCTGGTTGTTACCTCCCATCAGACTCCAACACTCTCGAAACAAAATGTGTTTGTCGCGAGTTTGCGTACGTGTGCGCACGTGGATTTTGGAGTATTACAACCGAGAACCGAGTACGCGACATGGTCACGCTATGGTACAGGGTGACTCGTTTCGATTCGAACACCTTGTTCCTTCGCTGATGGAGATATAATGGTGATGATACACTGGGGTGATATGGACAATACGTGTATCGATGGAACGTGACGTGAACAAGGTTGTTTGACGTCTCGGTGAATTGCTCCGGTATGAAGTAGTGATCCGGGGATGACATTTTGTACGCGAGGGTGCTGATGCGGGCTAATGAATTAGGGAAAGTTGGGTTTTCGGTCGACGAGTTTTAGCAGCTTATGTATATTTGGGAATATCGTGTATCCGTCGGTAACGTTTATTTACCCGTGCTCTTAATATTCTTGTCTAGCATTTTCTAGCAGATAAGTAAAATAAATTACTCAAGTTCTGATGTTGTGCGTGGGATAGAATGGCTTTCGCGAGGTTACGGATTCGGGCGTGTATTTTTAATAATATCGCGTATCGATTTACCGACTCGTAATATGGATACTCCAGCTTGACATTCTCTGTCAGATAATTTGGCGAATTATTCGATTTCTTAGCATCTGTTTGGTGCAACTATTTTTACAAGATTGATGGATTTAGGGGTGTATCTTTGGCTATTAACGTTAAGATTTTGGTCTAACGTTCTATATATCGGTTAGTGTGAATCGCTTAATTTCTGATCTTGCAGCCAGGCATAAAGCAAACAGTTTATCATTAGCCGCAATAACGAAGATATTTGCGAGAAAAGTTAAATGGAACAGCCCGTATAGAAGCTCAGAGGTGTATCCATTCGAGTTTTCCACCAGAGTATATAATACGTCCGCGGAGAAGTTTAGTCGCTGGTTATTATGTCTTACATCCAACAGTTTATTGTGCATTCGAGGTCGTATGTTTTTTTTTTTTTTTAGTCGTCGTAAGAACATCGCTGCGAGAGACGTATTTTTTTTAATCAGGATTACCAAGTCATTTATACGTATTTCGTTAGTTCTGACCTCGTGAATGGAATTTTCTGCTCCTTAATCCCCCAATGAACACTTCCAAGTGCGTAGAAGCAAGGACTGTTCGCTTTAGAGTCAAGAAGTCATTATAGGAGTTTTTGTTCTCGCAACGACTCCGTTTACCAAGGGTTAAAAATGTTCATTGAACTCTTATAGTCATTTAATAACCACTCTCTCCCGGTTGGCGAATTGCTTTCAATGATCTTTCAATGAAATACGCTTTTATTTTAAATTAGTTCTCCGGAAGAAACTAGCTATATATTCCTTCACTGCCAACAAACAAGGACAAGTCTTGTATTTTTCGATTAACATCTAACAAAACGAGTAACAAATTTAGGAAATATCTCCTTCCATCGAATATACATAATCCGATTGACAGTTAACAGACTTTGAAAAGATTCCTGTTTCGGCCAAACGTAGAACCTGATCGAAGCAATAATGCTCAGCTAAAATCAACTCACCTTACCCTTTACGATATTACCTATAACGACATCCAACTAATAACCAACAAACTTAGAAAAGTGTATTTCATCCAAACTCGTGATCCAGTCGAAGCAACACCCAAATAATTATAAATCCAATTCAACGTACCCCCTATAATATTATCCAAGTAACAGGCAATGAATTACGAAAAATCACGTATTTGTTTCAAATGCCGATTAAACATTTTCCAATGAAACAAACTCTAATCCCAACTAATCCCACCCTAACGCGCATCCTACGATCTTGCTCGACTACGAAGCGATAAATTTAGAAGTAGGGAGGTTTCTTCCAAATGTATGAAATTAAATCCATCCCGCACCGAACCTAACTCGACCCTCGTAACATCCCTTAAAATGTTATCGAACTAACAACCAGTCGAAACAAAGCTCAGCCAAAGCCAACTCCCCGAGAAGCTGATCTCCATATTTCGGTTTCCATTGATCCGGACGAAAGTGCACTTCCGACAGCGGCTCCTCGGGATGCGGGCAACCTTCTGACGGGAACATCCGGCCCGCATTTATAATCGATGGCACGCGCAGTCGACGTAGACTTGCGGGGCAGTAGCCGAGGCGTGGGTGTTTGCGATTTTCATTTTGCATCGTTCCAGCAATAATTGTTTACACCTCGAGGGCTCATGGAGGCTAAGTAAACACGCTTGCCGCACCACGCGCACACACAGCCCGCGGACATGTACACTATACACACTGTGTCGGCACACGTGCACACGTAAACTTGCCTATGTCTGTGTAACCTTCTCTAGGAGAATTTTCCGCGCCGGCCACCACTTCTAACGACGATCAGGCGCGGGAGTGGGCGAGTAATTACGAACATCTGCTCTCTCGAGTCTACGTGCACACATAGCGAGCCGAGTTCCCAACCGGTTTTCGTAAGCTCGACTTTAATCCTTAAACGCGTCGCCGTCGCGAAGCGCTAACGTGCACGCGCAACTCCACGCAGCGCGGGAGAGTCGTGCTCGATTTTCAGACTTCTGCGAAGCTTCCGACTGTGGTTTTCGATGTCCGGCTGCAGATTTGAGGCGATTCACGGTGGAAATTTTCGAACGAGAATGGACCGAGCGACGAGAATTGAATCCGAGTTTTTGCTATTTGGCATTCTCGGAGCTTAGTTTGTTGAAACGTTTGAAAACTGAGGGTCGTTAGCGTCGAGATGATCGAATGTTCCGTAAAAATGACGGCGACGAGCATTCCATTCTGTCAGCGACAGCAACTCCTACTTACTCATTAATAAAAAATCATTTAATTAAACAAATAAATCTTCCTAGTTAATCGTTCTAATAGATCTTTGCGAAAATGTAATCCCTATAGAAGAGAATGCTTCGTGAAGAGTCCTTATAAAAATCCTTATGTATCGAACGTGTCGTGAAAGACAAACACAACTCTGTCGCTCCTTTCTCCGTCTGGTTATCTAATTAACAAAAGTTATTTATGTAACGCATCCGTTTTAAATGAAACAATGTCCAAGCTTAACGTCACGCTTTAGAAAATTGATCATGAAAGTGTACCTGAAAAGCATAGAACGTAATACTGAATAATATCTGCCGCGATATTCTTCGAGGTACGTCAGCGAGTCTAAAAACTACCCCCTTCTGAGGCCATTATTCGCAAGGGCAGTTCGTTTCCAACGGCCAACACGGCGATTAATTAATTCATAGGGCAGTTACACGAGGTATTTATACGACGTATTTATCTTCCACGGCTTTCACGGGACGCGAGACAGCGTATTTCGTAGCGCGCACGCGAAACGAAAGGGGGTGGCCATCGAACTCAGCAGCAAGAAGCCGTGCGGCTTTGTATGGCGTGGTTTCCGAAAGATCCGACTCCCTTCTCTGGCGGGGAGGTTAACATAACTCGACATAATAGTGAATTCTCTGTGATTGAACGACGTCATTTCGCGAGGACAATTGGTCGAATAAGCAGCTCGAACCGTTTAATGGAACCATTTGTATTCAAAACTGGCCGACTGCGCCCAACACCGTGAGAAATATTGCGCGTCATTCATTGCAAACGGCAATTAATATAACAACTATACTGTCGGCGTACTTACGTGCTATACTACGCGACTGAACGCTTCTGCGCGTGATTTAATTCTACGAACGAAATTTTAGAAGCGAAGAAGAGAAAAAGATGAGAGACTGTCGAATTTTGTCGCGCTTTTAACCTTTCCAACCTGTCGAGTCCAAATGTTTTATGAAGCATTCGGTCATTTTTGACTTGACGCCGTTTCGTGAATTCGTATGTAGATTTATGTAAAGAACGCAAACTAGTTTCTCTAATCGTTGATAATTCTTCGAAAAACTTTAGAAAATACGTGCGAAAATACGGAAATGTTTCTTTCTGTAAATATCGTTTAAAGGTTGTACATGTACAACTTTTTGATTGTAATTAGTTACTACACGATCGCTTTCCCTGTAAACCTTCCACTCTGCTGTACGTAATTTTATCATTTATTGCTATATCGTGTAATATATCGTTTGAGGATACATAGGCTTTAGAAATACAATAGCTTTTTATATTCTTGAAATATAATTATTTAGTTATATGAACGTAAGAAAAATCTACATAAGTATGTGTACGTATTTCAGGTTATTTCGATCCGCCTGTGATACTGCTGGAGGATCCAACCTTCGCCGATTAAAATCGAGGTAAATCACGATTTCTTTAAAATTTACTTATGAACGAAGTGCGTGGTTAACCTTAAGAATATACAATTTTCTGGTTGATGAAAGATTGTAACGGAAAATGTTCTCTTCGTTCGAAGGGAATTTTTCCATCACGAATCAAAGCTGTCACTTTGTTGTAATTAATGAAGAAGCTCGGTCGAATGTTACACAAATAGTTCGCTAATTAATCGATCGATATATTTCAAAGACCTCTCTCTCATCGCTGTCAGTGTAAAACCGCGAACAAAGGGAAAGTAGGAAACTATGAAACTTTTCCATTAAAATACGCACGGAACTGATAATACGAGATTTAACAAAAATACGTTACATTTCCTCGTTATTAAAAACACGCGAGTAATTTACCATAATTATTAAAAGTCGCTTGAAATACTTTCAAAAATCACCATCAAAAGACTGCCTTAAAGGAACAGTCGAAGCCAAGTTAGAAGCGCCCATTAAACGCCAGAGCGTTCAGAAAACGTCAGTCTTATTTACCCGGCTTGTTTCTGTGTAATTTGCAACCCATGGTTCTTCTTCCTCGACCAGGAAGTCGCTGATGTACACATATATAAACACGCGTACAGAAGGGGTGGTTCTTGCGTATAGTTCCGGCTCAGCGTCCCTCATATTGCAAGTATTATGCGAGGAAAACGTCCGGCCCGTGGGTTCCTTGCGTCCTCTCGCCAGTTTGCACGTATAAACGCGGCTTTTGTCCTCCGGTGGCCAGCCGAGTGTACCATGGAAATGGGCTTATTTCGCGTGCGCGTGTGTACACACGGCCGTTGTACGTGTATGTACCGCTTCAGTCCACTAAATAAGCGACCTGGGCTCATTCACGCGAGCGTTCTTCGCGAATGGTTCAATTCAAGCTGACGCGACGGCCCAGAGACCGAACCGGTACCACGTTGCCGAGCGCGAATATTTGCGGCTGACCACGCAACAACGTTTGCCCCTCACCGATGCAGCCTTTCGTTACATGGAAGGGGCAAAATTCTGTTAGCGATAGTTGTCGTTCGATAGACGAAGAAAAGTTTCTCCTTTGGGCATCGAGAATGGTATCGATCGAGTACGATGGTCGAAGCGAGTTAAGGCACGTTGTAGAGTTTGCTTGCGACTCGGAGTTTAGCCAGCGAATCGTATTTTGAATTTCGGAATTCTCAGAACGCGTAGGTTCGAACTAGTAGTTGAAATCGGATAAGGGATTGGTCGCGTTATTCTTTTTATTTTTATTTTTCAGGATGCGCAGGTAGTTGGAATTAGATAAGGAAGAATTGGGAGACGGAGCGTTGTGTTTTTTATTTTTGGCTTTTCGGAATCTATAGATAGTCTAAATTAGTTAAGGGCCAGTTGAGAGATGGAGTGTCGTGTTGGTGTTTTTATTTTTGGTTTTTGGAGGTGGCTGGATAGTTTGACCTAGATAAGGGAAAATGGAAGGATGGAGTATTATGTCGTTTATTTTTTTCCCCCTCTTTGAAGATGAATCGATGAATTTTGTCAATGTCTTTCTTTATAGAAACGTTTTTCACGTTCCGTTTTAGCTGATAAATATTACAGCGAGTATTTTTCTTTGAATGTGTTATACGTTTTCGTATATCACGCATAGAATATATACTCTAAATTTTCCATAAACTCTTGACCTACCTGTCGTCGGAAGTGATTCTCCTTACACTTTATTATACGCTTCAAAGAACGCTAAAACTTTCCTGCACGGTATTTATTCCTTCCTAGACAGTTTCCAATACCTCGGCTAATTATAATGCTCAGTGAATACATTATACGTTATAAACTACAAGGAGGAAGAATGTTAGAGAGCTGGAAGGCGAGAAGGGTTGGCTCGACCATCTAGATATTACGGCGCAGACCATTTGAAAACCGATAAACCGAAGGAGAAAATCGTCGTGACCCGACATATCGTTTTTAACTTCCCTCCAACCCCTGTATTTCATCCCTCCTTTAGGTTTCGATCGGCAGTCGCGTGGAGGAAGGCAGCAAACCCTCGCAGGCAACGTCTATTTACCATAAAATAGAGTTTCCAGCTCTCTAGGTTGCCAGGTCTGCATCCCGCCATTTATTTCTTTCCCTCTTATCGGTTCATTCGCGATACGTAAGGGAAAATTCAAATCATCGTGCTGCTAGGCGTTACCTCGACTTCGTGCGAGTTCGTTCGAACTGCAAATGTTTCGCGTTTTTTTCTCGCGCCCTAACGATCCAGCAGCGTTCTTTTCTCTCAACCTTCTGGCTATATGTATATCACACGCTTTTGCTAACTTTTTCACGTATAATCGAAATTCGTGAAATTTTCGAAGATATAACGATCCCAAAGTCGAACAAAGAGAAAGAATTAGGTTACATAAAATCGACCGACAATCTACCGAGTTTCAAACCCGTATCTCCGTGAAACGCAAGAAACGTGACTTGTTAAACTTTTCTCCTGTGATTAGCACATTACCAACCCCTTTCACCTTCCCCTACGAACATCTCCGCAATCATGCAAATATGAAACCTAATTTCTTCCCCTCGAACCAGCTATAAAACGCGAATCTTCCGCCGAAGAATATAACTTCGCCGTTGTCGTTCTCGTCGTAAAAAGGACGAACGACGGGATAAATCTCACTTTATAAGGGATGTACGCCGGGCCCACGTACGAGGAGTTAGCGTCACTTTCATCGGTTCCGGAGCGGCGGTGCAGTCGATGTCGCGCGTACAAACCGAATCCTGCGACGTCGTCGTACAGACACCGTTCGAAACTTGTGGAAACTTGACGATATCGGAAGTACCGCGTCCTATCTTTTTACCGTATCTCCTTCCATTCCACGTTACGTAACGAAAACTCAAAGATCTCGTCGCTCGCGATTTTAGTATCGCTCGGAATTGCCCGATTCCCACAAAACTCACGCCTTTTGGCACCGTGCGGTTTCTCGGCATTCGTTTTTATGCTTTTCGAAAATCGATTCTCGATCAAGATAAACTGCCAGTCGTCGATCGGTCGTAATTCAGAATGCGACACGTGTGCGATACGACTCTTTGGAATATGACGCTGTAGATCATTCGGCAGCGTTGCCGGCATGTGCAGAGTTAGAGGAGAAATTTAAATATTTAATGGTTCCGAGTAAATATTGTATCGTGGACAGGGATTCTTGCTGGAATATTAATTTTATATTTGAACAAGAATTTTCAACGTTGAAGCAGTAATATTTTGAATGACGGAGAACTTAATTAAAATACGCTCGAATTTTTCTGCTGTCTTCGATTAAATCGCGCATTGTATTTTAAAGATAGTCTTGACGCGGAGCCGCGATAAAAGAAATTTAATAAAAAGTAACATAATAATAGAAAGTAATAATATCAACGAACTTGCAAGTTAAAAGTTGCTTATAGACCTCTCTTCCACGAGTTCGTGTCACAGAGGACAGTGAAATCACTTCTGGTCTCTAAAATTTGTTTGTAAAATTAACTTTCATTAGCCAACTCGTTGTGAATGTGTGAGAAAGTTCGTCAATGGTAATAGTTTACGACTTTAATTATAAAATTATATTTGTCTCGTTACCAAATTTGCTGTTGCGTTATACAAGAGGATGTATTAATACCGATGACTCGTAACTCGTAACTTGTAGAACTTAACTAGGAGTATATTACTTCGACAAGACCATGACAGTAGAATGGGTGTGCAAAGAACAGCCCGAAAGACACAAAATTCATAGAGCGGAAGATCGATCGTACTTCAACTTGCCCTTCAACTTTTCCTCAAAATACAATACGCCAATCAACTCGTACAACCGGAAAATCTGTTCACGCCAGCAACTCCGATCGTCCGTCGACTTTTTTCGCCGTATCAAGCTCGTTTCGTTACGTAAACCGTCGTAACAAAATCGTCGACGAAACGACACGAGTACTCGTGACGTCGCAATGTCTTGGGTAGCCAACGAGTGGGAATAAATTTTATAGTCGAGCCGAATCGATCGAGTTGCTGGTGTTCGAAGGAACTGGAAATTATCGGGGCCAGAGCCCGATAGCTAGAAGCTACTTTCTCGTCTTTGTGTGGATTGCTAAAGGCTGCTATCCTCTTAATGGGGCGAGGACGAGTTAACTTTGTCCTGACGTCTTCCGCGACAAATATTTGCCCGGCGATATTCACGCCCCTTCTTCGATCGCGCTTTTCTCCCATCACGATATTTCGTCGAACGATGTTTTTCGACGGCGAATTTGTCCGCTTCGATTTAACGAGCTACTCGTACAGGACTATACGGTATTACGTTTTTGGACAATTTCTGAAAGCAACAAATTTAACAAACGATGGATACAGGAACGTCACGTATCACGTGAGAGTAACTAGAAGGTTAGGAGGGCTATCGCTGATGCGGCAACTACGAAAGCTGGATTGCGGTAACGTTACAACTTTTGCTAACTGAATTACCGCGACGCGCTAACTTGCGGGACGAGGTTGTTTCAGTGCAGCGAATTTAGCGTCGAGTTTCCAGCACTTACTACGAAAAACTTAACTCGAACTATTTTATATATTTATTTGCATAGTACGTAGCGCAATTGGAGGAATTTCGCCGTCTCTGTTCGCAGTTATATCGAAAGAAGTCGAGTAACGTTATTCTAACGACAAAGACTCTTCATATTTACTATATCTTTATATATTATTGCTGTATATATATATATATATATATATATATATATATATATATATATATATAGATATAACATAAACTAGTTTTTATGTCACTATATCGAACGATCTTTGATTAATTTATTTTTTAAATTTAACACGCACGTTCGTGTGACGTATTTGTCATACAGACAGAAAGTTGAAAATTTCTTTCATTTACTTGTCGATCCTTATCAATCCAGGCTACGATATCTTCCGCCAAAGTAAATCTCTTATAACCGGACTACGGAAGTTTATGCAAATTTAAAGAAAAAAAAAATAGCCCCTCGTCGAACGCTACTCGCCAAATATTACAACGAATATCGTACATTGAATATTTTCTATATTTGTAGAATCCTTTATACAATGTAACCTCTTAACGCGCTGATATCTCTCCAATTTACCGTTTCCTACAACAAAAGGCAACTGCCACTAATTCACCAGTAACCTGAAGAAAATTTCGTTCGTTACCGAACTAACTACCTCTTTATCAGCATGGAACGAGAACGTAGCGCGAACAAGACGAAGAGGGTGCAGAAACGGCGTTTAATTTTCGGTAGAAGCGCGCGTAACTCTTCTGTACAAACACGTCGACGCGACGCGTAGCGATCAGCTAAACAGAAACGGATGCCCAATATACGGAGGACGGTTGTTGTACGTGAACTGGGACGCGTCGTTTCTTCGATGTTTCTCGGAGGGAAGAATACGTATATTCGGTCACGTACGAGGTGAGGGTCGGAATGGGTCGCGTGAAATTCACCATCGACTACGAGACACGTTGTTTATTCGAGGAAAATGTCCTGTTACTTTTCTCACGCCGTTTGCGTAGGTAGATAAACAACGATAGAACTGCACGGGACTAGAGTCGTATATCGGGTCATTGGCGCATTGACTGGCGAGCAAATCGTCGCCGGTTGTTAATCTTCCGCTGACTCGAAGAAGAGAGACACCGAACTGGCAAGAGAGAGAAATTGTAAAAAAAAAAAGAAAAGTCTCATTGTCATCCGTCTTTCCTTACTGGTAGACGGATAGAGCCGCATCGTAACGAACCTCTCTGTTTTAATACGGAAGAACGAGAATTATATTCTTCGCGTCATATTACGCTGTCTTCAACGTTGCTGGCAAGATGAATGTATGGGTTGGCCCTGTTTCATGAATGGTAAAAGCTACTTTAACGACGAGTTCAGTGGCTGGAGGAATAGTCGAGGAGCTACGTTAATTCTTTAGCAACCAACCGAGATGAAGCTGTAAACGTTTATAATAAGAATCATCCTAAGAATAACTTCATTTTCGCGAAAGTCGTGGATTATTCCGAGTTCTTAAACGCCGTGCATAATTCATACCGTAATGAAAGTAGTTACGCCAAGTGTTGTCGCTCGGTCTCCTTAGATCGATATCTCACGTTACCAAGTCTATGAATATTTCTGCCGGAAGCTCTTCGTCTTTAATATTTAGATTCTTTTAATTTCTTTATCTTTTCTATATCGCTTCGTCCAGCTTCTATTTGTTCCTGCGACTATTGGCTTCGAAGATACACTGCTTGAAAACTGCGTTTTTAGATTCTCGAATAAAAAAATGCAGTCGATTTATTCCGTGAGCAAATTTTCTACAAACTGTTTTCTGACTCTGCGTACGATTGGTCAGATTGGCGCGTGCACTGCATACTGCTGACTCAAGATTCATAACTTCAGACTATCAATGGTACACGATAGTTTACGAAGTTCAGGTACGAAAGGTACTAGAAATTTCCAACCTCGTGAGAAATTGGAAAATTGATTTCCGCCTCGAGAAAATTCGTAGTAGATCAAATTTTTGTGTCTTTGGATTCTTCTTATTTTCATTTCAAATATTCGCCCGTCTCCTGTTTCGAACAAATCCAAAAAAAAAAAAAAAAGAAGAAAGTGTAATAGATATCGATCAAGGGAATTTATAAACTTTAATTTCGTTTAAAAGGACACCGGACTAATGCACGCTTCTAAAAATTCGAAATCTCATCGAAACCTTGTTCAGAATACCATACGATTCCATGTTTCTCGGTTTAATACAGAGAAGTCGGTCCGAGGGTGAAATGTAAATGCGAATACCGGCAAGTGTAGATTGAAAGGTTCTCTCCGGCATATCTTTGCTAAGGTTTCCGGAGGCCAAGGATTCATCTTACGTGCGATTTACCCTGCACCGACCCTTCCGGCTGTTTCATATCCGTTTAGCCAAGGTCTGACCCTTCTCGTAATATCGTCCCCATTTCCAAGAAAAAAGGGTTCGTTCCTTTTTTATATTACCCACGTGTCCGAAAGAAACGGCCTGAAAATGATACACGTGTGCAATATGTGCAAGAAATTTCATCAATGATCCCTTCCCTCTCCGATAATACAATTTCTATGTGTACATACGTATATTTCAAAAAAAAAAAAAAAAAAAAAAAAAATGTGTATATATTCGATGAAAGCCGTTAATACTTTTAGAATAATTGATTATACAAGAAACTGTATAAATTCACGCGTCTCTATCGAATGGAAATATCGATGAATTTCCCTCTATCGAATTTCAAATTTCGCGGAAATAAATTCCAGTTTACCCGTTGGAAGCCATATTTCATCGTACGTATTTTTCCTCCTATTTTTTTTCCCCTTTTTTTCCTATTTTGATAAAACCAAACTGGTACACACTATACTGTATAAATGTACCGATACTCTAAAAATAAAGTAAAAACACAAAAAAAAAGATAACCGTCTCTCTCTTTTCCCGGGGGGAAAAAAAATACGTCGGCTCCACTCATCCCACGTAAAATCGTGTACCATCGGGACGACAATGCGAAACCAAGTTTACAATTAAACCGAGTAAAATCTCGTTTCAACGATGGAACCCAGAAACGGGATACATCTCGGGAATAGCAATTTGGAAAGTTCGTTTTGAAGAAAATAGCTCGTTAAGGGGATCGTGATAAGAATATCGAGAATCGTGGTTACGTATCGCGACGTCTCGTCGGCGTTTCCACGACTGTTTAGATATTCCACGGTGGCTCCCGGTGACAAAAGCGTCGCTCGATGGGAATTCAGCATACTTTCGTCGTGTGGCGAGGTAAAAACAGCCGCGGGAACAAGTTCGAACGCGGATAAGCCGCTAGATGTCCACCTGTTCTACCATTCGCGTTTCAAACGATAGCTTCGTTAGGTAGGTTGCTTTATATTTTGAACAGCAATAGGGAGATCGTAGATTTTTCTACGTTTGTAGGAAATTTATAGATGCAAACATGCGCGGAATGCATGTGGGGACTAGAGAACGTGATAAAGTAAACTGGGCATATTTATGTAAATTTATATTTTTACGCGGCTAAGGTAATGGAACTCAAGTAGATATTTGTGTCGTGCAATACCAAATATGTATTTCGTAACGAATGTTCTACCTACGATATTTTATATATGTATTTTCGCATATTACTCCTATTTCCTATTTTTTTTTTTTCACAAAGAAGTAATTTTAAAAGTCGGTACGTCGTTGATAGAAATCGACTTACGCTGCAAATTCGTTAGTTTCACAGATATTTGAAGCTAATATTACGAAGCGTGTTAAAAGGTATCGAATACTTCTCTCGACACCATTTAATCTTTCCGTAAAACATTCTTCCGCACGAAGAACTATTTCACTCGAGATACTGCCCCGACTTAAATGACTCGACCCGTACAGACTCGTGTTCTCCGTCATTTCTAAAATTCCAGAAATGTCCGGCATTCTAAAATCGCCTAATCAAAACTGAAACTCTAATCACAGGATTATTCCGAAGATTAGAGAATCCGTGCTTACAACTTGCCCATTCTCGGTCCCTGCGCCGTAAACTACCATCTCGAGGAATATTCCGGCTATCGAAATAAGCTTCAAATATTCCACGACTTAACAATGTCCATGCAACATGTCCATTAGGAACAAGAACCGTGCGCGATAACAGGCGAATCGTGGCTGCTTTAAATAGGAAAACAGCGTGGAAGCCGGCGGCTTGGGCAAGTTGGACGGTAGCTGCTTAAGGATAAACTGTTTTACTTGGCGCCCGGAAGCGTAACAACGCAACCCCTCCTCCATCCACGAAATACGTAGTAAGTAGCTTAGCCGTGTTTACGCTCCCGATTCAACTTTATCCTGCATCCGCGAGTATTTAGCGACCATACACGCCCGCCTATACATATAATAGCATCGCTTCGACTTCAAACTATTTCGCTTTACAATCGAAATTCTGCCTGGGATCTCCCTTGCTTTTACCATCCCCCCACCCCTGCCCTGTCCGATGTTCAGGCGATGTAAATGTAATCTCGCGTTGCGCTAGTTCGTTGCGAGACGATCCCGACTAGCGGAAATTTAGTTTTACTTAATGAAGAAATCGCGAGCGCCGCGGTTATGATACCGCGTTCGACCATTACTCTCACCCTCGCTAATCAGTGTACCCGTATCGAAATACGGAACGCGATCGAGATTCCGCCATGCGGACGAATCCAATTTTCTTTGTTATTCGAGCGACAAGCGGTAATATTCCCCTCAGTTAAAGCAGCCTAGAATTTTTTTATTCTTGATAGAGACGCGATACACGAGTTGAAATATTAGAAGCTCTTCCTTTACTGTTATCTTTTGAGTAAGATTATAAAGAATGAAACAAGGAAGAAAAATGAAGTTGGCGCGAAGAAAATGGTAAAACTTTGGTTTTTCATACAACAATTTAACTCGGATCGTTCTAGGACTTGCGCTAATAGTAATCCATTTTTCTTTGGCAAATTTGCTAGTTTTTTTTTCTAATTAATATACGTGTCGATAGAACGGTGGAATATCAGAAGCGATCGGTATGGACAGAGGTTGCTTTGTTTCCCAAAATTACTCTGCTTCGGCAGTACGGCGTTTCGATGGCAGCAGCGGTGTTGTTTCGGGTCTTGCAGTTGAAGAATTACGATCAAATATAAGAGTGAAGTTTCGCAAGCGTCACGCGTTGCAGCGTAACAGTAACTTTATCATATCTCAAATTGCGTGACTAGGTAGAGTACCGCGACAGTTGAGCGAAGTGGCAAGTAACAAAATGGCAGAAGTTTATATAGTGTAATGGCTAGGAGAAAGTTTAAATTTCGTAAGCGCAATTGTCACTGCTGAAGGGAGGAAGGGGTGGGGGGTATAATAGGGCGAATTTTGTAAATCGCATGTTCTGAACTTTGGACTACGATCTTCCGAGTTCTAAGAATCTAACCGTGTTCTTGTTTCTGTAAACGAATTTGCTCGTTGAAAAAAATGTAAGATCTCTTAACGTAACATTGAAATTAGCATAAATTTGCATAAACATCGGCGATCTAAACTCAACTCCATTGCTATTCATTCTAACATAGCCAATATATCCATCGTGCGATCTTACAAGTGCTGAATCGATAAAACTTAACAGTAACACGAGTGTCCACATATATACATATATACATCTGTCTTGGTTTCCTTATGTGACTACAATGTCTCACTTCTCTACACATACGTATCGCACACTCGATACGATCTAACGAAATAATACAGTAAAACACATGTTAAATAAATATCAGATACACGCGGATAGTACATCCATGTAAGAAAAGGCAAAATATCTTGAAGATGATCGGAAAAGCGGAACAACGGTGGAAAAATCAGTGAAACACGCACAGAGAAGGAGAAAGAGGAAGCTCTCGAGCAAGTCAATTCCCTTGGCGGAACAAAGCGGATCGATGCTCGAATAATCCGCTAGCGAGGAACCGGTGGCGCGATCGTGTACATCCAATAAAAGAGGTTACTCATTCTCGCATCGAGTCGCATCAGCCACTTCGATATTGGGAAAATGCCACTCTTCGTAGGAGCGGCCGCACGCGCTCGCACGAAACACGACCGTGCTGCTTGCGATTCAGCCAGCGAACACGTATTGCCATCGCGCGCTTGTCCGTGGAAAGGGCGACGCGTGTATGCATCAGATGCATCGTACGTTCACCCCTTTCCGTCTCGATATCCCCGTATTGCCAACACCTCTCGATATTCCTCCTCGCGACAGTATGAACGATTCTTCGCTCTGATACCAACGGAGATCTGCGATCTTTCAGACACCTCCGGCATCTTAAACCATTGGAAACCAACTTCGCGTTAACGCGATATTTTCTTTGAAACCTCTCTTCTCGATTGACCTATATCGTCGAATTTGATGGTTCATTAACGCTATTAAATCGTGGCCGTGACTACGAATTTCCACGATTCGCTTGATACTTCCTTCGCTTCGTTATTTTCTACGTACGGATCTCACGATCGAGCAAATGAAGTTTGAAGAATCGCGCGTGAAACTGAAGTTAGAACGTTCGTGCGATTATTTGTTCGCCGCTATTTCTTACGCTTTGATTCTATTGGATTGCGCGAGAGGCGAAAAGTCTGAAGTATTCGCAATGATATGGTAAATTGTTGCTTAGTTTTATACCGGGTTAACCATATCGATTCCTTGTTGAAATAAAAGTGTGTTAGAGTTTTTATATGATCAGTCACATGTACGTGGAGTTTCCCTCGAATTTTGCAACAGACATCGCCCGTCTTGCCTGGATGAAAGTAATTCCAGCGGTGTATCGTTAATCTTTGTCGCTTCTACTCGGATATGAAATTATGGGAATTTTCTTCTTTTTTTTTCTTCTTTTTTTTTTAGGAGAAGGGAACTGACGAATTTGTTCCCACGGGGTCACCAATTTTTTGTTACTTCTAAATCGATAGAATTAATCTCGCTACTACATTCTTGTTTCTCTATCCATTCTGTCGAAAAACAAAATTATAAAATTTTCCACCGATTTTAAAAAAGAAACGAATTTTCTCTCTCTCCCTTTTTTTTTAGCTCGAACCGTGATATACGGAATTTTCGTCGGATTAGCGGACGGATTTTGTCAGTTTTAATTTGGCTAGATTAAACCAGGCTGGTGTATCTTGATCCCTTCTCCGTGGCTGCCAAAGAAATCTAAAAAAAGAGTACAACGAACTGTTTTAATTGAACTGTTGCGCCATGAACTTTTTTGCGGAATTAACGAACGAAATTCGTCGGTTCTAATTTATCCGTGTATTTTCTGCTCTTTAGATACACTGGCTCCCAGTATAAAATAACGAACGTTTCAAAGCCCGTGTCTTTCTCACCTTTCGAATATAGAGCCATCTCCGAACCTCCGTAAAACTCCAGGTACAAGATATTAGGACGAATATATTTATCTAGAACGAATATATTCCACGATTAACAAAATACATATGAAAAATGTCTGCCAAACGTAACAAACCTTTTCAGACACTGATTTACGGTAATTCGAAAACACACCCTGAGTTAGAGTTATAAAAAAAAAAGTTATTAAAGCACAGTCTTTCATTGGGGAAGAAATCCTTTTTTTCATCGGAAATTATAACAAACGAAGGAATTTCCTTTTTAATCCACCTTCCAATTAATAATCATTAAAACTCGGGAATGGAACTCAAAATCTATTCTCTTCGACTACTTCTATTAATTTCTACTAAAAAAAAAATGCACAAACACACACACACACGCACGCACACATACACCTGTCCTTCATAAAAATACTCCCTCTTTAAATCTATTCTCAGATAATAGAACAAATTCGAAGAGAAAGAGAAATCGTTCGTTTCTCAAAATCGAATTAACACGAGCAAACTACGAAGTCCAAACCAAATCTAGCGAAAGAGTCGCAAAGAAAAAGTCACAAACCCCGTATCCTTTCATCCGTCCATCGAACTAAGGCGAACTAAACGCGCAACGATCAACTTACCGATCGAAAGAATCCGCTTGCATCGCTAATTCTCGGTTCATTGATCCCAACGCGTTGAGGAGCGTTCACACCGTCGATATTGTCCGCGATATTATCGTCGTTATTTGAGGCTCGCAACATTGTATTGACGATACGTGTTACATATATATATCGATCGTCTAGGGGGGTCCCTTACGGCGCTATAATGTTAAGAATTTGAACTATCGACAATAACGTCGATCGTCTGACCGCTTCTTTAGTCATCGTCCATCGATCCTTATCACTCCTCCCTTCCAACTTTTCTCCTTCTACCAATTCCTTTCTCCAATCCCCTCTTCTTTCGTTTACGTGGATTTAGCCTCGCACGAACCGCTGCTGCAATAGCGGAACTACCTATGCATCCGGTAGTCGTTCTATCGAGTAGAAACAAGGAAACAGGGTGAATTTCGGCGTGGCGCAAAGAGAGTAAACGGGTGGTGTAAGCGAGGATGGGGTCAGACTGACTATAACAGCTTGTACAACGTAGCCTGCCCGCGCGAATTAACCGGGATGCAGCTGCAAACTGCACGCCCACGCTGGTCGTTTTAGCTACCGGTGGCGCGAGCGACCCGATGGAAAGGCGAGGAACACGGGGGAAGACTCGGAGAGCGATCAAGGCCGGCCGATAGAGTGAAAACGGTGCCGCGCGTATTATTTCTCCTGCGGTGGATGCGTGGGCGGTGCCAGTCCAACGGAGAAAATTTATTCCGCGAAGGAATTGCGACAGCTCACGCTGCAAGGCAAAGCGATACGCTTACGCGTTGGCGTCGCTTTCTTTTGAGCTCGGGCGCCTCGCGGCGGCATTTTTTCTTTTTTTCGCGAGCGAATTCAATGGCCGCCGAGCCGTTATTTATGCCTGGCCGAGCGATCGGCTTTAAATTTAACCGCGGATACAGTGACCGATCGTGTGTATACCCCACCCGGTCTCTAACGAATCTCGTTTCAACCTGGAACGAGTTATGGCAGCTTTAGGCGAGGATACGAATGTTTCGACCCGGCGATGATTGGATTTCTCCGGCGTGATTAGGACCGTTTGATTAGGATTTATGGAGATTCCCAGGCCCGATATTCTTTGGCCAGATACGATGCCAGGTTTGGCAATGAGTTATTAAGAGATGTAATTTTCCCATTGATAAATATTAGACGGCTTACGAGTTTTAACGTACCGTGTAAACTGTACTGTCTTTTAGAATATTCAGGCGTTGAGCTCGAATTAATATTACGAATACATTTGCAGGTAATTTAATCTCTTCGCAGAAGAATCTTTCGGTTGTTTCGTACGATATGATAGAATCCGTATTTTGGTAGAGCAAAATTGTACGCACAGAGAAATTAGATTTAATGTATAGGCGCGAAGATGTACAGGACAGAAGTCGAATCTGCGCGTTGTTGCAACAGTTTATCGTCTCTTATCCGCTTATCTATCGTATTCACCTGAACTTGCTTGAAATTAAAACAGTTAGGCTGAAAGTAACCCATTCTTGGTTGCAATTTCAGCCGATAAAAATAAAGTCGCAGCTGATAAACGATCGATGGCAGTCGATGATCGTCACTTATTACGCTAGACCGGATTTCGCAACGATAAGGCTGGTAATTGGACGAGATTATAATAAGGCACGGGATGCTGGGTCGTGCGTTTAGAGTTGGTGGACCAGAAATTCGGCAAGTAAGTTATCGACTCATAGATAATCGCGCGGACGCAGCCCGCATACCAAATCGTTCCACGGACCTACCCTCCGGCTCGTCCTGGACATTCCTTATCGTTCTCACGTCCGTTGCAAATTCCGCTGTTACGAGAAACCACCGACCAGCCTAGCAATTTCATCGTAGTCGTGTATCGCGCCGCTTTAATCCGAAATGAAAATCACGAAAATATCGCGAATGGACCCTTTCGAGTTGACTTTGCGCGTGATCGAAACTTTCTCGGCATAACCTTCCTCGTTCGCTGAATTGACGATATCGTGTTTGAATTACGATACCACTGTTTGAAGAATGATTTTGGCTCTGGATAAGAGGCGTTCGTTTTAAGAATTATGAGTCATTGAATCAGCGAATTGTAAATATCTCGTATCTCGTGGGAATAGTCGGTTCGTTTAAAAAGCAAACAAATATTTTCTTCTCGAAATCAAACTCGATCAAACAAATTTAAATTACGAGTGTCCACCGTCCACGAGTTTAAAAACAGTACGAGCCGTAATTTGTCGGAGGCTGTATATCATCTCGACCCATTGACGTTCTTTTTAGATATCAGGATTCTCCGAGTAGCGGATATTCTTTCAAACGTAAAAACGAAAAGATCCAATTCTGTCGTAGAACCGAAAAATCCGACAAGCCCGAACCTAGTGTATCATTGAAGAAGAGTCACTTGCACAGCGAGAACCGTCTCGTAGGAAATTCACGAGGCGGCAAAGGCGGATGATGAAAAACGTCCTGCCAGAAATATTCGACGAGTCAGCGGAAGAGTCGACGTCTGCGTCGGCCACGAGGGCGTAGAAAAGACACGTTTCTCACGTGTTCGCCTCGGAGCGTCCGGAGAAACGTGTCTCGCGAAATTCCACGGTTCGTCCTCGATGGAGACCCGTTTTCCCCTACTCTGTCGAGATATCGATTGCCCCTGGAGGGGGGCCACCAGAAGTATTCTCGAGTTCGCTAGCCCGCGGGGACTTTCTCAAGAGCCTTTCGAAGTGGAAGGGGAGCGCCATGGATCGCCCGAAACGCGGGAAGAAATAGTTTCCTCCAGGCTTACACGTTACTTCCCGCCATGGTTTCCATATTTCTATGTGGCGATATTTTTTGCATCCCAGCCATTTCGTACGACTCGAATAATATTATTATCAGCGAAGTTTTATCAGCCACGCGTTACAAGTTACCGATATCGATAAACATCCTCGCAGAATGTTAACGATTTTGCCAAGGAAACGCGTCAACTTTTACAAGCAAGCTTGTTTTGCCAATTACGAGTTTCCTGATCGTCCCTATTCGACGAAAAATCACAATATCGTGTAAAAGAGCTCCGTAGTCTACGAACTTGTCGATTGACTAATATCGTCGATATGTAAATCGTTTAAAGGCCCTGAGATCTCTAACAAGAAAGTCCAACGATAAGGTAGAGAAGGGGTCATCGCTGCAGCGAAGAGAAGTCGAGTTTCGAGGCCACGATAACGTTTTTGTCAGACTTAAACGAGGATCGTTTTCGTCCGACAATGAGGAAAGGCGAGACGGTCGTTAGAAAAGTGAACTCTCTAATTACCGGTGAAATTGGTATCGACGGTGCCGATTACCACCGGAGGACAAAAGGACCGCGAAGTGACGCCCTTTGTCCCGGCGAGTCTCCATTCAACACATTCAGGCCAGCCTCGACTCGCGATCCGTTTTCCCATTAGGGGTAGCGCTGCTGTAATACCCAATGAGCAGCCACCAATGGCAGCAGACTGTGTCCATGGAAATAAACCGTCCTCTTTCGCCTACTGCTACGGATCCAATAGAAAAAAACGATCCAGACTACAGAGAATTTCTCCGTAGAGTCAGATTGTCTGTCGGATGCGTTTGTCCATCGACTTCACCTTAAGGAAGGAGACGAAGCGGTTCCGTTTCGTAGATTTCTCTTTGAGACGACGGATGCGTTTGGTGGATTCGTGAAAAATTAAGGGAAGATGAAAAATCGAACGAGGATATCTCGGTCGATTTTTAAGTTTCTCTAACTAAAAGCGAAACTTCGAACGTTATCGTTCTATTTTTCGTTCTGGACTCGTTTCAGAAGCACCCGTTAAATTTTCTACCAATGCGTCGTCGGACACACTATAGATGTGTATCGGACGATGCGAAAGATTGCAAGTGGCGCGAATTTTCTCGTTCCTCGATCGTGCTACGATATTTGTAAAAGAAGATCAGATCCGTCTTATCTAAAAAAATAGGTAAACTACAATAATTAGAGATTGATGTAAAAATGAGTGAAAACTACCCTATAAAACTTGGAATCGTTTCCTTTCCCAGTGGCGCTTATACGAAAGCCCCAGAAAATGTTGTTATTAATTCGAAGTTAATACCACAAATGACAACAATAATGTTCTTTACTTCCATAAACGCGCGAATGAAATTTCCATGACGATAGGCTTCCTTTTCTCGACTACTTTTCTTTTAATCTCTCTGAATCTCCAGACCGCGTAACAGTTTCAAACTTTCGGCCGGTTGTGCAGGATTCGATTCATAGATTGAACAGCGCCGTTATAGCGGCAAACACGGATCACTTGGTCACCGACAAAGACATCGTTTCCGAATCCCATCGGCATTGGAGACAGTTGTAATTTAATATATCGGGAATCGACGGATATTCGCAGCACGATTCGAAATCGGTGGAACGTCCGAGAGAAATTACGACGACGCGGCACGTCGCGACGGACTCGCACGTCCACCGTTTATACGTCGGTCCGTGTCCGGATTAATTTAATGAACCGCGATGTTTGCACGCGTCTCTACGTGCGTTTAATGTCGATCCCAGCTGAAGTCGATGCCACGACAATGGTATCGGTTATATTCGCTGATAAAATCGTTTCGCATCGAATCGTATTCTTCGCTTACAAAAAGAAACATTACGTATTAAGCAGGCGGAAATACGAATTTTCATTTTCACTTGATCGAAAGTTATTTTCATCCGTCTGTTTCGTCGTACCAGGTTTCTGGTAATTACGAAGTAATTTTATGCGAATATTTGTTAAACGTTTTACAGCAACTTTCGCGTTGTTAATATCCTTTCAATTTTAAACTCGTACAAGAAAATCACCGCGACTATTATTCTCTGATTATTCGCGTCGATCAGCGAGCGAGTTTTCACGTTTTTCTTATAAATCTTCTTGTCGTTATGTACGCGTGTTTTGTAGTAATTTCCTTTCTAATGCTATCGATTATCAACGACAGATCTAGTACGTCTTTTCAAAGGAAATTTCAAAATTTCTAACGTTGGATGATAAAGAAGAACGAGTAGGAGTATGTCGCGCGAAAAAAATTGCTGTAACTCGTGACGAAGCGAGAGAGAAATGTTCGCAGGAATTTCATCTTTTTATTGTTTCGCGTTGAATGCATCGCGTACGTTGATTTATAAAATATAGATTATCCAGTGGCCGATCGCACGTGCGTCGACTCGATGAATCATCTCACAGGTGTCTCGATGGCTTTTCGTATCGATCCGGATGTGTCCGCAATGAATTTTAGTTTACCACGGTTCGGCGCAAATGCAAATTTACCGCGCTATTAAGACTCGATCTTTTAATTCGAATCTACATTTTCATACGGAGGACATATCATTACTTTATTTCTTCCGGGAAATATCGGAGCTTGTCACGAACACGCGGTTCTGAGAATTTCATTCCGAAGATAGAACATTATTTTCGAGCGAGTTGCTCCATTTACATACAAAGCAACAAGGTTGCAAATCTTCCGTGCAGCGTCTGCTTCAATAATTTAGCGACGTTGCACTTGATTCTTAGGAAAATCACTATTTATATCTCGCTGACGTAGAGGTGCAAACAGAGGCTCGTAGTTGGACGATTTAGAAACGCATGACGATTTAGAAGACTGGATCAGCAGATCGCTTTCGTTTTCATAGCTTGTATCCTGACGCGTTGAACGCTACAAAAGGCCTTAATACTTTGAATTCGTATCAAAGTTAAAGATAAAGGTGCAGTAAAATTTATATCAGGTTGTCCCGAAAGTTTCTTTCCTCTTGTAAGGAAATGATAGATTGCACAACCTCTTTTCGTTTTATATTATTTTATTCGATCTATTATTATGATCATACATGATTCGATGAAAATAATATAAAACAGAGAACGTGTTGCATCCATTATTTCCTTACAAGACGGAAGAAACTTTTCGGACGGTCGTCCGTATCGGTTTTGATACGTTCCCGTACGATTTACTGGATCTTCGAGATCGCAGGTTATCAAGAAACAGGCGTAAAGTAAATTTTACGCACCCAAGTACGCTTTATTTCACGATTTATGAAAATACGAATCTCCAGTCAACTGTCACAGAATAATTGGGATATCGTGAAATGTCACAGAACCGTCCAAAATCTCTCGTCCGTCGTTTACGAAAATCTAAAATTCCAAATTCTAGACAAGCTGTCCAAAAGACATTCACAGTGCCCTATATTTTATCTAACGACAGACACTCGTATTATCTACCATACGTATTAGAATTCAAGATCTACTACGATCTTAGATGAGCTGTTCAAGAGACACTGGCGATTTCGGGGTCGTTCGATGATCCAGGAATCGTTATTTGCAGAGGCAGTACCGGAAGGGCTAGCAGGGCGAAAAAAGAAGCCAGAGGCTTTCCCGGGCTGTCAACACAATTTGCGTCGTCGCAAGCAATTCCGCGAGTCGCCGGGAGGTTCGCTTTCCGACAGATTGCATACGACGATCGTGATGAGTTTGCTTTCGCGTCGTAGACGACTAGGACGACGGATATCACTGCCGGAGCCAACTGTTCCGCGGAGTAAACATATCCAAAAATAGCGCGAGGGGGTGGATCAAGCCACGAGCGTCGAAACCCGGGCCATTTTGCACAATAATATTAGCGATTATTAATATCGGTGAGTCTATAAGTTACTGTACGTACGATGGTTGTAGCTTGTGGAATTCTCGTGCAAATAATTGCACAATTTTACCAGTTACAAGTTAGATAATTGACACTATCGGTGCGTTTTACGAATGTTCGTGACCGAATGATCGATCGATGGATAGAATGTTAATATTTTCGCTTGACTTGAAATTAATGATATAAATAACAAACTTGCCGATTAGTGAATAATTGAGAAAACGACGTCAGCTCTTTGCACGATAAATTCCATCGAACGTTTTATTCCGACTAATTTATACTCAACGTGTTATCTTCAAAAGCTATTTATAATTTAGTATTTTCAGGTTTTCAACCAACGACGCGTCTGTATGTTGGTATATTTCTGTCGAATTAGGTTAGATATCGTACTACGTAAGAAAACGTTGTATTTTGTATAGTAAAAACGAAGGAATCTATTAATTAGCATCGTACGACAGAATTCGTTGATGCTTCGAACTAATGAAATTCCGCTAATGATATTAGTTGAATCGTGCGAGGGATCTGAAAAACGAATACACTGGTACATCTATGCTAATGCATGGATATTCGTGTATTCGTAGCGACAGTTAACTTATCTAAACGTCTGAGCAGAGCATCGCCGGTACTGGTCCGCGTTAACTTTATCGAAACTCGTTTCAGCGAATACTACGAGTTGCGTCGTGCCGTTAACCGGTTTCCCTACGCTGGAAATTGGACGAGAATTAGGCACTGTTCGCTCTCCGCTTAGATTACGAAGCCGAAGGAGACGCGTGCCTTCCGCCCGCCAGACAGAACGTTTGCCTCGTGTTTTCGGACTCGTTGCCGCCGACTGCGTTCCACTTGGGAACCAGCCACTTTGTCAGGAAGTTGTTCGGAAGAGATGAAAACAGAGAGTTCCGTGTTTCCAACTGGAACAGATTGGGAGGGTGAAAGAGTTAGGCTCTGTAGGAATTAGAGAAAGGTGTTTGGGCTTTTGTTTTACGAGAATGAGCGTGTTTTTCGGATTTGTTTAGGGGAAGATGCGAAACAAAGTTGGGATTGTTTGGAGATCTGTTTGTTTACGCACCTTCTTGCGTGTTTTACGTTAACAAGTTAGCTGTTGCGACCTTTTCCGAAAAGCGTGTACCTGAAACGTGCTGAAAAAAAGATAAGCGATGACGAGGCTGTTGCAATATAATATAGAGTTAAGTTGTAGCGAAACAGATCGTCTTAGTTTTTAATTCTACCACTGACAGGGCTCGCCGTGACACGAAATATCGCCATTTCTCCGTGACGAGTATACTCGTCGAAAACAGCTAACTGATTGAGGCACGCTGGCTGGATTTTATCCCGGGCACGAAACGAATCGATAGAACTTTGAATAACGTCAGATGCGTTAATGGAAACTGAAGTAAGAAGAATCCAAAGTACCCCGAATATCAGGCTATGTATTTTCCCAGATATTTTTTCAGGAAAAAGAAAATATTCTAAAATCAACGAAAAACTTTCTCCAGCACACATTTCTCTCTTAACTCTATTAAACCCGACGGTAACGTTAGGTGACCAAAGTAAATATAACAAATTCTCGTTCGAAGAAACGTTCGTCGGTCGTTTCGATCGAAAGCAACGACTTTTCTCTCGCCTAATTCTCATCCTGTCATGTCGCCGAGGAAACGTTTCAAGCGATCGTATCTCGCCAATCATATCCTTCGCACAAAGCAGCGTACGCGAGGAAACCCGAGGATCTCTGCCGACGTGGATGTTAAAAGGGCCTCGAAAGGATTCTGTTACGAGAAATTAGCGATCGTTGAAGCAAGATCTTTCACCGGCAAGAATGCTTGGCAAGGAGCGCGGTAATGGAGTTTTCTTGTTCGTGGCCTTTTTCCTCTCGCGCGATTCGCGTTCCAACCGTTCTTCGTTCGCTTGCAACGAAGATGCTGTCTCGAAACAACGAGCGTTACTATCTCGGCCTTGTGCATACAGGCTAATGTGCCTAATTTACCCATCCAATCTAGCCCGTATCTCAAACTTAATAATCATCGTTTGTACGCGACGACCGTGAACCGGTGCGTCTGATGATCTTGTCTGCGAAAGAGGATCTCGATGAGAGCTAATATAGTGTCGACTTGCCACGTTGCTTGTAAAGAACGTCGAGTATCGGTGCTTTCGAGAAGTTCATCTTGTAATATCAAGAGATAATCGCATCGTGCTTGTTCACGTGTAACGATCTGATGCTCGAAATATTTATTCAGCCATCGTTGTACCGTCTTCTGTCATCTCCGCGATGTGCGCTCAGATACGCTCGAGATTCTCTATTTATTTTCCATAATAACGTCGATTTTCTTCCATTTGAGGGAATTCGAAGTACTACGTGATATCGGCTAATAGCAGGAAAAGGACCGAAAAATTATGTATCCTGTAATCATTGTTTTAAGATCATAACAGACGTATCCGAATCGTCGTTAAAGTATTAGATTGTCCCGAAAGTTTCTTTCCTTTTGTAAGGAAATAATGCATGCACCACGTTCTCTGCTTTATATTATTTTCATCGAATCCACGTACGATCGTAATAATAGAAATCGAAGAAAATGGATCGTAATGATCGAATAAAATAGTATAAAGCGAATAAGAGGTTGCGCATCCATTGTTTCCTTACGAAAGGAAAGAAACTTTCGGGACAATCTGATAGCAAAGATTGCTGGGAACGACTGTACATAAAGTGACGCAACATGAATTTTCCGAAACTGCGAAATTCTTCGAATCGCACGAACGTCGTGGAAAGCGGAATAATTTAATAGAGTGCTCGCCGAAACTAACAATTGTTCAACATCAGCCATGCCAGCAGACTTAATTTCTGATTCCTTGCACGATGCACTTGGTCACACGCGTAAGCGCGTCCATCCTTCGAATTCCTTTCGTTCGTCCCAGCGATTTTCCAGTAAGAAGCTGCAGCCACTCGACGCCACCGCCTACGTACGACGGTATCCTGGCATTGTTTTTTGCAATTTGCGAAATGGAGTGTCGGAGGCCAATTAACCGTGAGCCAGGATCGTTCCGCTGGATTCGTTGAATTTTTCAAGAGACACAGGGATGGCCAGTGTCGTGCGTCAAAAGGCGAAGAAAGCCGCGCGCCGCGCATCCACGCGGAAGAAAATTGGCAGCGAGGTCTGTGAAAGCAGAAGGGCTGAAATTAACGGGCCATTACGAAATGGCTCGCGGCAGGAAAGGGAGACTGCAAGGAACGTCGTCGCTAAACTCGCGAGCAGCGCTCAATTACGTTGATGAATTACGTGTACCTACTGAAATCCGCGCGAGGACAGACAATGAATTCATCTTCGTCATAATTCTACGGAGGCTGAACCCGCTGACGTATATTAGTCGCGTAATCCGCGGATATTTCACCGCGAAGACGCGTCACCGTTCGAAATTTTCGGGAAAATCCTGCCGGGTAACGAGCAACGATGATCCGCTTCGAATCTTCGCCTAATTTCCGCGAAAATGTTGCATCGTGTGTGCCGCTAACTATCGTCGAACGAGGTAAGAACGATCGAATATGACAGTGACAATTTCAGCAACCTGACTTCGCGGTTGATACGACTATACAAGTATAAACGACACGGAGGCAAATTTCAGGTACCGTGCACACAGATGTAGAGAATTATTTATACAAATTTCGGTATCTGTTTCGGGATTTATATTATACGCGTGATATACTTACGACAAATTTTTCATTAATCATTCGTCATATATATATATAAACATATAGTCAGATATAGACAAGCGTGAGAAGGCTCTGTTATGTACTGTACGATATGTACTTATCAACAGGTTAGATATCTAGTAACGAAATAAACATAAATTAGAATCAAAATCTGTGAATTCCATCGAGCGAGTAACAATGCAATAATCAGAGATCCGATCCCTTAATTCGACGTGTTTCCAATATTTGACAAATTAACTCCGTATCTCGTCGAGTTACGATTTATCCTGCCGCGTTTCAAGCATAAGAAGGAGAACAAAAGGAACTCCGGATCTTGTGAGTGATAATTAGAGTGGATGACGAGTACGTAATCGAAAACCAAGCGGATGTTGTTGCTATGACGGGAGAAGAAGAAATCTTTGTGTATACGTGAAGATCTGGTTGCACATAGCAAATATATATATATATATATATGTATACGCTTGTGATTAGTTCGAGTCTAACGTAAAAATGTCGAGTCTGATGGAAAGTTGAGAAAAAGGTCAGAAATAATTATCGAGCCACGAGCCGTCGAAGGATCGTTGAAGTATCGAGAATTAGCTTTGGCCACGAAGTTCAAAAGAACCAAGTTACAGAATGAAATTATTGCACTTGAGAAGTAAAAACGTGTCTGCGACGGAGTAGTTTCGTGGAACGATTCATCTCGATCGACGAACAGGTTACCGCAAGCGACTGTTACCGGTTGAACAAGCGGAATCGAACGGAGCTCGCTTCGTCAACCGAAGTCGAACGTAATTGTCGATGTTCTTCACGCCGTGCCGATACTTCCGAGCGCGACTTTCGACCTGCAGCCTAATTGAAGTCGGCAACGTCGAGTCCTTTTATTATGGCGAACAAAAGGCGCGAGCGGCGAGCAGTCACAAAGCGCGGAACTCATTACGAGCGGTGCCGGGCCGAGCAAGTCAGCCGCTAGGTACGCGGCGGCGGCGCGAAACCTTGATGAGAAATTCCGGAATGGAAACGATCGACTCCGCGGAAAAGTGGTTCGTTCCAAGGCGTGGAATCGGGGCAAAGAAAGGGTGGCAACGAAGGGAAATAAAAGCGAATCGCGCAAAGAAAAACACCGAGAAGATTTAAAGGATGGGGTAGGTTTTAAAGTCCGCTACAACGCGAACGATACCACGAATTGGAGGAACGTTGGCGGCGAAGGGAACATCGATCGTTGGCTTCGATACGGAGAAGATAGGACGCACTAGACTTTACGCGTTACGTCTAAATTTATTTTATCATGAAATGGATCGTATGATATTGAGACGAATGTTTTTACTTTAATCAGGATAATTGGACGCAACAGATTTTTAATTGCCCAGCTTAAAGAAAGAGCGTCGTAGTTACGTTACGAATATTGTTCTTTAGAAATTATCTTGAATTTTGTAGTCTCTTATATCGTTTCGTTGTAAACCCGACCGATAAACCCAAGGAACTAAACGATTTATTCCTCCGAAATGTTCGACGTCGATCACGAACATAGGTGAAACAAGACTACCAAGCACGCGCTTGTACTTACGTTGCGCGCGAAAATTTCAAAGGGTGACGTTCCGCGGTTTCCGGCTGCGCGGCCACGCCACAAAGTTTCATAATGGAGGAACTAGAAGAGCCGTGAGTTTCTGTGTTCGTGATTCGCGGCATCTCTCTGGCTCGTCGATTGCTTTAAAATTGGAAACTCGTAAATTCGATGCGAGCGTTTTACACATCCCTTCCGCAACGGTCTCGTTCGTGCGGTTTTTCGCGCATTTCGAGTTGCACGTTCCGCTCGTCGATACGGTAACTTTTAACCCGAATTTCTGGTTTGTCCGAGAGCTCACGGGGATTTTTCAATGACGGTCGTTCTCCAGAGAATCGAGCGTTCGTTAGAACGAGACATTGTGCTTTACTTTATTTGCTTTGTTTTACGAATTTTTCAGCGGAATACGATTGAAAGAGAGACGAACAAGAACAAGGAATACAATAGAGGCAAACATACGAGACGAGTTTATTCAATTCTAAGAAGTCGATTTTTTCGAAACATTGTACCGTGGGTTATGGTGTATTTGAAAGACATTGTCAACTTACCCCTGCGCCAATTTTTCGAAATCGTTGGTCCACCGTTAGTTATCTACAACTGCTTATTTTTCATATTTATAGAATATTTCATATGCTCGAATCAGTCGATCGATCGATGCGTAAAATACCTGCAACATACGTTACGAATAACGCCAACGTGTTCGACGCAGAATTTTACGAACGCATGCACATACACCATGCACCATGTAACGGTTATTCTTTATAAACACGTACTTATCGTGAAAAGATTTCACGTGTATGGCTGTCAAATCAAATCATGACCTCCTTAACGAAGAGTGGATAATGAAATTCCTCCGGTAAAACAAACCCATCCCTATCATCATCGACAACTTGGTCGAAAAATCCCAGAGATCCCTTATCCTTCAAACGAACTCGTATTGTTTACGAACGTCTCGACTATTCGCGCCGCGAAAGAGGGTAACTACCCCTCAAAAGCTATCCTCCGCCCCCGATGGCCTCCGCGTTATTTACGCCTGGCTCGTGGGTCGAGAGGGACCGCCGGATATACTACTTTCGGAACTTGAACAAACTTCTGACGGAAACCACGGTGGCCGCGGCAAACCGGAAATTTATGGATTTTGTTCTCCCTTTCGTGCTTCTTCCAGCCAGGCTAGGCATTTTGATTTATACCGTAACCGTGACGATATCGGAGAACGAGATGCTTGTCGAGACGCTGGTTTCGTCAATTTCCCGAGACGCTTGTTTGCCAAATCGATTAACGAAATTGTAAAGTAAACATCGGACGTTAATACAGATTTATATCTTGACAAACATAATTAAAGGAACGAAACCCAGATGGAAATTGGTTTCGTCCATTGAATGTAACAAAGAGTACCGCGTCTTGACTTCTTTATATATTTTCGCGTATCGTGCGCATCTTTTGTATTTTCCGTAAATGCGTAAAAATCCGCACCGATCAATCGAGCGCTTTCGCGTTAAAATTTCCAAAATTTCAAACAGTCGAACGGCCAACCACTTTGGCCTGGTTCGTCTCAAAAACATTCTCTGCTATCCTCGTTTCTGTCTGACGGTGCAGGATCGAAAATCTATCGCGTAGGAACGAACGTGGCACGGTAATGCATGAGAAATTCGTTTTATAATAGATATCGTTAGCACGGCGTATCGACGTGTATCCGCTTCAACGGAACGCAGGCTTCTCCGTCTTCCTGTTCCGGAGAAACGTTGCAGCGGAACGTTATTCGAGAACACGAGGCCGAGTCAATTTTGTATCGGAAACAACCGAGACACGGGGTCGCTGGTGCCGTACGAAGGGACCGGACGAGAAATTGTTCGAGTTTATGATACATGGATACGACTCTTCGGGGTTGTAATACAATCACCTCGGATATCCTTGCTATTCGTTTTCATCGACGTTAATGATGGGGACAATTTAGGGATGTCAGAGAACGAATCCCGTGGAATAAAGATGGATATTCTTCGATCTTGGAATATTACAGCGAGCGTTACATCTTCCAACAGTTTCGATTTAGTTGTTTTGTAGGAACTGCGAAAGGCTCTGTCATTTATATTTCTCGAGCAGTTTTTGGTACGAGGTAACCGAGGGTATTTTACGATAGATTTAAACTCGTTTTGTATGATTGTTACGGCCACAAAATTACGCTGTTCGAGTATCTAACTTCTATTATTACAGCGAGTAGAATCTTCATATCGCAATTAAAAAATTCTTCAATTCGTTCGTGAACGTGGAGTACCATCGACGCGATCGGGATCGATTTTTCTTATTTATATTTGTCTATGAATTATTTCTAATTGGAAGTTATTATTCACTCGACTAAAGAATCTACTACGATCGTCTTCGATATACGAACCATCCTAGAATAATAGGTACTAGTGTCATTCTACATAGATACACTGTTATAGGCTTTAATAAATGTATGATCATTAATACAATGACGGCATAAATCTATATATATATATATATATATATATGCACGTTATCCGTGATATAAAATTATTTGTATTATTTTTTTTTTATTAATATTATTTTTATTCGAACATTTCCGCGTGCATAAAAACTACTGCAATCTACGCACCGAGAATACTTAGACATTAAGCGTTTTACAAGGGACGGTTTAATCGCAATTTCATCAGGGGATCGGCTTTATCCAGCAGGAAATTTCCCTGTTTACATCGATACCAAGTAAACTCGGTTCAGTTCGTTGGCTCGCACCAACGAGAACTCCTCTTTCTCTTCAGGCGTCTCGACTAAATATCTCGTTAACGAAGGTAACCCTGCACGCCGTAATCGATAAATGTCTAAACGATTGAAACCGACGATTCACGGAGCTTACAGGCTATCCTTCCCGGTCTTAAAGGACTCGTCCACTAGTTTCTTACGTCATTCCCAACGTAACGAACCCCGATCCTCTTCCGTCTACATATTTCGATTTACCTTGTCACTGTGGTACTCGCGAATTTCGTCGTACGTGGGCTTAATTAAAACGACTGCTAACTAGTATAACGTATATCCAGCTTCCAATAACCAAACAACATTTTCCTTTCTATTCTTAAACTGCACCTACCGAGGCTAAAGTATAATAGAGCTTATATCGAAAAAATTTCGTAAAATTATTCGTATAAAATTTTCCGTAAAAATTTCGTAAAATATAATTTTACGAAAAATCATTCGAATGTGTAAAAATGTACCGCGGTGAATCTATACGATTTCTATGGGAAATTACGGAATGGAAATTTTGATCATACTGGTAGTGGTAGCATTAAAGGACTCGTTCACTAATATCCTACCCCATTTCTAACGTAACGAACCTCAACTCAATCCTCTTCCATCTACACATTTCGATTTATCTTGTCACTGTGATACTCGCCAGTTCCGTCGTATCTGTGCTTAATTAAAGCTGCTAACTGCTAACTAACATAATCTATATCCAGCTTTCAATAACCAAACGATATCTATCCTTCCTAATCTTAACCTATTACTACCGACGACTACAATATACAACTTGTATCGTAGAAATTCAAGTGCACCGAATAGAATCAAGTCTATACTACAATAAAAAAACAAAAAACATATTTCATTCGCGTATTTTACGAAAAATCGTTCAAATCTCTAGAAACGCTCCGTCGTAAATCTATAAAATTTCTACGAAAATTACAAAATTGATAATTTTGTTGACCGCTCTAGTAATCCTGACGTTAGTGGACCCGGTTCACCAGTATCCTAACGTTTCCAACGTAACGAACCTCGTTTCTATCTACACATTTCGATTCACCTTGTCACCGTGATACTCGCGAGTTTCGTCGCGCGTGGAACTTAATTAAATCGACTGCTAACTAACATAATGTATATCTAGCTTCCAATAACCAAACAGTGCCTAGAAGTTCGCTCGGGTGCCAGCGGTAATTAGTTAATGTACCATTGGTCGACGAATTCGCTGACGATCGTGTCTGCACCGCGTGCAGAAACATGTTGGATAGACAAGGTTAATTTCCAGCGGAGGCATTCGAGTTCGTTAATAAATCAGACAGCATCGGCCCACCATAGACATACAAACATCCCCGCGATGTTGCTTAATCGATAGCCGGCTTAATGACTGCGATGCGTTTCGGCTGATGGCCCGGATTCGACGCGAGACGTCGCCTAATCTAAGCGGGAGCCGTTTAAACGCCGCGGTGAACGCTGATCGACGGCCGCTTAAGGAGTCGTGATTTCTGATAGATTTGCTAAATTGCAAGCAATTCGGGCGTAGATGCTCGTCAAGCTTGCGAATCTCTCGATGCCGCACGCAGCGGAACTTGGAAACTATCGAACCAAGTTTTCCTATCACACGTCGTCTCGTATCGGTTGATCGATAAGCGATTGCAAATCAAGGATCGAGTTAATTTTAGAGAAACTTTTGCTTTCGAATGTTACGAACGAAGGGCAATGATCGTGATAACGATATATCGTTAAATTACCTTGTAAATCAATTGTAATAACGATAAATTGTATATTTAATTGATAAACTTTGGGCTTGAGAGATGAACAGCAAACAAGATCGTCTTAGAATTTTCAAATACTAGGTACATATTACATGTATAAACGCTACGAATGATGTAAATGTCAATACAGAATTTGTAATACCTGTGCAAATTATCGTCCGACAATTCGTTCGAATTAAGGACGTTCAATTTTTGGAACTTCGTGACAGTTGATCGTTTCGTGTCTGTCATTTTATGACAGTTAATCATGGATAAATGGAATTCGAAGGTTAACTGTTGATTTTATTCGAAGAAACAGCATCGTTCCACGATTTTCGAATACAAACTACATAAATGTCACGAATGCAATGAAATGAATTACCGATTACGAACATTTGAACTACATCCCCGGGACACAGACCATTTAAAAAAACCATTCGAAACCGAAAATGAAATTTAAGCAACGCGTACGATTAACGGAGGAATTTATAGCGGTTGATCTTGCCGAATAAAAAGACGAGAGATTTGCTAGATCGCGTTTTACGGCGATACTACTAGCAGAGATTTTAACGGTGCTGTATATCAAAATGTACGTACAATGTACACAGCGTCGTTCGATACAAGAATTGCATCCGATACCGGTCGAATATCTGTAATCTCTGGTGAATACACCGCATGGTTTTCGTTCTTTCCGAGTTATGTAACCGAGCCGCGTTATCAGCTTCTCTAAACATATTATTCATTAGAGCATCGATGAAAATGTTGATTCGCCGTAACGCTCCTAGCAGAATGCAACAGAGAGCTTAATAAAGAGGGCTACGGAAGTAAACCGATATTAGAAGCATAATTCACCGTGTAATGTTGACCCCATGTGGTTAAACGTTAACGTACTCCCAGCAGTATACTTTCGCTAACGGCGCCGTTCGTATAGTTCTAAATATTAGTTTCCAACTCGTTTTGCCGAGTACGGTGTATCGGTAGGGGGGAGAGGGGAAGGAAGAAAATGAAAGTCAAACGGGCGTTCTTGCATATACGATGCGTGCACGTTGCATTCGGGTGCAAAAAGGGAAAACGTCTTTGACAACGTGGAAAGAGGGAAAGATCTCTAATTAAGCATGATTGACGGGCAATTTATTTTGTTTGTAGAATCCGAGGCTGCGCCGTCAATCACACCGCGTGTAACAGTCGCCTTTATTTTACTATGAAACACCACGCCACGGATCAATATTACGAAGGGCATGTTCATTGTTAGACGGCTTGTGGGTCTTGTATCGCGTCAAAGGGCGCATTTAATTAGCACCTATCGCGCTCTTCGATGCGTCAGATCCCACCATGGTCGTTTGGTCACACAATCGTGATACCCACACTGACTGTGGGTCACGTTCAACGACAAAGTATGTAATTGTTCCAACTATAGACGATAGTGGCTGCGCGTTGACAAATAAGTGATCGGAATTTACGAAAGATTAAAACGGTTAAGCGATGTGTGTCAGCTATTGGAATTCATTTTATCCGTGGTTTTATTTACCGATTTTTGCGTAAGCAACGATACCGGCTTTCCTGCATTTCTAATCTTACTTCGTCGATATAAAGATCAGAAGAGCAAATCGAAAGTAAATAACACGAATGTATCGCGTGATCGACGAATAAGAGATAAGAAACCGTAGGATTTGTGCAGATGTGGAAACGAAAGATACGAGTAGGAAGAGAATGCAGCGGAAAATATATGCATAGTAGCGTGTGCTTGCAAACGAAATTACGTAGAAATCGATATTAACGTTAACGTTGTCAAAGTAGACGAAACAATCAATTCCGAATTTTTAGTAGGAACGTCGGAGTTTTGGAAGAATGCGATCTTGCGAATTTGAAAGATTCTCTACGAAATACATGGTCTTTCAATTTCAATTCGGACTGTTAACACATCATCGATTGGTAAATTTTTATGGAAATTGTACTACCTTTCGATGATCGCGTACCGTATCGCTATACGTGAAAAGATTTCAACGATGCGCAACTTTATTGAATTTCCTTTGTATGAATTATCAATCTCTCGTAAAACTCGTAATTATCGATCAACTCGTCTTCCATCGTGGAAGCATGTTCCTTCTAAAGTAAGATTTCTCATTCCTTCATGGACGATGCGCTAATAAAGAATGTACACTGTGACGACGAATAAAAATTCCTAGAAATTAGAAACTTCAACAAAGGACACGAGAAAAGAAAACGAGTCTCGTCGAGAGAATCTTTCGTCTTCCTGTTGCTCGATCGACGGTTCGAAACGACTCGGAACGTGGGACGTCGACTCCTATAAAAGAAATGACAAATAAGACGAGCTAGTCGCCTAGTGACAAAGGCGTCGTGAGGCAGTGTGCACTCGGGCAATGTGGACAGCGCGCGATCAGACCGGTTTGACGTTTGCGGGGAATACGTGGTTGAATTTCATTCTGCTACGTGACGTTTTCAGTTTCCGCCTATTGTAAGACACGGTCGGTATCGCGTTCAAGAGGAAGAACGAACGAAAGCGCGGTAACCGTTCGGATTCGTACTATTATCGGCTCGGAAATTCATGATCGTTCCATAACTGAAAATCCAACGATCGTGGGGGAAAATTCCACGTGACAATAGAAACCTCATCGAAAATTTCTTACAACTTCTTTGCTTTTCTTTCTTTTTTTTTCTTTTTTTGCTAAAATAAGAGAATTCGACGCTGAAAAGCTGTTTGACACAATTTGGAATTCTTATCTCAATAATGTTTCTATTTGCGCAATATGGTAAAGCGGTGGCCAGAGAGGCGCGCCCAGAAAGTTTTCATTTCCTTCGTCGCCAAGGAGAAATACGATTGTATCTTTGAGTAGCGAGTAAAAAAGAATTTCATTTCCTCTCGTAAACCCCCGGACAAGGAGCTCTATGATATATGCCTGTACGCGGCGGAAACAAGTTTCTTTGCGGTTGAATCTGGGCCAGTCGGTATCGCGTTCGGCACAGATTTCAGAAAAACGTATGTAGCAAAGGGGAGAAAGACGGATGCGTCCTTTAGAATGCTTCTTGTAGGTACAACTTGCTACTTAACGGAGGCAAATGGAAACTCGGCATAGGTACTTGGAGATCCCTTCTTTTTTCTTTCGATTCTGATCGTTTCATAATCTTCGTTGGAAGATTGATCGAACGAATTAAATGTTTCTCATTATTAAGGAAATATAAGCGTAGAAGTTACTCTAACTCGTCGGTGTGTACCGTAACAAATAATGCTATACTACAAATAAAAGCTTCTCAACCCCTGATTGACTACATTTGAACGAGGATAATTCGAGCTGGATTATTCGATCTTACGGTATTTCAAATTTTAAACTCGCATGGCAATTCCATACAATTGTTACCACACGAAACACAAGATACAAATCAAAATGAAATATTCTAGAATTGAATAACCGGGTTACGTAGAACCCACGACACGAGAATTTCAATTGCGGACTAAATACCATTTAAACCGACCACTTGCGATATTCCGCGATCGGACGTTCATTTATTCAAGGTAACACAATTTACCCTTTATTTAAAGCCCCTTTCCAAAGAATCGAGGCATCGTTCGAGCCCATTTCAATTTTAATATCATCCCTCTGGCGGTACCGCGATCGCGAAACCGATACCGCGGCGGCATTCAACGAAAATAATTCGACGAGTCCATTCCGTAGCGCGGTAACTCGCATCCAGTTAGCGGCGTAGAAGGGTGAAGAAAGGAGGCGAGAATGGCTGGAGTTCGCCGAGTTTCTCGGCTGCGGGTCGACGTTTCTCCGTCTATAAAACGTAAACGACGAGGGTTACGAGGGTGGAGGCGGCGTGGAACGCGTCTGGCCGCGAAAGAAACGCGAGAAGAACGAGAGAGAGGTCGAGGTTTCGGCGAACATCTGCCAAGCAGGCTGATTTCCAACCGGTGATAAGACCTCGAAATGCAGGGGAGCCGGCACAGAACCGCGCCGGAATTCATTAGTTAACCCCGCGCCAGAATCGCCGTTTTCCATGGATTCGTTTCGCGGCGCGAAACTCGCGAGGCCACTGTGCACCGCGTCGGGAATTGTATCGTTGAAGAATTCAGCGATGGGACCGGAGGATGAAGGGTTGCTCCGGTTTCGAATGGAAGAGGGAAAAATGTTTTCTAAGGACGGACGACCCGAGGGGATGGAGTGGTTCGGGGCGTGCAGGAGTACGGTCTCGGGGGAAGCTGCGGAGATCCTTGGAGACTCGCAGTGTATCTTCTTTGAAAGTGTAATCAATTGTCTGTGACTGGGAGCACAGCAGTTTGTCGCGTGAAAGATGCATGTGAATCGGCACGTTAGTTTATTCTCGAGTAAATATCGCTTATCTTGACGAAAATAAGGAATGAATGGAAAGGCTGTTACTCGTGTAAATAGAACCAGTTACGCCTTCCGCAAATGGAGTTCACTCGAAGCCCGATAAAGAAATAAATACGATAACGTTGATACCTTTGCTGTTACACTATATTTATAATACGTTATATAACGTACAACTTTACCGTGCGTAGTCGGTAACCGAACAGGATATTCAACTCCTTGTCGCGCGTGTCGGTGATCTGTCGCTGATCGAATTCTCGAACGCTTTCGAAGCAACGCAACCGAAGGTGCTTAGCGATCGTATATCTGGCAGCGATTTCTTAACGAGATGCTGTTTCGTTCATCTCTCACGTACGAGATGTTCGGTATTTGCGAGGCCCGCAATCGGTTCGCCGTGAGTGCAAGCGCGTAGTACATCAATATGAGGATAGCGAGAAGATGCGTTTGGGCGCGACCGCGTGCCGCGACTCATGCACTGCGCATGCGCCGCATTCCCGTTCCATCCATCTCTCTCTTATACGTGGCGTGTGCGTGCTTCTCTTCCTCGCTTCGACTCTCTTTCACTGCTTGGCCAGACGTTCGGTGGGGATGGGGAGCTCGGTTGAAGTTCGCGAGGCGACGCGAGGGGCGCGCCACACGACAAAGTAGTGGGGCGGGAAGGGTCGTAGGGGCGAGAGGAGAAACGCGCGGAACTCGTGGAGAGGGTAGGGACGAGAGTCCGGCGGTCGAGTGAAGCAGTAGGAGGGGGACCCCGCTTGTCGGGCGATGCCACTCAACTGAATCCCCGCTCTGTCCTCGCGGCAGTCTGACGCCGGTCGCGCAGTCAGCATGGCTGGATTTTCTCGTAGTTTTTCGCCGGTTCTACCGAGCTAGAGACGAGCGCAGTCGTTCGTGTTCTCGCGTCGTGGTTGTGCGTGCTGTCTTAGTGTCGTCGTCAGAACCATTCGAGACTAATCGCGAGGCCAAGTGTCCTGTATACGCGTGCATTTCCGAGCGAGCGAAAGAGACGCCAGATACTCGAACCTAACCTCCAAAGACAAAGATGAGCCGAGACGTAACTCTGTTCGTTTCGTGGTCGCGGTGACGCAGAATCTCGTCTCTTTTCGTATCGTTTATACTCTAAGCTTGTAATATTATCGAGACGAGCGTGCTTAGTTGTGTTGTTGATCGTGCGCGTATTATGTACCGTGATTCTCGTCGTGATCGCGCCTAAAGTGCGTCGCGTGACAGCCGTGTGTGCTCGTGCGTCTTGCAACGGAACGAGGACGGGACGCGTGGAAAGAACAAAAGGGAGCGGAAGACAGCTATGCGTCCTGGCGTGAACATTTAGGTGACGTTTTTCCCTGTGAACACGTGAAAGAAACAGATAAAGAGAGTAGAGGGAGAATAGTGAATCTGTGAAGAAAAGAAAGATCGGTGGACCGGTTATAGGGAAGAGGGACTTGGCCATCCAGCAACGAATCTAAGCCCAACACGAGGGAAACATTTCTTAGAAAGCTGTTTCGTTGAAGGTTACTTGTTCGTGTGTTTGGTTTGGAGCAGTCACACGACCATTGGGTTCTTGGAATCGACCGTTTTTCTTCACTGGTATGTCGAAATAATCCTTTGTTTATCTTCTATCCTTGTTAACTAACGAGAGCAAAAAGATCAAAATAACAGTATCGATGGGAAATTTCCGTGTTTGTCGCATGACACGATGAAACTCGTGTAGAGATGTCTCTACATGAAGCGTCTGGCCGTCGGCGTAATTCTCGCCTGGCAAAGAGAGACGAGAGCCATGTGTGTACGTCGGCTCGGCCAGAGTGTAAACAAGCGCGGTCCTTTTAAATGCCTACATATCGCGCTCTGTTGTTATCTGTCTGACGCAATTTCGTCCCGCTTTTCTCACTGAAATTTATTCCTGGAATTACGAATGCGTATAGTATCGACCGTTTGCTAACTAGTCTCTGCGATCGTTTGAATATTCCCGGGCTTAACTCTTCGCGGTTTCCATTCGACGTTCCGTTTCAAGTGGTTCATACACAATGAGGTATTTGCGACGCTTGGTTATATAATACGTGTATGTGTTTCACTATCTTCGTTAGCTGTATATTAGATTAATATATTCGCTACAGTTAACACGGATGGTGTATCGATTTGGTTGTTTAAGTAATGCTACACGCAGACAGAATAATTGCGTTTTGATTTTTGCTCGTTTCGATAAAATGATTCGGGAAAGTGATTTTTATCCGTCCATTGTATAATGCGTTAGAACGAATATCATTCGCTTAAGATTAAAATATTTCTGATGGAAAAATTTTAACGGGAGTAGCAGTATTTGAATCGCGGCAAATTTGTTGATTTTTAACGTAAACGACTATCTTCTGCTTGTTAACGAGTGAAAAGAATCGAAAGAAATGGAATATCGAGCTGGTCAGAATCGATATTGATCAACTTCGTAAGTTGGAAGGTAAAGAAAAATGCGTCGAATTTTACAATTTTTAAAGAATTTTTTTTGAATATTTTTTTTTTTGCAATAAAAAGCTTATGGGGATTGAGAAATTTGCAGAAAGTAGAGTTAATCAGTCCGATTTCTGAAAGGTTCGAATATTTCCGTAGAAAATACGTGATATCTTATGATATTTTATATACAGTACGAGATGTTTTCATTGATTTTTAAATCGAGATCTTTATTCCAAATACGATGATATTATTATGTTCAAAAAGTATATTTCTATATCGTATGATTCTCGTTCTATAGGTACATTGTGGCACACACGTGTTACATTTAACCGTAGTATAGCGAAATGCGCTACCGGAAAATCTGGTTAAAACGCTCTTACCTTGATCGCGGAAAAATGTTAATCCATTTTCAAAATATTCGAATTAGTGAACATAGCATATCCAGATTCGGTTGATTAAACGATACGTGTAGTTTTGAACTGTTATTTTGCCATTTCTCTTACGTGAAATCACAGTTATTTTTAGTTGTAGTAAATATTTTCAATAGGAAATTTTCTTTACAAAAGAGCGCTCCAACTGATAATAACTTTGATCCTATCAAAAATGTCCTTCTAGGAAATGGAATTCTAATCGTAAGTTATTTGCCTATCGCAAAAGCGAATGACGACTTGGAAAATATTAGCAAACATTATATTAATAGCGCACTACACAACACTACACGTAACTACACAATAGCACACACAATAGTATATATATATATATATACATATATATATATATATATTGTATTAAATATTCGAAGGCTTAAACTGAATATAATTTTTTCGCAAAAGGAAAATAACTCCATATATGTGGTTTGTTCCTTTATAATTAGACTAGAGAAACCTTGAAGACGGTAACGAGATGCTTGTACATAACATGATCACATTACGTGCTGGGTATGTACAATCGTTCACTTGCAGATGATGTCACGTGATGACGGAACTAGCATGAAAATTAATTGTATCTCGATGCATTGTCTCTTTAAAATTACGTACAGATAATGCATATACATATTCGATAGATCGCAGAAAAATACGTCTGTGCAGAAACTGATAATATAATGGCACGCATGTGTCGTGTAGCCACGTGATTATCGTTGCCTTCTTGTAGATAGAACCTATCGGTCGAATTACGAAGTTACACGTAGTTCTCGTGCTCGTGGAATTCCTACATGTTGTTGAAACACGGAGATATAAAACGCGAGACTCTTATAGACAAATAGTGATATTTCTTCTTCATATCGAGATTGAAATGTCGTTTAACTATTTCTATCGTGTGTTCGGTATATGTTATGGCGTATGCAGTGTGTATGGTGTTCAATTATTATGTGGCAAACTGAAACAAAAGTTTCGAGAGAAATGGAATCGTGATAGCTGCGACGAAATTTAAAATCGGAGGCTTTTTCATATTCGAATAATGAAATTTGTTGTTCATAGTAAAAGGCATTTCGCGATAACTTTTGCAGAGCTTGTGAAATTGAAGATTTATCGAAGCAAAGATATGATTATACAGTAGTGATCATCTATTAAAAAAACGTAGCGATGTAAAGAGTAGATAACATTATATATGTATGCCCGTTCAGCCCATCAGTTTATCTCTGAATAATTATCATTCTCTTCCACGTTGGATCATATCTTTTCAGTGCATTAATATACCTATATAAATTCCATTGCAATAATAAAAAAAAAAGTTCTAGAAAGAATCGCTTGTCAAAGTAATCGATAACTTCCTGGCCATCGTCAATCTTTTCTCAATTCGTCATGAAGCTTTTAAACATTACGTTTCTCGTTAATAAAATTCGAGATTCCATCCTTTATCGTAATTTCTATGCGCGAGTTTCGCGTTTGATGCCTCTTTAAATGGTTTCTGAATTCGAACAGGCACAGCTCGCGTTTCCTAGTCATTAAAGAAACTTTGTACACATTAAATCCTGAAACTACCGGTTCGTTTTACCGCCCACTTGTTATACGCCTAGGCAATGAAAGACTGAAAACGTTTTCAAACATTCCAAGCGTTCCGTGGAAAGAAAGTCGGGTGACATGGAAATTTAAAGTTTTATGGAAAATCGAATTCACCTGTTTCTTTTATCGCCCACGGAATACGAAAACCTATTTCCACGTATCGCGGTAACCGTTTTCTCTTCCCTTTCTTGAAACCAAGCATACCATCCCAGAGACGAGAAAAATGTCCTGGATAACCTGTCCTTTAACTCCCGTGTAAGATGCGATTTTTACTTTCAAACCAAAACAGTATAATCTCGTTATCTCTCTGCTCGTTATCTCTACATAAAGAACTAAATTACGTATTATAACGGTGCATCGTACGATCTGTAGTTATTAAATCTTCGACCGATCTCTCGTGTACGAACATCGCAGATTCATTAAAGGACGAGCTCCTTAAAAAACGAAAAGGTAGGAAAAAAGGAAAAATATACCGGAGCGATGTTCCACGTAACACGGTTCAATTGAACGTAATAACGCGATACTCGAGCCATTATCCGATGGAAACACGGATATTAATTTCGTTATTAGACCCTCCGCCTGGCCTCTCTTTCTCTCGTTCTCTAGATTGTTGCTATGTTTTTAAAGCCAGGTGTTTTCTTCTCCTGTTTCTCTCTCTTTCTTTTTTGTTTTTTTTTTTTTTGTTACTGACCGAGATGTCCGTTCATTAAACGGGAAACTGTTTTACGGTGGCTGTTTCGTACTTTGCATAGAGAAGTAGGATGAGGAGGGATCTTTGAACGTCAAGATTAAAGAGTTTTGTTGCATTCGTTGCCGAGGCCCGTAATAGGTTCCTTTTACGAGTGTCGCGAGATGCTGCGTTGCAACGCGAAAATGACAATCTGAATGCGAAATTAGGCGCGCGACGCTTTAATGCGGGACACACGCTAAGTCTTTGGCTATGAAAGATGCATCAGAAGAAGTCAACGTAGAAAACTTCAGAGAGAGAGAGAGAGAGAGAGAGAGAGAATGTGGACGTAGAATATGTGCGCGAGTAGAGATCTTCTATTTCTTTTATGGAAGGAAAAATCGTGGAAAAATCGACGAGCACCGTTCGTGGAAGCTTCTTTGGCCTTTTGTTGGCTCGAGTGTGTCTGAAGAGCGTGTCGAAGTTTACGCTCAGGTTGCCAGTCGATTTTTGTTACGCTAGTCGTAGCCGGTCGCTGTGTGCTGCCTCGTCGAGACACACGACAATGCCAGAGTGTGTTTTCAGGTGTCGTTTGTTTAAGTTACACGGCTCTTAGCTGTTGATCTAACTGCGAGAAGCGAAGGTCTCTAGCGCCGACTGAAACTCCCGATAGTTTCACTGTGAACGCAGTCGTAAAAGCTTCAAGGACTCTAGTTTTCGAGCACTGTTCTCTTTTACTGGTGCTCCTTAGCTGGGTAATGCGAGGCTTTATGGTTCGGACAGGCAAGACGCTATTCTTTTGATTTGAAACCATGTTTTTTCTTGTACTGTCTCTTGTACTAACGATTTAATTGATAATCGTTCTTCCTTCGCACGAAGAGTTCGTACGTACACTGAGTAAACTTGGAGCACCGTAATTTGGCTTTTTTTTATTATATCGACACAATCTTAGATGCATCGTCGAACGTTATAAAACTGAGATCACGCATGGAAAACGCGAGAAGTCAGGTTTTTCCAATTTTCCTGAAACAATTCCTAAATTCGACGCGTTAAGTTCGCACAATACCCTGTCGATACACTCGCGCATTATCGAAATTCTAATTTCGTCAGACGATCACAATTACACCGTTAAATCTTTGCAAACCTTCGTAAATCTGCCACTCGTCTCCAGAAAGGATTATTTCCCATTTCAACTTCATCGTATTGCAATGCTTTCTCTTGGTCACCGAATGAAAATACAAAAATCAGAAAATCACCGACGACGGGCTCTTACCGTGTTCTCCTCCTGCGATCTTCGTATTACTTACGTTTAACCTATATCTTTTCGAATTTGAGTAAACTATAGTCCACGCTATTGTGTAGCACTCTGGTCTCTGTCGAATGAAATACTCGTCTACGAGGTGTTCAAGAATTAAAGGATAAGATTCAAACGACACGCAGGAACATCCTAAACGATGAAGTTGAACGGAGTGAAGCGTGACGGTGTGAAAGTCGATCGACGACTCCCTTATCCGAGAAGTTGGTTGGTTCGATGGATATTCTCGGTGGTTAGGTCAGCTTTAAACAGCGTTCGCCTTTAATGCAACGCCGTACGAAACCTCCTCACCGGGATCTACACCACGGAGATGTAGTAAAAATTCCGCATCTGCGGGATAGTCCGCGAAGGGAAGGACAGAAGGGAAGGCGGATATAGTTGAAGGGAGAGAATACTAATAGCGAGGCGCGGAAGGGAACTTTAAGACAGCGTTTGTAGTCGGGGAGGGACGTCTAGGTATGGTATTAAATCTATTTCCCTTCTGTATCCCAAGTAACGACACGAAGTGCCATCAAAGATTCAGTAGCTTTCGAATCAGCCCCCAAAGGAGAGGATAGATTCGAAAGAAAATACGACGTAACGTACCCACCCTTGCGGTTAGAGAAAGTTTGCCCCGATTTCTTTCCGCGAATACAAAGAAGTTTAGTAATAACAATGTGTATTAATCCGACGTAAAATTTCTCACGTTGCGAGAGAAATCGGTTATTTTCTTTCAATCGAAGAACAGGCATCTTGATACGGTATTTTAGTTTCGATTTCTTTTTTCTTTTTGCCTTTGGACAATTTTCTTTTCTTTTTTTTTACGCAGTTTCGTTTTCTGACATTGCGATCATGAAAGGGAATTCCGAGGAGTCGTTGCATAATTTTTCCGTCGCTATTTTTTCTTTTACCGAAACTCTACGATTTCATGGAATTTCAAACATCGCGATAAGCTACATATTTGCCTTAAGCGGCGGAAAATTCTAACTCAAACATAATAATGTTGTTAATCATCTCGTCGATTCTTTAAGCCGTTTATAAATCTAGCAACGTGGAAATATTTCATTATCGCAAAAAACCAGCAACGAGTTTTTCCAATGATACGTTTAATGCGTCCATCCAGAGGATCCTCCAATATTTTTTCTCGCATCGTTTTACAAGCATTTCACGTCTTATTTGTTTACCGTTTCACGTTTTAATGAACCAACGAGAGCTGGTCGTTCGCTTCGTAGGATTTTCCTGGTAGCTACGGAAATTCGCGCTCGAATTGATACCGTTCGACTTGTTTTTGCACCGCGTTATCCAGTGCAGGTAACAAAAACAAGAGAACAGAGAGAGAGAGAGAGAGAGAGAGAGAGAGAGAGAGGCGGCTATAAAACGAACTACGTGTGCGAAGTTTGCCGTGGCAGAACGTCGTCCAGCTACGGAGATTCAATTTGACGAAACTGAAATTCTAGCCAACAGCAAAGCTTGTTACAGTAGTCAGCAAGAAAAGAAAATATATCGAGGTTGGAGACGCCAGGGGTACACTGAATCTTGAATGTATTTATTTGAACGCTTGCCGTAGACAACTTTTACGTTCGTATATCGTGTGCTATATAAAACATTTCGAAATTTTATTAGCACTGTAACGAGGCAACGCGATGATATATTTACTATATATTAGGTTGTCCGAAAAGTTTCTTTCGTCCTGTAAGGAAATAATGGATGCACCACGTTCTCTGTTTTATATTATTTTTATCGGATCACGTATGATCGTAATAACAGAAACAGAAGAAAATGGATCGTACATGATTGAATAAAATAATGTAAAACGAGAAGAGGTTGTGCATCTATTATTTCCTTACAAAAGCAAAGAAACTTTCGGGACAATCTAATATATATATATATTACGAAAAAAAATTAATGTCTCAACATATCGACATGTGATATGTGTTAAGGATGAATATCGAATATTCGGATTGAATATCGAGGTTTAAAAACATCTCCACGACATATATGCTTCCACTAAGTGTCTTGTAATTTCTATGTACGTTTTCAAATTTATTTTCAACTTTACCGATACAGTGACTATAGTCGAGTCTCGTTAGAGCGCTGATAAAATTTCGCGTTTCTGTAAGGCGCGCAGTAGGCTAATAAAATGCAATATATAAGTGTTTATTAATAGTCTCATGATGCTGCGTACTTCTCCATAGAAAGTTCGTCTACGTCGAACGTAGAATCTAAATCGAAGGCATGGTGGAATAACAAAAAGTGATGGGCTCGAATCGCTATTTACTCGAAGAATTAAAATTTCGTATCAATATGCTTCCGACGAAGCCGCAATACCGGCGAAATCAATTTCGAAATGGAAACCATTGACGTTGGGAAGCTTCGAACGTCTTCGAAATGCAAATATACGATAGCTGTTCTAGGACGACGAATACAAACTTATCTCCTTAATAGAAATCGAACGAAGAGTTTCAAAGAAACTACTTTATCGCGAAGCGATTTCTCTACTGGATCGTAAATACAAAAATTCATCGTTGCGGTCGATTAGACGATTGATTCTATTTATACGTGGCTTGTTCTGAATCCGTCGTAACGTAAATTCACTTTTCGCTATATCGAACTGTTCTTTTATAATGTTCCTGGGAGCTGTTTAACTCTTCGATGCTCTCCGATGACGTTCGAATTTCTATATTCCAAAATATGCGACGCCTTAGGAAAGACTGTGGCGCGAAATCGACAATACAGAGTTGATCTTACGATAGATAAGAATCCAAACAATCACGGTCCTTTCATTCGTAAACGAACAACATTTTTATTGGAACTATAATCCGTGAAATAGGTTCGACTGGATATAATAACACAAGGCATACATTATGCGAAAAATAGTATATACAATTAACGTTTGATCTAAACAAGTACATCTTTCACCGAAATAGGAGCGAATAAAACACATAGCCCCGAACGTCTTTCTTTTATCGACGATAAACGACCGTTGACTTGCCTCGAATCCATCAAACGCGATCTATTAAACCCATTACCTCGAATCGTCCTACGCACCCAAACAGTCAGACTCACTGACTCGAGAAAGCGAAAAGCAAGAAGCGTTTATTTCGCCTGGCCTAGTGACCAGTAAGCGAGCCTAGACGGCGGCGTTCTTAATGCGATATTCGTGCCAGCGTCACCGTGAATTACGTTCGACCCCGATAACCTCGTCCCGGTCGCATTCGTTCTCAATGAAAGACGACGGGCGAACGCTCGCGAGTTCCTCCAACTCTCTCGATAGTGGATCTTGGGGAGTTACGACTGATCGATCGCGAGTATCTCGCTCTTTCGATCTTAACTCTTTACGAACAAGTGTCGTCGAATAAATGACATCGTACCTTCGTTTGAGCGAATTTATCGAAGATTTTGCCGATAGAAAGTAAAATATGCAGTGAAATGGTATGTAGAAGAAAATAAAATTTGAAATTAAAGATAGGAAGCGGCGTTAAAGTATAAAATGTGTAATTATGCCAGAAGTGGCGTTGGAAATGCTAAATATGAAATCACGACGGTAATAATAAATAATTTTATTGTCCTTATTATTATTCTACGAGTGTTCTATTTCTCCATGATTCGTAGCTTGTATCGCTACGTACCGTCATATTCTTGCTTCTTGCCCTCTCTATGTATTCACTGCGTTTCGTCTTCGCTCTTAATGCAGTCTCATTGTTAGTCTTGCTTCAATTGTGCTTAATTACATGTATGCCTCCTCTAGAGCTCGCGTTTTATACGATTGAACTTGTTTTATCGTCATTCGTGGATAAGAAATACACGGATCGGATGAAAAATAATTTCCAACAGTTCCTCCTACCAAATATCATAATTTGTAATTTCGTTAAAATAAAAAATATATTATTACCATCAGATATGCCGGAAAAATTCACATGAAACGCAATATATCCCCTGCAATACCTAATATTCAAACCTCCGGTACATTATTTCATTTTGTACAGAAAATATATTATTAAGCCGATAGGGCATGAATAAAATTTCCATAAAATACATTTTCACAACTTCAATATGCGATATTCTCCCAAATAGGAAATTCGTTATTGTAAGGTGTTATTCGAATAGCACGCATAAAATTTGCACGCGACACGACATTTTCCCTCCAACATCTATCTAATGTTCAAGCCTTTGGTACAGATTTCTTTCACGTATTTCTCGTGTAAAATGCTCGATTGGTAGGCAAACACGGTTAAAGACGCACTCGTATGTGAAAGGGTTAATAATTACGTTTCAGGATCGTTCTTAGTCAGTTGCCAACTTGGCGAATTTCATTATCGATGCGATCGAAAGGTTCGCCCCTTTGCGGCAAATTATCTCCCATTCACCATAGGGGCTGGAATTCGACGGTTCGCGTGTCATCGACTCAGACGTGTTTCGAGTTCCCCTTCGAGTTCCGGAAACGATGTTCTTTGTCATGATGCGTGCACCTCGCGTCTTTGTCGGCGAATCTCGTTTCCGGAGCTCCGCTCCGCGTTTAGAACCCATTTCCGAAATTCTAGTTAGCTTGTGGTCTTTATCACGTAGAAACATATCCAGAAATTTTGAAGAAGATCCGATTTTGAAATGAAACGTTTGTAAATACATTGCTTGGTTTTGAGATGCTGCGGATAGGAGAATTCATATATTGCGTGGGTTATTTTTATTTATCTTTGTTTATTTTTTTTTCTTTAGCTAGATTAAACGCTTCGATGGATTTTGGATTTAGACGATCAGCGCGGACAGGAAGTATATTTTCCAAGCACGCGTTCTTTCGGTTAATTTTATAAAGCTCAAGGTTTCTTCGATTGGAAATGTTAGATCTCTTTTAGTTAGTTGAAAAATTATTGTTTCTTTGAATTTGATTAATCAATGTTCAACGCTGCTGACAGAAATAGATGTATCTTAGAAGTATGCGTTGGATATTCTATCGATTAACTCTTTCTTGCTGAGATAAAAACACGTAGTGTGTTCGCACTCGAGTAATTAACTCGACACACTTATCGTCGACAGGAGAAGTATATTTATTGTCAAGCTAGACTTTCTGTTACTTGGTTCCTTCGTAGTTAGATAAAAAAACTTCGCTATGTTTGAAATTGATTAATTGATGCTTAACCCTTTAACAGTTTAGAACGTCTGGACGACGCCTGTTACATTAGCAACCATGTAGTCCGTCTTCTAATACGTACCGCTTAACGAAATTGAATATTTCGAGAAGCGTTGAACCAAAATTAATATTTCTAAATCAATTCTAAACATTGAAATATATATACATACATACATACATACATACATACATACATACATATATATATATATATATATATATATTAAATCAGCGTAAAAGTTGGTGCCGGATTCCAATGGACGTCACTTAATTATTTTTCTGCAAGTCGTATTTGTTGCTGCATGTGCAAACTTCATAGCGAATAAAAAGAGCGAACCTGCTCAGACCGAGTATGTAAAAATATATCCTACATTATATTTATCATTAGGTCACTGTAAATTATATTATATTACTGTTATATTACCATCGCTATTGTCACTATCGTATTATTAAAAAGTCAAAGTGCTACCTGAACTATGTATGTATGTAACAGACGTTTTATTATTAGCTGAATTCAGCAGTCAATTAAGATATCTCTAGTAGAAACTACATAGTTGGTAAGAAATATGCTGCTTTCAAACCAAGCAGTGAGACTATCCCTCGGGTGCTTCAAACCAGTACTTAGATAGTAGAATATCCCCTTTTTTCTCTATTAACAACGAGCGTTCTACGAAACACTCAGTGTTGCGTTTCAACACGAGATTACAGAGAAACAAACCAGTGCACTTTCGTCTTGAGTCTTTCTTTATCTTAGCGAATCCATAGCCCAGTGTGCCAATAACTAGACGCTTTCAGCCTGTCGTAACACGCTTTTCGAACTTCTTCCTCAAGAGGAGCTTCGTTTCTTCTTCTCGTTTCGGTTTCTTCATCTCGGTTTTCCCTCCTTTCCTTCCTTTTTTCTTTCTCGCTTTTTTCCCTTCCCTGGCAGGACGGTTCTTCCTTTCACGGTCATCTTCGTGCCCGAAAGTTTCCGGCGACGTGATACGAAAAGTTTGAATGGCTTTCTTTGGGCGGGCCATCACTGCCACGCGTCGTTTTATCCGCTACATGCAAATTTTCAGCGTTGCTCGCGCGTCTCAGCTTGGAATTCGCCAGCCACTTTTGACCCTCGAGCACGAGATTCCGCCAGGAGTAATCGAGTCTTCTCGGCTTCTATCTTCTTAAGCGAGTCCGTTCCCTTTCTCTAGTCTGAATTTCCTTCATTGACTTCTTTGTGTTCATCGTTGCTATTTTGTAAACTGAACCGTTTCACGCTGGGAAAAATAGCTTATGCTAATGTAGAGAAGAATGGAGATTAGTTGCACTCTGTTCTCGTTCTATTAGACGAAAGTGATTTTCTAATTAACTTCGCCGAGTCGCGGATTAAGTTCCTTTTAGAAGTTCTCTGAGAACGGTGCTCGTTAGGTTAGAATTTTATGAGGAAACTTTCGAAATTCTTGTTTGCTTCTTGATAAGATCCTTGTTGAAACTCTTAGTTTACTAGTGTATAATCATCGTATTGTATTTATTTCAATTATTTAGAATCGTATTTATTCCATTATCTCTTAAGAAACTCGTATATAGAAAATGCGAAACAAACTGGTATACTTTACCCACTATTCTTAACAAACTGATATTTCGATTATTCCAATCAAAGTATCTGTACATTCGCCGACGATACACGACTCTATTTTTCTTTTTTATTTTCTTCAAACGTTCCACTATTTCGATTATCCTGATAAGAATACGCGTAAAAATTCGCCAATGGTATGTCTACGAATCAACGACTTCTCTCGTAATCTTCGAGTCACCACAGCTTTCTCGTCATACGTTCCACTGCTTCGACGACCCTAATAAAAAATGCGTGTACGCTCACTAACTCTATATAAATCACTGCTAGTAATTCTTCCCTTGGAACTTCGAAACCTTTACACTTCCATATTCGCCGTGTAAAACTTTGGAGTCATATCCCGCGCCATCAATTATATCCTTCGCCATAAGGTGTTACGAGGAAACAGGAAAGTTTCCAGCGGTTCCAATCGGCAACTCGATCTTGACGGTGTTGGAGCATTGCACAGATTTATCTTTCTTCCCAATATTCCCAGTACAGTGGATCTCTTTCTCTAGCGACTTTGATCAACGACGTGTTACAAAGCGCGCATTAGTTAATGAGCGTAATCAGCTTAATAAGAATCGTACGTTTGCATCTCTGACACGGATCCCGAGGCGGTATATTACCTTCGCCGATGTAATCGCGTTAACTAATGTGTGCCAGCGAAAGAGAGCCAGCTCAAAGAAGATGCACGAGTAGCCATTCCGTTTCTGCAGCTGCCGCATTTTGTCTAATGGACCTCCGCTTTGAGCCCTGACGTTTCTGTCATCGAGCGTATTTTTCAACCCGTGTTCTCCACCTACTTTGTGTCTACGTGAAATGTGTCTCTAACAAAAAAGTGAAAAAAGATCGAAAGAGAGAGAGAGAGAGAGAGGAAAAATAACGTAGCAGAGTCTTGAAAGTTTCTTGAAAATAGGAGAGAAGTTTAGCAGCTGGAATCTTTCGAAAACTCTAATACTTAACCTTAAAATAATGTTAATGCTGCGCGACTTGGAAGTCATGTAGTCTTTTATACTTGGAACGTTTTATTTTTTCTGCTTGCCTCTGTATTATTGCATAGTATTAGTATATCGTTACACGAATTGCATTACGTCAAACGATTTGTTTACAACAATTATTACAAATGTTGAAGCTTCGAATTAAATAATGAGAATAATTTTGTTCTCTTAACAAGCAAATAGAGTTCAGTTAGTCGTCTATTAAGGATCTTGAATTCGAATATACAACGACGAACAAAATCATTTTTTAACGCGTTGGCTGAGTCGTATCATAGTCGGAAGATTCGCCAATCATAGAGCTTGGAACGAGTAATATAAAAATTCAATTGTGTTTGTTTCAGTCCTTGCGCATATCGTTTTTCTCCGACTGAAGGAATTTCAGTATTCGAGACATTGTCAATTCGATCGACGAATTAACTCATCTTCAACTAATAAAAGGGTTCACGAAAGCAGACTGGCAACATTTATGCATTCGTGGAAAATTTATACGTATAGAACAGCAGATACGAACACGCAAAGAGGCATGTGCAAGCATTTCTGAAATATTTAAATATTCTATCTTCGTACTCACGAGTTCGTAGAAATATAAATTTGCACGAATTTTCATAATCTCGCAATGAATTTCGTTCACTTCCAATCGGTTCTATCGTACGAGACAACGAATAATCGAAAAAGGAGTCGCGAAAATGAATGCGAAAAGCGAATAGACCCGCGGCACGGGCTTTATGACTACCAATTAGGTAGGTAGTCATGAAACGTGTTAGTTAGGAACAATGAGGTGTAATGATACGCATCGAATGAATTTGCAGCTAGCTTTTCTTTGTCCGTGAATTAACATCGTCGTGAAGCTACGAATACCATGTCATCGTGTTTTCGTCGTTCTCGCGTAATTGAAGAATTATGGTTACGTAAGTGCTTTTTTATCGTTTCGCTAAGATCAATCTTCTTATATATCAGACACAGTACAGTACTTTGCGATAGTTGTAATCGGTCTAAAGCGATCGAAGATTTTCTAAGAAAATAGAATTTCCATGCAAAATGACATTAAAGGAATGGTAGATGGATTACTCGACAAAAGAGGTGAATCATTTCCTGGAAACGTGCATGGAGAAGGGTATAATAGGATTTACACGAATGTATTAAAAATTCGTTCGACAGCGTTTCCAAAAGATGTACTTTTTAATTCGTCCAGATACGACGAAGAATTAAAAGGATACATTAAATTCGTTATATTCCTTAAATATTCACAACCTCTTCGAAACACCGTACTAGCGATTTCGACAATTTTCTATCGATTGCAAAACACGAAACACGCTGCTGGATCTCTTGAACCGTGAATCCTCCCTAACGATCTGCCCTCGAGAAGAAAGACGCTAGGAACGATTTCAAATTCTCGATTCCTCGAAACTGGCACAGGCTACGAAGCGTGTAATCTCGATCGTACGTTTTCCTTCGATCGGTCACAAAAGGTTCGTTCGCGTGCGAGCCACAGAAAGACGCTTAATTCGAAAGGCAGCCGATGAAGTATCGAAGTTGTATCCCGCCAGTTCGATTTGACCCTTTTGAGACGTTTATTCGGCCCGATAGGCTCGTGGCATCGGGAAGTGAACGAGTTCCTGGCTGGGTGATCAGCTCCAGCAACACGGAAAAAAGGTTTGGTAAGGAGGCCAGGGAATAAGAAAAGAAAAGAGGGGAAGAAAAGAGAGAAAAGAGGGTCAGAGAGCGGCTGTGTGAGAGCGACAAAGGAAGCTGTAACAGGAACACGAGGGTAACACGCATACCTGGCGTGCATCGACTACCTGCCCTGGGTTAACTCCATCGCCAGCAGGCGTAATGCGTTGCTTCTTAGCTTGTATTCGTCGCTCTCTCTGGGTCGTTGGCCCTCGCCGAGGGTCGAATTGAAGAATTCGCTGACTAACCTGGCCACTCATCCGCCTTCTGCCTACGAAATTTCACCAACGAGATATTCGTCGTGATATTCGGAGCTCTTTTTGATCTCGTTGGCTCTTCGAACGAATTTAGGAGAATTTGACGTTATAGGAATAAATAGGCGGAATTTTGTTATATCGAGCTGACAAAATTTTCGTCGCTTATTTAACGTAACAATAAGTTTAATAATTTATAAGTCCCCTGCCAGTAATAATTTTCTCGTTTTGTATCTGCGTCCAAGTATTTTTACCGTCTCTATAAATATATACACAGCAGTGAAAAATGAAGTACGACAGTGGTCATCGACCGACAATAGCCGCAATATAAATAAGAACTGTACGTGGTGAAAAATTAGAGTACGGAAATAATACTACGGAAATAATAGCACGGAATTGCCGAAAGACAAGAATAAAATTTCGGTATTTGTATCATAATCTGTAGGTTCGTGAACTTTATCAAAAATTGCGCTGTCCGTTCGCGTATCATCTCGTTCTTATTGAAATATAATCGCAAGTACAAGAACGATTTCTCCATCCATTCTATACAACGTGACGCTTTTGTTGCTCGTGAATCGCGTCGAAAGATCTTACGTCCCTGGCTATTTCACATCGACTTAAGTGATTATGTTAATAAGATGACAAGTTTATTCCGTAGCTCGTTTGTAATTTCTTCTTGCAGACGTGGAAATCGTTTGAAAAACAAAGAAGTTTTCTACGCCTGGCGGGCAAAACATTGACGATACGCACACTCGAGCAACGCGAGCATAAATTCAAGATCGAGATGCGGTGCAGTTTATTTAAACCGTGATACGTGTAATGTATATCGCGCGATGTTGATTTTCTTGAATTAAATAATCATGAATTCCAGTTGGAACGAACGCGAGCCGCGGATTGTTGCTCGATCGGCGATTCTCCGCCAAAATTGCACGTTCTCCGCGTATTTTTAGACACGCTCGTCCCTCTGTTGGGAATTTGCACGGAAACCATCGAAAGTTGCTGGAATTTTCCGTCTATTTTCACCTGATTTCCGATTCTGCATCGTTCGAAATGCTTGCAATTACCATTCTCCATGGAGGGGAACGAGCTGGTAACTCGACTTCTCAAATTGCGTTGGAATTTCAGAGGAAATTTCACCTTTGTAACGTATCTTTCTGTTCGATGATACATCGAAATGTGGGAAAATTATCACACACAGACGCGAAGATAACATTTTCTAGTTATGCAGTAATATATATATATATATATATATATATATATTACATAACCAGCTTCTACATTAATATTCTACTAGATAGTTCTAAATATATGACCAATATGACTGTCATGAACGAAAAAGTTGACGATAATTGGCTTATATATATGGTTTTTTTTTTAATGTTACATAATTGCATCGAATAAAATATTTATGTTTCAACATAAAAGTAATCATTGACGATGTACTTTGACAAATTTACCGACGACTATGTACACACACGCATATATATATATATATATATATATATATATATATATATGTATATAATCAATCGCGTCTTGGTATTAAATTTACTATTATATCGAAATTTTATTGGCCGATTTATGAGGATTCGCCGTACGGAGTACATAGCTTCTCTTGAATCAAAGTTATACGGGTATACATGTAGCATCGACGGACGATTAAGTCGACGATTTAGGAACAACGATCATTGTATAGCTATCAAAGTACGACGAGCAGCACATTAATGAACACGTTAATACGAACTTTATCAAATACGGTAATGCGGTTGACAAACCGGCATTATGCCTTACTCACGGACCGCAACAAGCGATTAGGTTTGCAAATTACATTCGGTTCCAGGACAATCGATTCGAGCTGTCGATTATCGAAAACGTAATTAAATTTTACAATAGAACCGATTCATTACGCGTTATGGAACAGACCTTCTGCTTTTCCATTGTTTTGCCCTGTGTTCGGGCTCGAGTATAACAAATGATGGAGCAGAGAGAAAAGAAATGGAAAACAGGTCGAAATGTCGAAGGTTATTAAACATTCTCGCATCCCTACGTAATTTGTTGCTCTTTCCTACCTACGTCACGGCGAAAACGAAAAACGTCCAGGGTCAATTTTTCACGGGACCTATTTTCGGTCTGGTTTGATTCTTGCCCCGTTTCTTTTTTCGCTCTTTGCACAGACACCGGGCGTTTTTCTTTCCGCAACGTTGCAACTCCATCACTGGTGGCAGTTTTTATTTCTGAGCGACAAACGTACGTTTTGCACGGCAAACGCTCGAAATTCTCCTTCCCGTTCCGTTTCTCGCCCACAAGTTTCGAATTCGTCGCTTTGCTTCCTTTACGCTTTAACACCAGCGAATTTAAAGCGTCTTAATCCTCAACCTCTGAATTCTAGGCATTTATGCGATATATATATATATATATATATGTGGATCGAAGCTATTTTTGTCGGGAAGAGAAAAAAAAGTTAAACACTCTATATAATTAATTACGTCACGACAGATACGTGCAAATGCGGATAGAAGTAAATCTGTTTTACGAAGAATGTGCGTCGCATAGCCCTGGGAAATTGAAAGAAAATTATGTAGATAAATACGGATTCTACATTACGCTTTCTTCACTTATTCATTCGAAGTGTTGGATAAATGCTCTTGCATCATTTTTCCACCGAGCGCATTATACGTAGTTTTTCGTTTCGATTCCATTGTTCTCCACCGCAGATTAATTACAAAGTCTCACTTTTAATCACGACGAAAATTATAAAGTTTTTCCGTTTTAATAAATCGCGAGTAAAATAGAGTCGATGAAAAATTCAAGAATCGTGGCAAGATTAATTACGTAAATCGGATCGTTTCGAAGCTTCACGATCCAGCTCGACTTAAAATGTCGCGAAATCATAACAGCTCGATGCTACGTATAATCAGTGGAAAATACCGAGGCAATAGCAAAACAAAAAATAATGAATGCCTTTTCCGCGTAGATTCTCCTTGATCGCTGACAGCTATTTTTCCACGTTATCCGCGATAACGTAACTTTGTGCAGCGCACAAACCGTAATCGAACGATCCACGAGAGTTAATTCCATTAATACAGTTTATCCGATTGCGAAATTGTTGCCTCGGTTTTAATGAACTCGCGAGGCGAAAAACCCGATGTTTGCCTTGGAAAAGCGGGTTAGGATATTCGAATCGTGGTAATCGTTGCTCTTTTAACCGCGAGTCGATACACACGACGCGTGGTGAAATTACCAATCGACCCGATCGATAAACGATTTCATTGGAGAACGGCCAAAATCCATTACATAGCTGGCCCACGCTCTAGGCAAATCGTTCCGACTGCTCGAGCGTACGTAATAGGCCACCGGTGTAATCGTCTTAACTTCGATTTTCCAATTGGCTCTCCTCCCACAAACAACGTAGGAGATACTTTTACGTAGCGAATTTCTTTTCGTTTCATCGACACGCGTACTTTTCGCGGCTTTTTCATATAACGAAGGTACATGTAACTCGCAGCATTGCTTCGCGATACGAACTATCGTTCAAATCAGCCAAAATCATCGATATCACACTTTTCGTATTTGTAGTCACAGGCAGAATAGACACGCGCGAGTGTCTTTCCATCGCTGTTTGTTTTTAGCGTGCAAAAGTTTCTTTCGTTTTATAAGGAAACGGTCGACGCGCAACATTTTCTCTTTTATATCATTTCCTTGAATTATGTACGATCCATTTTGTCCCAATGGAACAGATTGTACGAGATTGCCTGGATGAATTAGTTGCAAGCGACGATGTCGGATAACACTGGAAGTCTCTCTTCTCTCGCTTGATCTCCGTAACGAGAGATTAACCCTTTGTCTTATGATTTCTTCAGTTGCCATTTAACTGAAAAGGAGAGTTAATTCGTTGCTCGAGCTCGGAATCTCTCGGGTCTATTAATTTCTTCGTTTGTGAATTCTTGACTTTTCAATATATCGGAATAATGCGCGCCCGCGCGCTTATGTACGCGTGTACGCGTATACGTATATTTCATTTCCATTAAGAATTCCATATTTATAAAATCGATTCGATTGAAACGGCTTTGACTTTATTAACTTTTAATTCTATACATTTAATATGTAACTGATTAATTTTTGATTAAAACGTCTGGTGGAAGAATGCGTTATTTGAAAATCTACCAGATTTTACATAGGAGCACTTTCATTAACTTTTAATTATTGCAATTTCCGATTAAGCGACGCATTATCTCAAAATTGTCAGAATTTTCCGCGCTACTCGTACATATCGGGAATTGATGGATCGAACGGTCGACAGGCACGCATCTCGGCCACTTAGACGAGCGATAGATATTAATGTTTCTGGGTTTGTCGGATTCTCGATCAGGCTGCTTCGTTGCCAACCACCGGCACAATATCCCCGAGTCACGTGTACACGTTGCGGTGTTACAGTACTGTGTACCCGCAGGATGACACTCGCAATTAAGTTCACTCCCTCGTTGGCCACGAATACATCACACTCTCGAAGCGAGCAAGCAATGGAGTAAAATGCCCGGCATTTGGCACCGTGTCAGTGGTTACTAGCGTCCTGAACTTGAGCCGGGAACAAGCAATCTTAGTTTCGTGGCAGTGTTATTAATTTCCAGCGCTTAATTTCCAAACGCGCTACGGTTCGACGAACGTTCAAACTTTGAAATATTTATCGGTCTTCGACCTTTAACTTATTCTACTCCAAGCAGAGTTCGCTATTTCATCGGAATCGTTTCATAGGGTGGGTGAAATTCAATTTTCGATCGTTGGTGATTTTTCCGAGTAACAGCACGTTGTCCACGTTGATACTTGACGCGAATTATTTTCTGTAACGTATCACTCGGACACCGTGAGATTTCGAAATCCTAGAACCTCTTATAACGATCACTTAAATTAAAAGTACAGGCAGAAAATTTGGCGATAAGGCGAGCGACGTTCTACGATAATAACAAATCTTGAACCGACAATCGTATCTGCGATAGAATTCTAAAATCGTCAATTTTGTCCACGCGACAGAAACTTGTAAGCGCTGTAACTTGTCGATTCGTTGATCGGAATAGCGTCTTTTTCAGCGCTAGTAAAATTATACGGTCCCCTGGTAAAAAGATACCATGGTCGTTGTAACGAATACGCGAGAAAAAGTTATTTTTGGCACGTGTATGGTTGAATGTGCTTCGTCTCGGGTTATCTCGACGTTTCGGATGAGCAGCGTGATGTCTCGTTACATATTGCGTGTACAAACTTCCGCCGTAATTCAACGCGCGGGGATCCGCTATTCCGCGTTACGAGGAAAAACGCGTGTTACGAGGCTAGAAACGTGAATAGGCGCGTGGTAGGCTGCTGGGTGTCGGCGAATTTTAGTCTCGCTTAGGTAAACGCGTCGAATGAACACATCCCGCCTTTTCCCCTCGCTTCTTTACGAGTCCCGCGGTTTATTACTCGCGCGTGTTAAATTTTCCCGGCTGCCGTCGTTGCTGCAAATTTATCGATATACTTTTTACCACGAATATCGACCGCACGTGAAAATTTCCGTGTATTCGCGCAGTCAGTTCCGAGCTCGGAGGAATTTTACGAAATTTACTCGATTTGACATTTTTTCCATATTCTTGATATTTTCCTTTTCTCCGCCTTTTTATAGCTCTCGTGTATAAAACAGAAGCTAAGTTTGTTGCATCGTCCGTAATAGTTTCGATCCGACGCTGATTACAAGCTTCGCGGCATTTTGATCAAAAATTGACAAAACCCTTGCTAAGGACAAAGTTCAGAAACAACTCAAGCCTACCTACGGCTATTTCTGGCGATCCTCGATAAAACCAACCACGCTTTACAGCGAACTAATATGCCCAATCGCGAAACAACGAGTACGAACGTACATACGCAATCCTTTACTTTCGCAAGAGCGGGAGAGGGTGAAGCTCGGTAAAAGAGCATCTGGATTTCAAGAAATCGAAAACCACGGGGGCGTCGTGTTCCAGCGAGCCGGATATCCGGCTGCAGATGTATGTATCTCACTGCCAAGGAGACCAGAGACAGAGAGAAAGCAGCGAAGAACAGCGGTCTCGTGTACAGAGTGGAAGGACGGTCCTCTATCAGGCTCTCGATAGGAAAGAAAGAAACGAAATGGCAAGACTGTGCCAACCGAAAGGGCGGAGAGGAAAGAAAGAAAGAAAGAGAAAAGCGGAGGGACTTTCTGGCAAGCTGGTCTATTTAAAAGCATTACGATGCTGACGGTCTGGTTACTGTGTCCACGGTTAAGTAACCAGTGATGTAACGATGCAATTCAACCTCTTTCCCCGTCCTCTTTGTTCCTGGGGGAGGGGAGGACCAGAAGAGAAAGACCGTGATCGCTTGGTGGACAGAGAGGAAGCAGCGGGAGCTACCGTGTCCATTGGACGAAACTACACCGAGGGAGCTGTTTCTAACGCGTTGCTGCACTAGAGAATATAGTTCCGACGACAATGCGACAATCTGCACTCGACGAGATGAACTCCACGAAGGAGAACTTCTTGTTAGGTTGGATTCCTCAGACGCTGTTTCTCTTCACCTTCGCGTCTTTCTGTTTAACTACTTTCGTCCATTCGATCGCGATCGCCTTTGGCTAAGTCGTTGTACAGTACGATATACGAGGTATCTTTCGAAGCGTTGAATATCGAACGTTTAGACGGTCGATAGTCTCGGATAGTGATAAATTTGTCGATGCTGTGTGTGTTGTGTGTGTGGGTTTGTTCGGAGTATTGCGAGTGTTGCATTGGCGATATTAAGTTAACTCGATGCGTTTCTCTGTTCCGATTGCCGAAATATAAATCATCGTCGATCCGAAGAATTTCCATTGCGGAGGATTCCTAGAAATCCCAGCTCCATCCTTAATTTCTTCTCCATCGTTGTCCTCGAGTTTGTACGTATCGTACCGACGCTTTGAACACTTTTGTCTTCGTATTGCTATATCGTACAATACTGTTCCAACGCTTTTATCTTCGCGCTTTATTCGTTGCGTAAAACATGGTGAAATTTCATTAGCACCATAATGGAACACGACTGTCACGGTCATATCGGTATCCGAAGCCGATTTCATTCGATTGGAATATCGTTGAATTCGATGAAAATCCACCGAATCGAAGCACATTGTATTAGACAGCTCTCGATCCACGTAGCGATACATCGAATTTCTCGCGTCATCCAATAGGTTACGTCGGCGGTTTTATTAAAAATACCCATGTTGGAAGACGCATCGAGAAACTCGCGCGTGTAACCGTCGTGTCTCTCCGCGAATCAATAACCAAAGATAACGCTCGTTTGCGAGCACAAAGACCTGTTCGTTCGCGTAGGAGGACTTTATGAATGCCTCGTCCTCCCTCATTTCTGTTTCTCTTTCGCGACCGGAGAGATCTCGCTCGAAATGAACCGCTTTGATGGATGTGCTTCGTAACGCGGGCTCATCGGCACGCGCGTGCGAGAAATAGAAGGTATAAAACGCGCTGTGAATAGTCCGTTAATCAATCAACCGCGAAAGCAAAACGAAAGATCGATGGTTTTAACTATGCCTGTGATCGGTTTTCGCGCGCGTCCGCCTACCTCGTCTGTCGAATTAAGCGCGTGTTTCCAAAAAGATCGGCTTAACGAGCCGGCCGTGTTTTACCCTACAGCGAGATCGTACACGGTGTCTCGTAAATGGCCTTTCAAAGGAACGCACGGCGATTCTACGTGGGAGAAATTGATCAAAAAAAGTGGAACGTGATCTTTTTCCCTATGCGACGTTGTTTTCGAGAAAATTGGGCTACAAATATCGCGTTGTACTTTATTTCGCTAGATATTTGGATTTCTAATCGCGTTTCTAGCTTTGTCGTACTTGATAATAGAGAGTTCACGGCGATCTATCGCCATTCCTGATTATATCCTCTTTCTCTCCGTGCCTTTTATCGATGTTGATTTGTATTAATAAACACGTACTTTGCTTGCTTCCATTATATTGCTTCTATTATAAACCAATAGATAGGGATAGAAATACAATTTGCCTCTTCTGGATTATACCGAATCCTCGTTATTGGCAATACGATTAATAAATACAATTTGAATGCAAACGCTGTTCGAAGCGAATTTTCTCGAACGCTTCCTACGAACAAATTTTATTTCGCGTATTCGACTCATTTTCTCACACAGAACCGCTCGGCTATAGCACCGGTTGGCTAGGTTACCCAGCGTTCGTCGCTCTGCTGGAAAATGAAGCGCGATAGAGCGGAGCGACGAGTGAATCGACGAGACATGGATATGATAGACTGTGCACGATTGGGAGACGTTTTTACATCGTGTCCTGCTAAATTGAGCTTCCGATGGGAGTTCTGATTAATTTTATCGATTGTACGGGTACACGGTGTTCCATAGTGGATGAAGGGAGTTAGACGAAGTCGGTTAGAGATCGTAGCCGGGGATGGGTACCGAGGAACGTTTCTCTGTTCGAGTTTTTAGTCACGTTCGTTCAACTCGCGAGTACCGCTTCTAACTAGACACGATCCGCCTGCGCCGCATGCAAGGGTTTTTCTCTGGCTCTCGTTAACGCGCGAGCTTGAAAAGCAGCAGAGTCCGCGGCAGCGCGAAATCACGCGACCGTTGCTCGAGAACAAAGTCGAAGAACCAACGTATAAACGCGTGAAATGCGTGTCAAGATTCTACGTGACTGTATTACTGACACCAATTAAGGAATACGACGTTGAACTGATCATGAGCCGAGATCGCTTCTTTAGCGTTATCGCGCGAATTTTATACCTTTTACTCGTAATTTCCTCGCACGCGTCTGACAAGATGGGCGAACGCGTCGGAACCACGACGGATTTACGACGGTATTAGGCTATTAGGATAAACTAGCGACGACCACGTAATAAATAAATGTCCCACCCTCGAGGTGAATTTTTCTATGCGATCCACGCGCCCCTCTCGCACGAGATTTACGACGCTAATCTGCGGGCACGAGTCCCACCGGTCGCGATATTCCGTTTGCGATCGTCCTTTCTTATCCAATATCTCGGCGACCTGGATTTTACTCGCTTCCTCCTTCGAACCCACACGAGGCTCGAGACTTTTTCATTTCGTTTAGTTCGGTCAATGGGTGGGCGCGAGATACGTTTTATTGCCGAGGAATTACGAAACTTGATTGGAAGCGAAGGACTCGTAAGCTCGTTGGACGATCTTAAGACGAAGAAGCCCGCAAAGAATCGTACAATAATTAATCGAAGACGAATTTCTAAAAACTCGCCATAGAACCGCGATGGTTTAATGGATTTCACGAATTTCCATTCATTTACGCCTGTTACGTCGGCGGTTTAAAACACAGTTTTTAACAGCTCCAGCTCTACATCTGAAAAAAGTTTAACTATCCGATCCTCGCGTGTCTCGTTGGTACAAAGGATTCGTAATAAATCGATGAAAGTTCTAGGTAGAACACGACAAATGTTCCCTTTCTTTTAGCCCCTAAAACTCCGTGCAATAACGTCGAGTGTCTCATACACGTTGAACCGAGTTTTTTCAGTTTACAAATTACTAGACACAGGGCGGTTGAGAGCCAGAGCGACGATATCTCGAGTCTTGAAACGAACATGGTAGAAAGTTGCGACTTACGTACGTGAAGAATGTTGGTGGTCGCGGATGTCGAAACGCTACGCTCTCCTCCAACCTCGTCTTGGTCTTCGTCTTCGTGGAGAACTTTCGAAGCATAGAATGCAAGGGACAATAGTTTCGCGTCGCGGTATGCAAATAGCAGGGCTGCCTTCGGAACGCTCGTCGGCCGTGTCAGCTTCATAATTCGCCGGAACTCGGCTGCTGGCTGGCCCGGCCTTTGACCAAGAATCTTGCCGCGGTCTCGAGACTCTGGAATCAGCGACAACGTCTCCTTCTCGCCTGCCACCGCTTCGCTCTACGAAAGCTGCTGCACGCAGAGCCAACACCTTCCGCGGCTGTCGCACCGGGACAAATCTAATCCTATCCAGAGGAGAAGTTTTAATTGCACGCGTACAGAACGTTTGAATTCTTAGAGTAGTGGAATGATCACCATCCTTGCACCGATGCGACCCGACGCGATGCCGCGAATGGGAATTAACAGACGGACGACTGTGTTTCTCGTTCCGGGGCGTACACCACCGCTTCCGTTTATCTAGATTCTCCACGTTCTTGGAGAAACTGTTTCGCATCGGTAGTAGCGCGGCAAGGTCTTTTTATGGAACCCGGAGTCATCCTTCCTTTTCGTTCTGGGTGATTTTTTTTTTTTTGATATTTGTACACGGACTAACTCCTTAACGCGTAAATCTTTCCTCGGTTCGTTGCTAACCCGAATCGTTAAATTCTCAGCAACGAGAAACAATTTCTAGCGTAAACAGATAAACGATATATTCTTGGCGAGGTATATAGATATTTTATTACATATGATCTCGTAGATCTTGAATTTGATCTTGAAATCGGTGGCTAATATAATCTGCCAAAGTTGGCGGCGTTCGGAATTTTGTTTAAATAAGTAATTATAACGTGGAAGTTAGTCGGCTCGATTCGTACGATGAAACGTAGCTTCTAGCTTCGCTATTCAATTTCTCGTGGGTAGCGTTACGCAAAGTGGCGATGTCGATCGTCACCCAAGGTGGCGTCAGGTGTGTATTCAAATATCGCGTTCTTCTTAATTTACCAAGCAGAATCTTTTATTTGAAATTGCACGTTAAACGTATAACTCTCTGGTTGGTCCCACTATCGAGCTGCGCTTCTCTTTTCTTTCTCATTCCTCTCCTTCCTATCGTTGTACGTAGATGGTATTGAACGCGATACGTATTGAACACGTTGCCAGACTCCAAAGACTCATAATAGATTAGTTCTAACCGAACTATTTAATTCTCCCTTTCAATTTCCCCTTCATTCAGGAAAGAATAAGAGACCCAGTTTCTCGAACCACCCTGTGCACAAGACGGGAACCTTTTCAACGTAGACTGTTTTGTTTGGAATAAAGAGGCCGGCTCCATATTTATAGCCTACCATGGCTGACTCTACTATAACGCCACGCAAATAAGTCTTCGATCATCCCCTTGGACCAACCCCTGCTATCCCTTTACTACAACCCTCTAAAAGTTCGTACCGTTTGAGTTTGTATCCTTTCTAGTGTAATAAAATGACGCATTCAAGAATTCCGAAATAATTATCTCTTCGTCTCTTCGCGCTCGAAGCTTTCTGCATTTTTCACGTCAAAATGCGACAACTCGCGTAGGCCAACGTTTCGTATACGCGATAAACGTCCATCGATAATTGCTTCAATCGCATTCATCGCGTTGAAAAGTTAGTCGCACGTACTTCTCGTTAGAAACGAATGGAAGAATTTCCGCGATGATGTTCCCTTCAACAACGCGCTGCTTATCGATCTGCTTATCTCTATGCAAAGACGTAGGAAGAGAAAAACGCAGCGCTCGCAACAGCAGCTACTTTGCTTTCTCGAGAATGATCGATATCGAGAACGCGTCGATAACAGCGAATGCCTTAATAACACTGTGCCATTAACACTACGCATTTAACGCTGGTGCCGTATGAAGTTTAATATACGATACGCGTATTTATTTCACCTATCTGTTGGCTAATTTTTCCAAGGAACCATACGGATCGGCGATTCGCTAACGTCAACTGCGCATCGTGAACTAAATTGCGGACTTTCTGATGATCGATCGCGCGAGCATACGATGCACGTTATGTGAATCGTGAAATCGAGAATGTTGGCGGAGTTTGGCCATCAACGGTCTAGAAATACTCTCCGATCGCGATACACCTAGGAATCTTGTATATTGGACGCGTGTATAGCTGTACATGTGGGCAAGACGCTGACGTCTACGGAGCGAAGGAGATAACAGTTGGATCGTCCCGTGCAGCATGTAACTTCTGCGCTGTTATAGAGGAAAGCTCGTGGTCGGTATTGCTGTTGGACCGTTAGGTTTAATCCGTTCACGTCGTGCCGCGTGAATCACATCCCCGTGACTTCGGTTCATTCTCGTCGGATTACAAGCGCAACCGTTCCTACCAATTGTGTGACTTATGCATCAATCTGATCGATCGTCGCGTTATTACGCGCGATCGTATCTGCCGTTGGCGTATCCGATCGGCTGTTTTCAAGCCGGTTGCCGATAAAACTACCTGTAAATTGTAAGCTGGTCGACTGGAAATCGTTGCTCGTTCGGCATTAAAGCGATCCAGGCGCCGATAGCTGAGAGATTTCTATGGTTTTATGTCCGATACGATGGAAAATGAACGAAACGGCCGGAGAGACAACACGTTGGTTAACCGTTTGCGGACGAAATTGCCGAGAATTTGTTTCTTCGTTGTTGATCGATCGTTTCAGGAACCACGTCACGGTTTGCAGCAGCCGGCAATGGAAAATCAGGGATCGACACGGATCGGTGAGAACGCGCGATCGCGTTTTAACCTCCTCTCTATAAGTTAATCGAATTTACCTCGTTCGCGCGTCTTTGTAGTATTAAGAAATTCGCCCATGAAGGCTGCTACGTCAATTTCTCCGTCAACAGATTTTATATTGTACTTTCGGTAATTTATATACGACGACCGTTTTTCATTTTCCAATATCTAGATCCATTCCGCCTTTCTGAATTTCTTTCTGCTTAGGACGAAATCAGTCTAATATCGATTTTGATACGGTCAAACAAGTTTCTATATGCGAACGTCAAAACTCGTAGCTTGGAGCTTTCGTCAAGTATTCGCAAAGAAGCAAATCGGTATTTTTTTCCACCGTGATTTAGCTTTCGTAATAACGCGAAACAACGATAGTTTTCATAGTTCTTATTCATGGAAAAGGGCAACTCACACGCTTTGCTCGCACGAAATAAAATCACGCGTTTGATATCGAGAGAATTATCTGTAACCAGCGAGCGAATCGAGCGGACAAATATCGTAAGTCACTGCTTGTGTATAAAGTAACCGAGTCTTGGATATTTACTCTGTCAAGATAGTGCGTATCGTTGATTTTGTTTTCCGTTTGATTTTGAAAAGTGTTGGAAATCTACGAACGTTTGGAGGAAAAACTTCAAGGTCTGTACGTGCTTCTATCTTAATTGTGCCTGCAACATCTCGGTCGAGTAGCTTTAAAGAGTCTAACGTTGAACGAGTCGAATTAATCTCGATGTCTTCGTCGAACGAGTTTCACTTTGGCCTTGGCTGCATTTTCGTCGACGTTCGCCGATTCCGACACACTGTGTTTTTCGCGTTCTAGATGCACTTTTCAAGCTCGTTCATTTGCAGATTGAAGTGTTCTATCGCGCGTATACACGAGTCACAAGCATTCCGGGTTAAGGATAAAGCTGTACGAGTGACGTTAAAAATATTATACCTTTCTTACCGTGAAAACTTTCTACGCTTTAAAACGTAAAAATACCGAGGTAAACGATGCAACGTAAATTTCTTGCCTCGCTCGTAAATCTGGCTGTACGTGTCCTTTAGCGATCGTAATTACGAAGCAATAATGCAAATTCCCGGGCAATTGATGCGCGTCGTGCCACGGAGCAAGCCAATTTTCTTTAAATTACAAAGACTGTTTATTTCTAGTCGAATCTGTTAGTTTACAGTTAATGCGTTTGTGGATGAAACGCGTAGATACTTTTAGCTTCGAATTGACTTTCAGATAAAAGTAAGTCGAACGTAAGAACATCGAAAAACGATAACGAACGCGAAAAGACCAAATATACTTGCTGTTACAATTTCCATCGAGTTCTTCGATTCGTTCCTGTGGAAAGCTGTGCGGCCAATATTTATAAGCTACTCGAGAAAGGCAAAGAGCTGTTTCTTGCATCGATAAAAATGCGAATTTACGCGAGCGTCTAATTATAACGCACACTTTTCACTCGGGTACCTCACAATCTCGCTAAAAAATTGATGCATTGTACACGCTGTTGTTTCGCCATGTCGCAAACACTTTTAAAACTCGAGAAAGTAAATAAAAGTTCTAAGATCTAAAACGAATTAAAAGAATAAAGAGCCAGTGGATAGAACGGTGTAAAAAAAAAGAAAATAGCGAGCAACGTTTTCACGAAACGTGCTCCGTAGAGCAGCTCGGTGCACGCGGTGTGCGTAAACTGGAAGCGTATCGACAGTCTGGATACACTAAACGTTTAATCCGATCGCGGCACGACGTAGTAAATCACGTCTCCGGAGAGGCTGAATAGTTCCCCGGGGAGGTGTCCCCGGGTCGGCCTGGGGTATCAATTCCTGACTTACGCGTTAATCGAGCTGGACGGTTGCCAGGAATCGCTGGAAACTGGTGACGCGTACGAGCCGCTAGTAAACGGGTCACGTGCTCGTTGGAACTCGGCGTAAGGGGCTCGGGGACAAAAGTAACGCGGAAAACTGACCCACTGACACGGTCCAGAAAACACCGGGAAGAGACGTTCTCGACTTTCCACCTCCTCTTCTTCTAGCTTCTATTCGATCCGCTCGAAAAGAATGGATAAGAACGCCTCCGATACGGTACAGCAAGAAACAGAAGAGGAACCGTTTCAACGTCGAGCGGCTGCTTTAAGACTCCTTTTCCACACCAACGAGAATGCTTTTTCTTCTTGTTCTCGTCATTCGGTGGTTTAGGCCGGTGCCACACGAACGTACAACGGCGTCCGTTGCGTGACGTCCGTTGTAAAAGTATACCCGTTCGTAAATTGCAGCGATGCACGTTCCTAGCGTGTGTGAGCTGCAACGTACGACGATGGATCGTAGGTAAAAATAAGCAAATGCTCGTAAGTATCGAGTACAAATAAAAGCAAATACTGGATTTCTTATGCGTAATCTTCTACTGGTACGTACATAGTAAATGGTGGAATATCGTAAGCAAATGTTATTTCAAGTAAATACTTTATCCTTTATGCACACGGAACCGAGCATTTGCTTGAAGAATCATTAATAAAAGCTTTTACTGGTCTTTATGCGCACCGCTCGATATATTTCTACAACGGACGTCACGCAATGGACGTCATCTTAACCATCGTGTGGCCCCGGTCTTTAACCCCGTCATTTTCAACCAGACTTCAACCATACTTTTTTAAACGCGCGATACCCGACTATTTACAACAGTGATAACATTAAAAGTACTTTTGGTCGAGTCGTTATACGGTGCGATATACGGGCTACCGTTCGTAGCGCCGAATGATATTTCGGACGACTAGCTGATTAATGGTTTCGGTAGAAATAAAGTCGGTCTTGGTATTGTTTGGAACCTTGAAAGAGATATAATATGGAGTCTAGCAAAGTACAAGGAACGTTGCAGGAATTCCAATAGTAAGCTTTGCGCCCGAAAAGTATCGTAACGTCTTTTCCCATCGACTCGATAATTAAGAAACTTTGCTTCGTTTAAGTCTACTCCGGTTAAAAAATATAAGAAGTTATGAAAAGTTAAGAAGTTACGAAAAGCGACGATGACGTTGCAAACAGCGTTCCTTAGATTTATCTTGGAATTTATTATCATCATCTGTGTCGTCTTTTCGTAATGAATAAACATATGGAAACGGATGATTTATTTCTCGTACTTACGTAACGAATCTAAGAAACGAATACACGATATATACAATTGATCAGATCGTCTTCTGAACGAATCGAAAATAGGGAACGCGTTAATAGCGCCGACTGATGAAACTGATTCGCATGGTCGATGGAACGGATCGTCGTTGTTTTAGGCGAGATAGGTAAGGCCGAACGGTTCGGCTGGTTCGGCTGTAAAATCGCATGGAACCGCTTTGATCTGCTTGCCACGAGAAAGCGTTATGGGTTGAAAACGTGGCGACACGTGACGCGCAGATTAATCGGCTCGATCGCGTACATTGTTAGGTACATTTGCCTGGCCGCTTTCCACTCTTGTCGCGTTTTGACGAGCTAATACGATCAATCAAATTCTTTCGATGGCCCATCGATTTGTACGATTTTTTTTTCTGTTTTGGTCCGCCGACCTGAATGATCGCCCTGTTGCGTCGACCATATGTCGGTTTTGTGTCTAACGATACGATGGTTCGATCGGAGTGCAACGAAAAAAAAAAAAAAGAAAAAAAAAAGAGGACCGAAAAAAAGGAAAGATCGGGAGTGGCGTTGTTCCAGGTTCGCCATCGTCGTGAATAGGGTGAGTTTCGACGAGGGGAGACGCGTTCAGAACTGAATATATATAGGGCTGATTTAAAAAAAAGAGGGGGAGGGGCGGAACTGGTTTTATACTCGATAGCGAAGAAATTTTATGGAATAATGAAAATTCCAGGTCGCCGAAGAAGACACATTTTCCCTTACACGACCTTTTCCTTAAGAAATTGGAGAAACTTCATAAAGTTCATGATGGAGAAATATCAGGAAGCGTGTGAAAAATTGATATACGAGTAGTACAGTGGAAGAACGCGATACGTTACATTTTCTACTTTGTACAGGCAGACGATTGCGAGATTCAATATGTAGAGAATATTTCTAAAATTGTTTCTGTAAAATTCTCAAAATAGTGCTCCTTATGGTTTCCTACGATCTTCAACATTGTCCGAGAAACTGTACCCTTCTAATCTTTTGACTTTACCAATATAATCGTGAGACATTCTAGTCCCGTTACTGCCAATGAAACTTCAAAATGCTTCAAATGCTAACTCGTTCAGTTATCACGCGTTTGTTAGAACACGCGTGTTTCGTATAACGCGCACGACGTGCTCACCAAAGATTCGTATATAATATATTCCACGAGCTACTGTATATCTCGTTGCATTCGATCCTTCCCCCTTGGATATTTTCCCTTTGATAATTAGCGGGACGATACTCGAGACAAATCGATGTCGCGGCACTCGAACGGATTCCACCTAGGGCTAACGTTCGAAATGCTCGATTTCCACGGCGAACCACTCTCGGCCAGACGCGACCGCGCGTCGTCCTCTGGGAGAGGCAGAGAGATTACGATCCAGACGCGCATCCCTAGAGCAAGTTTTAATAGAAGATCCGCGAAAATCGATCCCCCGGGTGTGCACACCATTAACGGGCACCGTGAACTCTCAAGTACCGCCGCCGCCGGGGGTGGATGAGAACGTGTGTCGCGTTAACGAGACGCCGATGGCGACCGATCCAGACGTCCGTTAACGCCCGATTAAAACGGCCGTGCAAATGAAGAGACGAACTCTAGCTGCTGTTTGACGATTTGCTTGGGAATTATGTCGTAGATCTTCGAACGAGGCCGGCCTACGATACCGTCGCTGTCGGAAACTCGGGACGAAGCGTTGAATTTAGTTCAACTTGGTTTAGTTTAGGACGAAGTCTTGAAGTTTCGTAGTCATACGGCATAGTAAGTATAGCGTAAAGAGGGTTAACGCGGGCGAATTTTCAATTCGCGTAATTTCCCGTGGAACTTACTCGCAATTAGCGTTCTTATTGTATCTGATGGAAGTTCGGAGCTGTAGTATAAATATCGGGGACAATACGCGGAGACGAGAGACGGTTTAGGATTTTTCGCTCGACCGAAAATTTCATTATTTCGATTGAAATTATTCGTTATTTATTTGTTATTATCTGCTTGGGAATTATATATCGAAGACGTTTGAACAGCGTGGATTTGAGATCTTTGAATCTTTCAAGCGAAAAGGTCTGCGTATAATTAGAGTCGTAGTTCGAAGATCAACCGAACTTGTACATATACGCGAAGCGACGGTAAGAGGAAGAGATGGATTCGATGTGGACTGCACAATTGCTTCGAAGGCGAGGCTCTCGCGTACATGCCACGTGGGGTAATCATGACTGATTAAAGCGTTTGATTAGAACGCGACCACCGGCATGACGAGCGTTTATTCGATGCTAATGTCCCGGGTCATGTAAGGCTTTGTCATTCATAGTTCCAAGCTGACGTGAGTTAGATTGGAGCTGCTCTATTGAAAAATAATGCCAGTCCCTTGTATAGTTGGACGTACGTAAATGAACTGCATTGATAAAATCTTATCCTTTTTTTTTAATCTTCTCACAGTCTCCGGATCGCTTCGCGTGTTTGTACACAGCTGGTTACGTGGATTTCTAAATTCCTATTTTCTTTCTATTCTTTCAATTAAAACTCGAAAGTACAGAATTCGTTTTGTAACGTCGAACACACGACGCGTACCTATCGACACTCGATAATACGTCGGATTGCTGCTACGTTAGTGTAATTTCGGTTCAATTTTCATTACACCGCATGTACTAGAAAGCGTTTCTTGCTTGATTGAAAATTTGTAAGATCACTCAACGCGAAGTAACGCGGAGAAAGTTGCCGAGTTCAACGTCAATTGCCTTTTGATTTTTGTTATAGGTACGCAACTTACCCTTAGATATTTGCTGGTTTCGTACCGCGTCGGATGTAAAATATTGAAATATCAAGCGCAATTTGTATTTGTAATCCTCGGTGCTTAAGAATTGAAACCAGAGTTGGAGTTTAAATTAAAATTCATTACGAACGCAACGTGATTCAACGCAAACCGTAATCCGTACTACGAGTGTGACTCGATATTACGAGGCAAGGGATTAAGGATCGTGGTATTTGGCTAGAAGTTCTGCGAATGAATTCATTTTTAACTTAAAAGCGGGTCGATAAATACGATTGACTTTCCACCTTCGCTTTGTATTTTCCATCCCATTCGAAATTATTATTAAAAATTCGAGCCAACGTTGAAATTTAAATCAAACCTCGCGATCGATCAAATTAAACGAATCTGATCAAATATCGAACGCCTGGGAAACGCTCGACGTAATCTACAGATTAGAAAAACTTTCAAACGACGCTCGCCTCTGGTCGATGACTGTTATTACAAATTGAAACCGTAGTTTCGATCTTTTCTTTCAAACGTAACCTCACCCGAATGCAAATTAAATAAAGGACTACGAGTTACGATATTTACATAAAGAAGAAGAAAAAAAAAACGCGTTCTAAATTTATAAAAACCTTATATTTCATTACGAAGCTTCCAATGTTTCACAGGTAAACGTTGAAATTTCTTCGCAAAACTAGCACCAAACAAACGGAGATCGAACGCTTCGAAAATACTTAAGGAAGCCCAGGGAAATTTTCAAAGGATACTCGAGGTTCCATCAGCAAGAACGAATCGATAGAGGCGATCGACTTCTGTGTTTACCGCCTCATCGAAATCATTACGTCGCCGTTGTTGATCTATTCGACGAATTTCCGACGGTCATTTCTCCGGCTTCCCTCGATCGATGGTCTCGACCCTTTTTCTCCGGCCAATTTCTCTCTCTTTCTCTGTCTGTCTGTCTTTCGATCTTCTTTTCCCTCGGAAATTGTCTGGTTTCCAGTCTGTTCATTTCCACTCGTCTTCCTCCTTTTTTTCTCCGCACGATGCCGGACTCGCTTTCCCTGCGTCTGCCGGTTCGGTATATATGTATATTGTCGACGTTGGCATCGATCAGTCGCCACTTTATCACGGTGAAACGTGCACGCTACGCTTTATCGTCGAGCCACATTATAGCGATACGTCAGCGCGCGGTTTTGCCGGCATCAATTGCCATTCAAATCGTCCTGAATCGTGGATGACTGTCACCGTTGATGACGCTGAAAAGCTGCAAGGTGCCGGACCTTCCATCTGTTCGATCGATTTGCCACGATCGACTAAATACGTAGACCGATGTCGATGTAATGGGGGATTGACAAAATGAAAAAATGATACGACTGTGGAAAGCGTAGTTCGATCGTGCACAGCGAAATTTCCTAAACAATCCTTTGTACGTACTATCATCTAGGCTTAGAAGCGAATCGTGCGACGTTTAACAAGTATCCCGGACTTATTGGATCGATAAGACGAAACTGCTATATGATCGTTGGAGGACGTGATTTAAAGTGCAATTCAAATTAGGAAGCTTGGCGTTAATTTAGGATTTGCTACTGAATCGCGTGAAATTGCGTTCTTTGTTTTCGAGTATTGGGATAGAGCTAGGCGTTTACTACTATTTAATCCTAATGAATATTTCATTCGTATACTTTGCTCCGTGGAACTTTCCATAATGCTCGTAGTTAGATTTTTAATGAACTTTAACATTGCGTTCTATAATTTCTATAGACCTTCGGCCGATATTTAACTTGCCATGTAATTCGTAATAATTGCAAAAGCGAACAGAGTAAGAGAGAATTCTAACAAATCGAGAGAACGAGTATCGTAGTGGCAATCGAATTTTCATGGATTTTTCAAAGGAACGTGGAAAACATATATTTGACGCGAGGACGAAATAAAAACGTGGTTTTTAATAATATGAGATTGATCGAGAGTACTTTGAACTCCAAATTGCTTTCCCGTGAAAAATGGGAAATTTGGTTTATCCTATATCTCTTTTTATGCGCTGTATTATATTTCGAATTTATAATGCATCGTATTTCTCTTCGTTATACCGATCATACAGAAATCGAATAGAATATCTTTATCGAGTAATTATTTAATAAAATTCGCAAAAAGTAAAGTTGATCGGTTTGAAATACGCCTATACAATGTATATTCCTCGAAATATATATTAGTCATCGTTTCTATATAAACCAAATATAGTCGCTTCCAACGGTAAAAGGGTTAAGCAACCGTCTCCTACAAAAGTAGTACAAATCACTGATTCACCGCACATCCCCTTGTTTAGAAAATTCTCAGAAAATGAAACAAATTAATCGAGCTTTTAATTCGTTCGTACATCGACCGATTATAGTATATGCAAATTATTCGTGGCAAACGAACGATCATCTTTAACAAGAAAAAGCAAAATATCCTACTTCCGCGAAAGTGGTGCGAGTCAATGATTCTTCGTTTAACTTCTTCGTTGAGAAATCCTCAAAAGACAGAGTAGATCGATTCGCCTATTTTGATCGATCGATTTTGCCTATAAAGATTATCTCGCGACAAGCAAACAATCCCTGACCGTCGATTAACGATTCACTCCGCAAAAGTCAACGATTCGTCTTCTTCGAAATCACCGAACGTGCCTTTCTTTCCCTAAGAAATCTCGTCCTTCATCGTCGAATTTCTACGAAATCGCGGAAAGGTGACGCACGTCGATCCCAATTTGTCAAAGCGTGTCATCGGAGTCACGAACGAAAGATAGCGGACGACGAACGTAACCGATTGTTTCAAGGGCATGAAACGATGCGTCGACCAGGGACTGAACGTTGGAGAAATATGAAAAGTCCACGGAGAAAAGGGAACAATAGTCGACGCATCTTTTATTTGCGCTCAGCGTGTGTCAAGGCTAGCTGTTCCGCGCGCCTCTTCTGTTCTGTGAGCCGGTTCGACAAAGCGACCGGCAGTTTTGTTTCGCGTTCTCGCGCTAAAAGACACAGAGGGAAGAAACGTAGTTCGTATTGTAGCGAGCGGAGCGTGTGCTACGTGTCCGCGTGCAAATTAGCCGAGTTGACGGGCGACTGCCTCTTATCAGCATCGACTTCAGCAACGTTTACTTGTGACGGGGTTAGGTTCTCGATGAAAAAGTCCGTCGAACGACTTACAAACTAAGAAACAGATTCTTAAACGTCGCTCGACCGTAATATAAACTTCGAATGTTTTTCTCGGTGTTTTATCGACGTTTCAGGCTTGATGGATTTGCTTTTGACTTTTTAGAAGATCGTTGAAACGGTCGGTTAGTTGAAACGCTTTCTTAAATTTGTATATTTATTTTATCTATCCGTGTATCTCGACTAGTATGCATCCACGTACAGTAGGTTGATAGTTGAACGATCGATAGGTTACGCGAGCTTAAATTGATAAAGTTAGAATTTTAGATTAGTCAGGATATTAGGAACGGTGTTCCGATAGAGACTATCAAAGGTCTGTATCTCGTGAAATTAAGAAGATTCAAAGACCGTTTATTTGATCCTACTTCTTTTCAATTACACCGTACTCGCAGAGATTCATATACATAGCCGTACGTACGCAACGTATAATCCTACATGCGTGTACTTACGGAGTGTGACGCAACCCATCACTTTTCTCGCTTAATCGACACTTTGCATAAAGATTCGATCTCTTCCACCGTGTAATCATCCACGTCTCATCTGAATGTCATTCACGCTTCTTACATACACAACGTATGTAAATTTTTACGATGTAACGCGTATCACGCGATGTAAATTTTAAAACGGTACAAACGATATGTACGCGTTAAAACCGAGAGAAGACTTAAACTAATCTTTTGCCAGCTTATCTTACCCGACACTCGGGTTTAATCGTTCTAGAAACTTACCACGAAATTCACCTATCGCATACGGTATTTACGATTGAACTCAAAAGCAGAGATCTCGATTCGTTCAGCCCCCTCCCCCCTCCTCGTGCAACTCTAACGACCCTTCAAGACTTTGTCGAGCCCTAACGCGTTCGATTTTCTCAGTTGAACGGTCTGCTCGTTTTCGACGTATAACTGTGCCGTTTATAGATTAAAACGAGACAGTCGGCGCACGCAGAAACGTAATCCGTTTATTGCGAAATCCGCGCGCGAGCGCGGATCCCTGCGAATCGGGTTATCGGATGAACATTCCGCGGCTGCGAGCAGCAATTCGCCGACGTGCAGCCAGTACAAACGTTTATAATAGTATCTTTGCGTTATTGTTTAAAATACCAGGCGATCTGCACCGTGTTTGTACAGAAACCACACCTTCTCTCCGTTCTCCTCTCATTTTTTCCTAGCCTTTCTTCTCGCATGTTTATTTTTGCAACACCGTTTGATCCAGTTTGCGAGCGCACGAGAACGAGAAAGACATACATCGCTAGACAAAAGTTTAGGTACACGTAGCAACGTGTGAGATATTGTCGCAATCGTACCATTCGCTCAACGTTCTTTTATCTCTTTTCATCGACGCGCATTGACACTAGAATTATCGACTGGAATCACGATATCTGAAATGTTACGTATCGCACATTCTTCCAGACACTTGTCACGGTCTTCGACGTTCTTGAATTGAATATTTGGTTCGTAGAATGTTCCAGATTTACGGACGAGGGTAAAAAAACCGACCGTCGTATTTTGCTTTCTTTTCTTTTCATTTTGATGTCGCTCCTTGACGCTTCACGAAGGAATATTTCATCATGAAATACCTAATAACGACATGAACTTGTTAGATCCAAAGATATATTTGACGAATTCTTGCAGTAACCAGAGGCTAAGCAACCGTTAGGACACGCAATACGTTAATACGTCGAACGATATCATAAAAACGACGAGACGTTTGATGAAATACGAATGCAGTAGTAGTCCGTACCAAAGCTATTGGCCCGTAGTGCACACGTGCTATATACGAAGAGACAGAACGAGGAAAAGAGAAACAACGATAATCGTACAAGTGTGAATTGAAAAGGATATCTCTACAATTTGAACAGAAATGTGTGGTTCGGTTTGGCCTCTGAGTTTCGCTGGTCGTAACGATGTAACGTTTCAACTTAATATTCCATCGGTTGCCAGCTAATTACTCTAATCGAAAATCACTGGTCCGCTCGATTCCACGGATCCGGGTCGGAGTTTCGGAAAGTTTTATTTCGTATAAACGCGTTTGAAAGCTCGGTGGGGCCCGTTAACCGTCGCGGTTCGATTGTAATTACCGTTCGTCGAACGAATTCACGCGGCCCCCCTAATAGGATTTTATTGAATCGAAACGTTCGCGTCCGTTTCAATTTTTCTTCCCTTCTGCCCCCTTCTCTTTCCCCCCTCCCTCCTCTTCTGCCCTCTTCAATTTTCCCCACTGACCCTCTTCTCCATTATTCTACATTTTCCTCGTTTTTCATTCTCGTTCTCTTTGTCTCTCTCTCGTTGTCCCCTTTCCCGACTTTTTTTTCACAAGTTTCACCACCCACCCGGGCAGTCGCAAATATTTACCCTGCTCGCTGAACCGATGCGGGTAAATCGAGGTGGCCCGGTGTTTAATAATGCCGCGCGAAACGTTCGCGTCATGTAACGTCGATAGATCGGCTCGCGTCCGTGACATCCACCTTTGTCCTGCCTCCGATGAACACGTTTCGCGATCGAGATTCGTTTTTCTTTTTTTCTTTTTTTTTTTGCAGGGAAGAATAAAGAGATTGGATCTTTTAATATGGACAAAAACAGATGATAGAATTGTAATGTCTCTTTTATGCTTATTTGTAATCGAGTTGATCGTGTTTAGTAAAGAGTTATTTGCAAAGATTATTTGTAGGAAATATTTTAATATTTAGGAAATGTAGAAATATTTAAAGAAATGGAGCGTCGCGCGTACTGGTACGAAAATTGAGATGTTCGGCAGAAGTTCGTAACGAAGTTATATACGTCGCTCGCTTTCTCGATGCCGCATAGCCTTAGTCTGGCGAGATTGTTCGTTTGGATGTTTAACCCAGATTCACAACGCTCGACAAGCAAATAAAATTTTAATTACGTCTCTGTATCAACATTTATTCTTCGTTTATTATTCCAACCAGCCAGACAAAAGAGAACCATCAAATATGGACAGAGCTGTCAGAAATCCTAAAATAAAATTAACTGTAAATTATTCTTCCGAGAGGATGATAAACGAATGAAGAATAAAAGCGACATAATTACGAGAATCTGCTGTATACGTTTTGCATGCACGCGCACGAGCTTATAACGCAGAATTATATTGAGAAAAGTCGAGGTAATAGCATAGATTTGAAAAATTGTATGTAAAATTAAAAGGAATGATAATCACAGAAACAAGGCACGACAGTTTTGTGTTTCGCTGCAATATAGAATTAGCGAACCTTTCCTTTTTCTTTTGCAATTATGCAATCGTGAAATAGCACTCTGTTGAATCTTTAATATCTGCATCAAGCACGTTTATAAAGGGCGATGTTTCGACGCATGAATGTTTAAGAGCAATCACGATTACCGGGTTGGTTCGCGTGTTTATACGGAAGTCACGAACAAATAGAATTTCCAAATAAACGGCCCTGGAAATGTTGAAATCGCAAAGGTAATTACCGTTCGATCGCGTTCACTCATCAAAAATGAAAAATCATTCATTGAACGTCCATCATCGTGATTGGATGATGATCATCGTCCTATCAACGTAGAATTGTTTTTGCATAGAGCAATCCTGGAATTTCATAGAACTGCCTCGTAAATCGCCATTAAATATTCATTCTTAAATTGCCCACGGCCCCGTGCCGTCATTTTCGCTCCACAGGCGATGAATTATGCTTTCCACTAAAGTAAATGCACCGCTTCTAAATCACCCTCTAAAATTACTCTTGTAACTGTGCGTTTTGTTGCTCTTTGCTTTACACGCGTACGAATTTTAGATTTTACAAACAAACGCTATTCGTTGAATTAGACGTTTATCAGTGGTAGATGATTTTATCTACCACTGGTGGAAAAATCATCCACTTTTCTTCTTTCTCTGTGTGAATCTTCCATCGTCTTTCTTACTATCCTATTGCGTTAAAATAACGCAATTAGAACCCAGGCCTTGTCCAGAATTAGCATATCTTAGAAACCGTAGTTTAGATCGTCGTTACTATCGATTGCTATTAATTACCATCATTATTACTATAACTAATATTCTAGAAACGTAGTGATCCAAAACCGTCCAAATATTATCGAAATCGCTATGAAAGTTTCTATCCATTTACGTCGCCTTTTTTCAATATATAAATTAATGCATCGATACTGGTCGAAATATTTAAACGAGATTTTCCTAGATTTGAATTATAATCACGAAATTTCACGTGGCAAAGCGAAAGGTAATTTGATCGAAATTACCATGCAAACCTACAATACGTCCGCAGGTCCCGAAATGAAATAAAACGTCATTTCAAACTGTTCCTCTCTTTTCCTCGCTCAACCACCTTGAAAAGGGAGCTCATGAAATTTAATTAAAAAGTCGTTTCGTGATATTCCATCGAGGGGGTTGCCGGGGTTGACTAGCCCTTAAAACTTAATTGAAAAACATTTTCGAACACCTAGCGGCCCGTCGACAGGTTTGAAATTTAATTAGCAATCATTAAGAATTAATTAAAAACCCCTCTAGTTGAGCGAGATACGACTTTTTCAGGATGAAACGAGCTGTGTTCTTTTTCGAGATGCTTGGAAAAGAACGCGAGGATTTCGTAAGCTTGTCCAACGATACCGATGATGGGCGTGTCATGGTGTAACGAGACTAAATATAGAGCGAAAGGCAATAAATATAAAGCAACAGTGGGACCCGGTGAAATCAGGAAACTGTGGTGGTGTATACAGACTCGCGAAACTCGAACACGCGTAGATATCTTGCATTATACGTGTTACATATTTATACGAAACGCTTTGAAATTTCAATAGCACCGTAACGAGACTCGATTATCGTGATTATATTGGTAAAGTTTGAAATCGATCTGAAATTCTCTATAAAAGTTGGAAAATATTTTAGCGCGAGTATATGTCTCGCAGAGATCACAAAAGTATTTAAATAGAATCTATAGTTACTAATAGTGTACATTAAATACGGGACAATTCTTTTCCCTTTTTTTTTTTTTTTTTCTTAAATTAGAATTACACAAGTATTTAGATTCTTTACCTTCTTAAGTGAAACGTCTCTTAAATCGGATAACGTCTGCGTTGCGCATCTCTTTGCGCGGTTGGACGAACGTGCGTTCGTTTCCTCCGTGATTTATCAAATCTTTATTTAGGTAGCTGTGAAATATTTCCCAATAAAAATTTGTAACGTCCACGTAATAATTAATGTAACGTTTATTTCACAAATATATAACAAACAGTAATTTTCATCACAGTGGAACAGGCAATAAATCCGCGTCACTGTCCAAAAATAAAATGTCACTAGCCGTATATTAAACCGAGCTGAATTTTTTCCAAATACCAAATTAATTCGTTGCAGATAATCGATCAAACCAATTCGTCACCCATTCGTGGTACCAATTCAATCGAAAAACGAGTGTCGATTTATCAAAATTCATGGTGGCTGCAAATTCTTCCTGATTTATCCAGGTTGTTAAAAATACAAAGAACTATGACCGAGCGAGTCATCGACCCACTGACGTGGATCGATCATGTGCTCGGACGATTATACGCGGGCGTGTATGGAAGCCAAGGGAAGCCAGGCTCTGATGTCTGTGGCAGAATGCCCTTCGGTGAAATCAGTCGAACAACTCGACAAGCCACGACGAGCACTATAATAAACGAGCTTTACGATCGAGCGGCTCGTATCGACGTTCTGGACGTTTCCTGATGATCCAGCCTCGCGTTTTTCGCCGTCGCAGATCGTGACTCGCCGCAAATCTGTACCGTTTACAGATTAAAAATGTAATAAGTTCTTGCTCTTGCGTAACCGCGGGCTAAAATTCGTCGATTCGAACTTTCGAGTTTCCTTGCCGATAGAATTTCCTTGCCATTCCGCGACGTCGATATCTCTGACGATTTAGATGTATTTATGAATATAGTTTGGATATTCGAAGCATTCTGTGCTACGATGATTGTTCAAAGTAATTAAAGGCAGTTCAATCGTTGCGCGAGAGTTAAACTTTTGTACGCGTAGAGTTCAATTTGGTAGAGTTCAACTTTTATAGACGATTGAATTTTCGTGTAAAAATGTTTATCATCGTACGATCGGAGCGTACATAGCTCAGCTTTTCGAGAGCCTTAATTTAGTTATTTAAAAAATTTGACCCATTTTTTCCCCTACCGTGACAATTACAACGCCGATCTTCGTCGTAGCCATTGACAGAATTAATTTTTGACGTTCTTCGATCTTTGATTCGAATTCTAGGTCCTCTTCGAATAATTATTATTTTAAGAGCCCAAACGTATCGCCCTCTTGTTTCTTCGTCGTTGACATAGCCATTAACGTAATCCCTGCAGAATCATTCCAACAGAACTTTTCCGTTTCACCGAAATTTCCCACTTCTTCGTCGATTAATCTAATCTATTTATCACGAAGTTTATCGCGAGGTAAAACTCGGCGCAACTTCGAATTTGGATCGACAACGTGGTAATTGCAACACCCTCGTATTACGCCCTCTTCTTCTTGTAGGAAATTAATTAGTTTGAACACACGTAGCCAAGTGTACGACAGGGGAGAAATCGATTCTTTTCTTGCATGCGAATCGCGTGAGGCTCGCGCCCGAGGTCGAAGATTTTCGAGATGTCGTGACTGTACGAGAGGTACGCCTCTTTGTTCTCAGGCCATTATTTTCATTTTTCAGGGAACTTTCGTTCGTCTGACGACCCTCCATACCGCTAATAACTGGGACGCATATGTCGCGCCAGTCACCAGGCCAGAAGTTAATTAATTAAACGGGACGCGATTAAATAGTTCATTGAATTAATCACTTTGAAAATAGGATGGTACACGGGATGACATGAAAGCGACGAGATCGTCGAATGGGAAACGAGTCTAATTTGCTTATGACACCCTCTTTTCTTTTTTCTTTTTTTTTTTTTTTAGGTCTTAATTGGCAACAGCATTGGTATTTGAAAAATCTGCTGCGATAAGGGAGCAATTTCGACATTTAAATCGTGTTTGGTGGAAGAGATAGTTGAATAAAGATTTTATATTCGAAATATTGTTGAATAAAGATTTCGTATTTCGTATTCAACGTGAAGTTGTAAAAGTTGTGAAGTTGCGAAGTTGGAAAAGGTACGAGATTACAAAGAATAAGACTTTGTCTGTTGGAATGAGATCTTTTCTTTACGACTAATTAAACGAATTCACGTGTCAGATAGAGAGTTAATTTTATACTTGCTGATGCATCGAAATTATATTTCGAATCGCGCGTAGTTAGGTTTCGAGCAAAGTTTTAAGTCAGCAAAGAAAGAAACAATTTATCTTGTAGTATAACGTCAGCAGCATCGGAGTCAGTCTTACAATTTCTTCAAGTTTTCACTCAACCGTCGTTCTTCTTCTACTCGTTCCATTAACCACCGATCCCAGTTAATTTTTCACACAATCACCAAATCACGTCAGAATTCATACTACGAACCACGATAAATTTAAATTTCAAACGAACGTTTTTAAATAGATTCATGGTAATTTACAATATGAGATGCGTTGTTCTATTAACATTTATAGATTCCAGTAGACCATTTGCCACCATCGCGCTATAGCTTTGACAATCGATATTTCACACTATATTTTTGTAATTTTCTGCATCAGCTTCCATTTGTTTGTTGAATATTAACGTTTCAATAGACGTCTAACGCAATCCCACAAATGCCGAATTGAGTTCGTGTCAGAAGATTGACTAGGCCACTTAATTGTATGAACACTTTGTTCCTGAAGAAATGCCTTAATTAAATGCCTTTATTAACTAATAAATTAGGGGAATATTTATAGCGATTATCGCATTGAGAAACGACCGATCTGTCGGCATTTTCTCGTTTGCAAGTGGCGGCGCATAAGTTTGTAAAATATCGCTATACACGAATCTGTCCATAGTTTCTTTTATTTGCGTTAACGGACCAGAAGCATCTCGCGAGAAACAATCCCACGCCATCACGTCGTCGTCTAAACTAAATTTCACTGATTGTTTTGATATCAAAGCTTGTCGTATGTTCAGATATGGCCTGTTATCTCTTCGTGGTATTTTTAATTCCAACCAATGTATCTCGAAAGATAAGGAACGTACAGTAATATTCGAGCGATCGTTAAGTTTGTTAGCTTTTGTCGATAAGTGTCAGTTAGTGTGTACGCGCGTGCATACGTTCACGATGCTGGAAGATATGTTGGGAATGTGTATTGAAAGGATGGGACAAAGTAAAGCGAACCAGGATGGCAAACATGGGAACTATCCATCATCGGAGAATCGAACTTTGCTCTACGACCTGGAATGGCTTCCAGGATCCCTTACAACGTCGATTCTTTTTTACGAGCTGGATTTGGATCGTATTGCACGGTTCTCGCTAGGGACGACGAGAAAACCCGCCGCTCGTTGCGAACTGCAAAAGTTCGATTGTTCATTGGCCAGCACATAGTCCGATTATTTGACGATATCTGGACGGCACGGTTCCAAAATATTGTCTTGTAGATCTTGGATAACATGTGAATAGTCGTGAAGTGTTATAGGAATTGCTAATTATTTCGTTCTTCCTTTTCTTCTTCTATTATTGTTAGTATTTTTATCCAAAGCGAAGAAATTTCGTGCAATTCTTTTCATATTCTAGATTCTACGAAATTCCATGAGATTTTTCAAACTTCTTGTTGGTCGTGTGTTTGATTCATGGTATCGTTCTCGCGAGACTGCTGGATATTTTAAAGAGCACCTCGCAAAGTGTAAATTGTACTTCGCGTTAACATTTTCTATTCTACTGGCGCCATTATAATGGCATTGAGCGTTAAAATTATCCACCGTCTTGTTTCTGCCCATAGAAAACGACAGAAGAAAGGAAGCCCATGGTTTCAAAAATTTTCACCGTAAAATCTAAGATCCTAAAAATTTCACCGTAAGATCTACCGTACCGTGAAAATGTCGAGAGCGCAAATAGTTAAAAACAGAAGCGATAATATCGTGAGATTTTATAGGAGCAGTATTAGCCTAAGTTTGCTCGTAATCGCGACTTTTCATTTTCTTGGGGTCGCGAAACTTCCGTCGCCTCGATTTTTCAGCTACTTGCGATTAAACGAGCTACAACGTGGATGCACCCTTAAGTTGTTGCATCGTCGTTCAATTTATTATTAGGTGCGACATTTAACGGCAATAATGGCGGGCAAAAGTGCGTTTCAGCGGAGTTTGGTCAGGTGTACGTACCGGCGCAGGATACGCGTTAATTATGGTTGTAAGCTGAAATTGCGATCATATCGATAGCCTGGGAACGGTGTTAACTCTCGCCCCGTCGCTCGTACGTTCTACCGCGTTAATTCACTGTTAACATCTGTCGTGTGTTACGAACTCGTACGAATTAGCGGCCGACACTAGCCGTCGTTTCTTATGCTTGTTAACTGGCATGCAAATCGTTCGCTAACTCCTCCTTCATGTAGAAAATTAACTGTTTGGCCTGGGAAGATTGATTGCGATAATAATTAGCTCTCCTACGTTTCTTCCAGCCATTTCCAACCCAAACGTGTGTTTCTGTTGTGAGAAAGTTACGCGAATCCGAGGGAAACGCGAAAGAGTCGTTGTTAATACCTTGAGTGTCTCCTTTTAATTTAGTATTTAATACGGTACGTACTTAGTGTACGTTATACGTATGCTATATGCGTACCATACTATATACTATATATATATCGTCGACACGATTCATTGGAATTAGAAATCGCAATAATCGTTCGTGACGAAAAATTAGTTGAACGTTAGTAAAACGATTATAAGCGTTAATACGAACACGCGAGCGTCATGCTGAGCGCACAATTCGAGCGCGAATTCAATTCAGATCTTACTCGACGAAGAAAAAACACGACGCAATTAGGTACGTAATTAATTAGTGCTGCTGTATTATCTATTCGTCAAATAATCGTATTGGGGCTCTAATTCGATCGTATTACCAACAGCGAATACCTGGGAATTAAAATAATATTGCCGAGGAAGGGGAGCGTGTATCGTTTCCATTTCTGGATCGTAATTAGTCAGGGCGTTGATAGGATTGATTAACAATTTATCGTGGACGCACGCGTTTAAATTTCCACGGCCCGAATGCCAGAATCGATACGATCGAGCGACGAGGAAGTTAATAATGCACGGTAAATGAGGCGGCAGTTAATAATGAAAACTGTGGTGTTCCATTTCTATTATTCCGGCGCGATGATTCGATTCGAGGATCCAATAGATTCTAACTACGGATCTATTGGATCTTCGTAGATCTCTTCTTACTCGTGTTATCGACCGACGATCAATTAGCCAAACGACTCGCCAAGAACGTTTCTATGTTCTTTCGATCGCAATTAAGGAAATACATACGTATTAACCGAATCGAAAGTCATCTCGCGCAAGTCATCCTACACGTATAAGACGTTGTGAAAAGTTTGTTCAAGCTGAATCGCGCGAGTCATCGTTCGCATAATCTTCTTGCCTCTTATTAACATGTGAATAAAGGAGCAGTAACTACCTGTTGGACTATAAATTACGCGTGTTGCTATAACGGTCGAAGACATCGTTCAAACAGCATTATTCATCATCTTTGTTCAATTCTTTTCAAAGTTGATTGCAAATTTTGTCAGGAGGTGCTTGTCTTTTATACGCTGTGTGAAATTAATCGTTCGTTCAAGGTACGCGTACGTATCTCTCGAGTCTCGCAGTCTTGCGTACTTTGTAATTTTCTTACGTTCGACGTTACGAAATTCCTATACTCGTCGTTAGATTGCTATTTGTGCTTCGAGCTGCTCGATATTCGTTTCACGGTTCGAGTATTAATTTGAAAATTACCAGTAACCCGTGTTACTTATTTTGTACTCGTACTATCTTGCAAATACCTACAACATGCATGTAAAGCTAGTAATTATTCGTACACGTACAAGTATATCACCAGCAACGATAGTTTTACGTATGCGTATCTCGATCACGATTAAAATAACAAAATTCATCACGAACCTTGAAAGACAATATACCTTGTAGAGTTAACGAACGAACAAGCACGCTCCAACGACACACTTCACTTCTCAAGAAAAAAAAAGAAAAAAAAAGAACGAGAAAAGAAAAAAAGGACAGGGACAGAAAAATAAAAAGGTAAAAAGCCTTAAATACCAACGCTTCGGCTCAAGCTGTTCAACCTCTCCAACCATTTACTTTCGCCGCGTTAACGAGGTGTTGCGTAATTTTCCTCTAAAACGTCAAACTAGTCGCAAATACCACCGATGATCCGAACGTTCAAACGAGGGCTTCGATCGTTGGTTTAAACGCACCCGTCGAATCACAGCTGAAACGCAAACAACCGCCAGACGACGCGCACGTGGGTGAAACTGCGCCAGACAGATAGCGTGAAATAGCCGCGAGTTTTCCGCGCGTGTTTGCGCGCATTCGAGCGATTAACGTCGCGGAGTGGCACACACGCGGGTAGTTAGACGCGTACTCGACTTAATGACGACGCTGAACAACGTCTTTGAAGCACCGTGGCCCCGCGGTGCGCGAATACGCTCGCGTAACTAGTCACGAGACCCGTAATTGCGGATAGCACTCGGTGGAAAAACTGCCGAGGAGCGTTTAAGGGCAGCAGAAACGGTGCCGGTGTGTCGAGACAGCGGCTTCCGCTTCGAAACGCTCGAGTGTCTTTCGCGAGTCGTCGAGGATCTTGCCTGCGCTAGGAAATTTCGAGACTGTACAGCCACCGAGTACGTCGATGTTTAATTAACGGAACGAAACGAAACGAAACGAAACGAAACGAAACGACGGTATGGCGCGGACGGATTTCCTGACACCTTTCGGACGTCTGGAATTTCAAGTCGAAGCCGACGAATCGATCGTATCTCTCTCGGTGGAGTTAGCTTTATCTTTTTCTTTTCTGTTTTTCATTCAGCTTCTAGATACTGCGTCGATTCCTTCCGCAGATAGAAACGATTGGTAGGAATGGCGTTGTACGAAGGCATGGTTCTACGATCGTAAGTCGTAAATATCGCGACCTCCGCGCTCGTTGCCTTTATTTGGGAAATTCTGACAATTTTTATTCTCTTCGGTATTTTGCATTAGAGGGCACGTGCAATGAGAACGAAACGATAGAGAATAGAAAATAAAAACGGCGAAGAGTATTCGATTTACGATAAATATCAACGGGTGTGCTGATACTTATGATCAGTTGTGCAATAGGTTTGTTATATTCTTATAATATTATTGATTACCAGTAATCGGATTCTATAAAGTGGCGCGTAGCTAGAGCAAGTTAATACCATAAGTAGAACCGTATCGTAATCCACGCCACATAGATCTTCCAGGTGCATCTACCACGTGCGCTAATCTGCGTATGTTTAGTATTAGTCAGTCGATACAACTTGTGCGGTACTAAAGTCCTATAAGTAATTACAATTTAAAATCCTCCTCAATTAAGTATGTACATAATTCTACATTTTGATACGAAATAATCAAGGATGAAATATGTAAATAATGTCCTTCTTTATACGTAGGTTGGTTCAAGAATTCGAGATTTGCCGCGTTAATTCATCGAATCTCAGAGACAGAATGGACTTCTTACGTAATCCAACGTGCTCCATTCATTCTCTTTATCCTCCTCTTTTCCTCTCCAAGGAGAGAGAATTATGGAAAAACTATTCGTCCTCGCGACAGACTTATTTACAATCCACCCCCGATGCCTGTCCCCGTTTCTTTCGGTGTAGCACGCTTATCACGAATGGATTTTCATATTATTACTTCCCCCGACGTGGCAGGCACTCGGAATACGAGTTTATTTACACGGGTTTCCACCAGGTCTTCCCATCCCTATGTTCCGTGGAGCTGCTTCTATTTTTTCTCTCTCTCTCTCTCTCCTTCTCCCCCCTTTCCTTAATTTTTTTCTACCCTCTTATACCTCTTATGGCAATTGAGACTTCGTCTAATACAGAGACGAACCGAGTAGGATTTCATCCCCGTAACACGTTTTTCTACTTGATAAAAATTCAATTTCTTTTCGTTTTACTCCCGCGAGCGGCTGTTTTTCTTTTTTTGTCAAACTCGACCGATATTCCCGAGGAAGTATAAAATACAGCTGTCGTACCTTAATATACGAAGATATTCTGCTTCAGAACTCTTAACGTCGCTATAAATTAGAATATCTAAGTACGTATACGATATACAGTATACGCGCATACAGTATATATAACCAGAGCGAGTCCATTAGTCTCGTCACTGTGTAACGTCGTAAAAATCTGTCCGAAGATATCGCAACGATAAACTGCGGGTATTTAATTAATTATAGCGATACCCGTTTAATCATAATTTGAATTCTAATATTTATTTCCTTCTAATCTATTTTACTCCATATCTTCATGAAGGCAACCGAAGAACTAGGACCTGTACAAAGACTCGCTCCACTTATCAGATATCGCAACCAGTATCGCACTTTGGATATTTTATACGCGCTCTGTGCATTTTTTCGTCTATGAATCTCCCGAAAACGGACGAGAATCCGCGATACGCTCGTGGAAATTAATCTATTAATAGAATCGTTTCCCCGTCGAAGATGAAAGAATCGAGAAGGCGAGGATCTTCTGTTAGGTTAATAATGCCGGTCAAATACGTCCGGCGGCAGATACTTTCATTACCCGGATAGGGCGGAAGCATACATTACGCGGAGAACACGACAGTGAGATTATCCTGGATAATTACGGACATTATGAAGTTCCGTATTACCGTGGAATTGTAGGTTATTGCACGGCGCGGCGCGGGCGTCGGGACAAGCGTGCATCAGCTGGAAGACGAGGATGTAACCGGTGGAATATTCGAATGCGGTTTAGAGCGAGAGTTCTGCTCGCGCGGCTGCTTATGAAAATGGTTGCCCTCCCTAACGATAGTGATTCAATTTCTTCCCGTTGGAACCTAGGGAAACTTGGAGCTTTTCGCGGAAAACGGGAATCCCTTAGGCGAGGATTATCGCGGACTCTCCTTCTGCTGCGAAACTTTCCTCCGAAACGTGTGCCGCTCGTTGAATCACCTTGTGATCCGTGTACCGTGACCCGACTGTGGCATATGAAAGTTTTCTACGGAGAACAATTTTCGAAAAGTTGCTTCGCATTAGATTATTGTCTGAACCGTTGTTAATTCTCATTGTCTGGCGGCGTAATTCGTGGAAATGCGTTGAAATTGGCGGCGAGATTTTCGACTTTGCCGCAAAACTTAGGGGTCGGATATTTCGATAGAGTTTGACGATTATTGCAACGATCGATTCGTACGTACAGAAATGTCGCTAACGCATCGAGGACTTTGATTTATCAACTGTTTGGTGACGGAAGATTCGCGTCTCGCGTACTTGGTGCGGTATCCTATACAAATCGTCAACTACCGTTGAATAAAACAGTAAAACGGTTGCCGTAAACAAAATGCTACGAAGAAGTATCTTCAAATATGCTCGTTGATTTTTCATAAAATATTACACTCGTTGGATGCTATACACGCTTTTGAAGGTTTTCGATCGTTCGAAAAATGCGCGGCAATTCGGGCTGTGCGCTTGTCAGAGCATACCAATCGATCAGTGTGTTAGTTCGTATTATTTGCGATACTAATTGCGTTAATTGCGGTTGTAGAGAGATTTTGATTCTCAAGCGAAACTTTCGGGGGTTGGATATTCCCGTAGAGCGACATATAATAATAATAATCGGTTCGTGCTTAGAGAATACGGTATTCGAAATCTTATTAATTGCTACTGTTTGTGGTCGTAGAATGTTCGTGTTAAGTGGACTTGTAAGAAGTTGTTGGATCGGAACTTGGAACTACACACTCTGATAGAGTGACACTTAGCGATTGCTTCGTACTCAGGGAACGTAGTATTTAAAAGCTTATTAATTACTATTGTTTGCAATTGTACAGGTTGCGTGCCAGTTGCAGTCGTAGGAAATTGTCGGTTTTGCGTTGGAACTTGTAGATTGCAATGTTCTAATGCCGACACGTAACGATCAATTTAAGTAGATACAATCCAATCTCGACACATTAGGCAGACTATTTTCGTCCCGAGGAAACGAACGAAAAAGTTGGCGAAACGTTGGAACAAAGCGCAGAGTATCGAATGGTATTATTAAAAATACGATGGAATTTTAAAGGTAGCGGAGTTAGATTTCACGAAGGTGAAAGAGGGATGGACTCATAAAAAGGCGTCACTGCGACGTCGATAAAACGCTGCGGCTATCAGTCTCCGCACGTCCATCCGCGTCTATCTGTGGGACGGCGCCGAAATGACGGTGGCCGGTGACAGATCAGCTCCGGTTTGCGGCTGGCAAAAATATGGCGGTGAAATTCTGGCCGGCCGCAAATGCGCCAGCACCGAAATTGCGATGTAAAATGGGGGATGGCCAAAAGGGGTGTGCTCCGCGCGATAAACGAGGATAATGAAAGCGTTGCACGGCCTGTCTGTGGGTTTATTAAAAAACTTCGGTTCACCGTGTTCGCCGTTCGACCGGTCTCTTCCCTTGTCGTTAACGACAGGGGCTACCTTCTTTCTTTTACTTCTATTTTTTCTTTTTTAGCTTTATAGTTCTTCTCTCTTCTCTGTTTTATTTCTTTGAAAGATATTGGGAATTGGCCGCGGGGTGGAATCTTTCTTATAACTGTTGGAAGATCGTCGTCTTCTAAACGGTCGATACAATTGCGAAGATTCGATTAACAAGTCCTGGAAATCCAGCAGTGGTCGTTTTAACGGCGTATGATTTTCATGCATGTTTTCAACAAATATTATCGTTACACGTTGCTTTGTGTTTGACACGTTCGAAGATAATCGTTGTTTAATTGGCCGAAGTAGAGTCGGTCGATACGATGAATGTTTGGTTTAACGATAGAGCGCTGTAAATCCACCAGTGGCTTTTTAAACAGTGTATCATTTTTACACGCATTTTTTAACAAACATTATCGTTAAACACTGCCTGGATGGATCTTTCCATTAACTTTTTAATGAATTAATTATTTTTTTGAAATGTAGGGAATAAATAATCAGTCGGTCTATTCGTAATATTCAAAGCTGAAATAATTAATGCGTTTCATTTAAAATTCCATGCATAGTGAACTAATATCAAATTACAGAGAAATAATTAAAACGATTACAAAGGAAATTCATCTTAATAAGATATACACGTGCGCGCGACACGGTTCTTTTTTTCTTTTATTATTTATGGCCCAGGCACTGCGTTTAAAATAATTTCAAATTCGTTATAATCGTGTGAGAAATTTTCAAGCATACGTAACTCGATTTTCTAGAACTATAAAAATTAACACAGGTTGAGTAGTATTCCCTAGGTCGACTCTACGTCGCAGGTTCGTTCTGTTTAATCTTAGATTTGCCACGTCTCTCGCCGCAGAATAAAACGTTTAGCAAACGAAACTTATATTCCAGCGCGGAGCTCCGATGACAAATTAGAATCCGAGCTTCGCATCAAAGTGCAGGACTTTAGAATTTAATTAAATTTCGTTTAGGCCGAGATTGCTTTTTCATTCCGGGGAAAAGAAACATTGGATGTATTTCGCGTGTTAATTTGCGACTTCAAAACCTGGCGTGGATATGTTGGCGCGTGAAAAGTTTTAAATCGCCGGTCGAGGGTTTGCACAAAGGTACTCGAGGGCGAAACAACAACAAAAAAAAAAAAAAACTTAGACGTTTCACGGGTATAAAATTCTCTGCTGCTCTCTGTGAAATAGCCAGGCTCTGTTCGCTTTAAACTCCCGGACTTTCACACATTCGCGAATTGGAATAAATATCCTAACGACTTTAACGACGACATTTACCGATAGGAAGATTAACAATGAGAAGTTTGCAGATGTATCTCTATAATGCTATTTAAAACAATCGCGGACAGAAACTCCGCAAGCTTCGTGCGATGTAGTTGTAATAAATGTAATATAAATAATTATATAAAAGAAATCAACGCGAGAGTCTAACTCTTTCGTGCACCGTGGAAAAAAAGAAAAGCCGCGAACGTCTCGTTTGATAAAATTGTCGACGTGACGCGCACGCGGTATCGATTCCGGAAGGGTTAACCATCGATCCGGCATTTTTATCTCCCGTTTCTTCCGTCACCGACCACCAATTTTTTTCGCCCACGATCTTTCTATCCCTCGTCGCTGAAATTCTTTCATCCTCCTCGACCTATTAATCGATTATCTTTCCATCCGAGCGAGAGCAAACGATTCTTCCGCAAAAAGACACCATTAACGACGAAATTGAACGCGTCCAAAGAATCCTGCGTCATTATCACTGGCGGGGATACGCGATTATCAGCACTGAAATATCATCGATTAAACGCGCGGGACGTGACGTCGCCGAGATTCGCGAGCTCGGCCACCGTTCAAATCCGATTTGAAATTAATTTTTTGTCCAACGGTTCGACGGCCGCGTTTCACGAGCGACCAATCACGGCCAACTTCGACCATTAAAATCTCCTTTGAAATTCTGCGTCCGCGTGAGTTATGGCCTTTTCGGAGCGGGCAATTATCGCCGCGCGCCATCGCGATACCTCTCGGTTCACGGTGCCCCGGCACTGGCTTCCACAGGCCATTCCAGAGGGTGAGCTCGCTGAATTATCGAATAGGAGACTCTGTTGGTCGGAAAACAGCCCGGTTAATTTCGCCACGACGCGATTCAACCGGATATCTATTGTCTTATCTGTAAGGTTTACTTTACAGCGATTTTGCTTTACCGATCGTAAGGACGATGGATTTCTTTGTTTCATCAAGTGCGTTCAATTTGATACGAGAGGTTGCTATGTCTTGGGTATCACAGTTCGAGGCGTTAAGGTGGATTTATGTTAATCGTATCCGACATGGAACGGTTCATTACCGGCATTGTTCCGACACGGACGCTGGCATTCGTATCGTACATGGAACGATGGCATTCGATCGATCAGTCAAGAGGAAACGATTCGTACGAACACGTAGTATCGACTAAAAATGTTGTCTGATTGAAGTTGGTATACTGAGTGCTTATAGAAGGTTGGTGCCAAGCTTGAGCAGTAGTATTCACGAAAGTAAGCAAAAGAACACTAACAGACGTGGCTCGAAAAACCATTAGTTTCGGCGAATGTCTGCTTTTACTCTTCTATTCTCCCGCTTACTGGGTTTTCGTTACACCGTGTAACAAAGGATGGAAAGTAAATCTCTATCCTCGATTTACGTATCCCACTTTCTTCGAATAACTCTTCGAGTAACAGGACTTTTAACGTACTTTCAATTATGGTTATCTGCAGAGTACAATCGTCTAGACGATATCGCGAAACGCGAGAAACATCTGTAAAAAAAAAAAAAAAAAAAAGAAAAAGAAAGAAAAGCAGCAACTCTGCTTTGGTAGAAACTGCAACGTGAGAAACACAGGAGAAAAACGCGATAAACTAGGTGCGCGTTTGCCGAGTTTTTGACTTTGATGTCGGTTGATGGTAGAGAGATACAAAGAACAGCTCCTTTTAGCTTCAAAGATAGGTTTTCTAAAAGTAAGCGATACATCTTCGCAATTTTGCCGAGAAGTAAGAACGCACTGTAACAACGAACTTTGCCAAACGTTCGACCGAACGCAAAACACATATCCGATTGCGCAACGAATTAAGAATGACAATTTTCGTATATTAATCGGAACTAATTATTTTTTAATCGCTGGCCGTATTCATTTCTTACGATCTTCGCGTATAGTCCAGTCGAAACGTGACGTAAATGTCCATTGCTATCGTTCGATCGGTTAAACAACCCTGGCACTCCTAAAATCAAAAGAAGACCGGACAATCCCACTCACTGTCACGCGCAACAGCCACCATTCCACCAATCAAACGCTATACTCCACAAATCACTAAATAGACAGGTTCGAGACCTACGCGTTCATCCCTCCGCGTACGTCGAGCAAGGGATGATCGTTTCCGGATTATAAACCCTTCGGCGAGCGCAGCCAGAAACGGAGAAGGTTTAGAAGCAAGATCTATAATGGAAAACTGTGGCCGTTTACGGTTAGCGTTTCGTCGCGCGATTCGTTTGCAGCGCGCGTGATAGACGCGTGAAATTAAATCCACGCCCATCGTGTTTCTGTTACGCGTTCTCTCTCGCGCATCCCGTTACGTTATAACGTAATACAGCCCCGATACGTGCAACGTCCGACGGCGGATTGGTTTACGCACACGCAGCGAAACTGCAAAAATCCGTGGTTTTGTCGGGTCTCGAGTAGTACAGTAACGGACAAGAGAAAGTTCACAGTCGCTAAGTCGTTTCTAGACTGAGAATATTCGTGGAAATTCAGATTTTTACGAGTACGACCAGACAGAGATTCGTTCGACACAGTTTAATGTGTCGAGTATGCAGAAATACGTAGAATGTTCGAAGTATAATACTTGCTGTTTTATTTATACTTGTATGACGTTAAAAAATTTTGCGGACGCAGAAATATAGAGAGAACGCGATGGGAACAATAATATGTACAAAAGTATAATATACCCAGGCTGTAGTACTTGCTGTTACGTGACCATATACTACGTCGATTCACCGCTCTTCTCGAATACGATTCTATTTCGTAAAATTATGGTATTTTCCTATCGCTTATACTTAGACTTTCTCGTGTCCGCTGCTATATGTTGCGCGCGAAGTATTTTCCGCGTTACGTCTAGACTTCCAGTGAAAAATTATACACGGTAGAGAGAGAGAGAGAGAGAGAGAGAGAGAGAGGTTTTGGAATTTAATTGGCTGCGAGATTGCTGTGTCTAGATTGTAAGTAAAGAGAAAGAAAGAGAGAGTGCAAATTTTTTTTTGGGGAGGGGATACTCGTATGGTATATCGCAGTTGTGGATTCTGTGGATTGGAACAGAGATTTTCAAAGTATATTGAAACGTAAGTTTACGGACAATGTGACTCGTTCCTTTATTTTTGAAATTAATCTTTATCGACGAATATACATTGGCGGACAAAGTGAGACCTTTTTAAAACTGCCACAAGATAGAAAAACATTTGAGCTGGTACGATGATCCGTTAAAAACGATTGTACCTACACGTTTAATAGAATACAATTAGAACATGAGAACAAATGTTACGTTATTAAGAGGTAGGTTTAAGAAATGGTTCTCTCGCGTGAGAAATAGTTACTACGTGTAAGAATTTTTAAGGGCATCTGCTCCAGGGAGGGTGTTGATTTCAGGGTTCTTTGTCTCGCGTCGAAACGAAAGGAAAGGCTCGGCCGCACGGTGAGAAATAGCGGCGACAGTGGGAAATCGTTCGGAAATACTGTTTCCCGGATCCTCGTGTCCCTGGGCTCTGTCCGGAAAAAATTGTCGCGCGTTTCGCCGAAACAATGATTTATCGTTAGCACATATACCCTATATGTACGATGCTTCTTGAATTTTATCATCTAACGTGGAATTTATTTAAACGTAGATAAGAATCGCAAACTGTTTGCTCTTTAAGGCGTAACAAACTATCGGTGATTCACGATAGTGCAGAAAAATAAAACGTTCGCATTAGTAGAATGAAATTGAACGGACTACCGACGATTTGTAGTAATCAAGAAAAATGAAACTTTCTTATTGAACGAATAATCACATTCTGTTTTCAATAATCTAATTAACATTCAATGACAATTGTTACTGAATAAGGAGACAGACACGAATAAAAGAACGTAGAAGCAGCGAAGCAATTTTACTGCATATCGGAAAAGACACAAACGCACTTTTTCCGCACGAGAGGCTTCTCACGCAATTTAATCTTACCGCTTAACAAATTCCACGTTCGTACTTTCGTCCACCCCTTTCAACCCTTTCACTCGGCCAATATACAAATTAATACACAGTAGTCTCCGCTTTTTAACCAATTAAACGCGCACGAACAACCTCGTCGCTCTAACCGTGTCCAATTGGTATCGTCTGATCGTACGTAACGAATTGAAAAATCCCACGAAAAAGAAAAATCCAAGAAAAGTCCAACGAAACCAGCCCTGTTTGTCCTGCGAGGAAACGCCTCAAATGCAAATTCGATCGCATGCCCCTCTTGCATCCGGCGCGAAACGACCCGTAAGCCGAAAATTCAATGGAAAACAAAAATTCCCGGTGCAAATACACACACCTCTATACATTTCGTTATCTGAATAATTCATCGCACCGCGGTAATTCTGTATCCCCTCGAAATGTACGAGGCTGAGCGGTGCTTAATTCAAGAGACACGTTTTGGCTCCCCGAGTGGGTCGTTAGTCGGATGCATCACGTGCGCGGATTTAAAGGGCGGATCCGCACGTAGGTGCAGCGCAGCGTCCCGGTTAGATTGCACGCCGCGAGAGGATAAGGGAAGGAGGGCAAAAGAGCGCTGCTCGATCGCCGCGAAATGATCACGCGAGCTTCCGCTGATTATTCCTCCAAATGGAGTCATCTTTCTTCCGGGTTCGAGCAGCTCCGGCGAACGAACCAGAGTAGAAGGCGAAAACGTTCGTTTGTCTGGCTGAGAGGGAGTTTGGAATCGCGCAGATCCAATTTCATCCGAGGGAAAACCCCGGCTCGTTCGTCGGCTCGTTCGTCCTTCCACAAGCATATTTACAGGCACCTCGATGCACTCCAATGGCGTTTTAATCTGGCAAATGCATTCCGTTCTGGCCCTCGGGCTTCTGTCCTACTCTCTCTATCTGTCGTTTGGCTCGACTCTGATTCGTCGTTTCCTTCTTTTTCTGTCTTTTTGGCCGGAGCCGGTTCGCGAACTTTTTCCATCGACAGACCAAGCCTCGTCAAACTGGAGATACGTGTCTGCGAAGCGAAAGAGCAATATTTTTTTTCTTTTTTTGTTTTTTGAGCGAATCGTTGTTCCACCGGACCCCCCCGGTGCATTTTTATTGAATGCACCGATGGGATTTAATAAGGCGCATTTTTGAGAGTGTACCTTTGGGCTCGTTTATCATTTCGGGGATCGGTATTGTTCGCAACGCTGGGTTTTCTATCAACTATTGCTAGAAATGCTCGAAATTTTGTCAGTGTGCTCGTTTCTGTGTATGAAGATGGTGTCTCAGGAACGAGATCGCGAACGAGACCGATCGGAAACGAGTGTTTGACTTTTGCAGAAATAAGGCGAGATGAGAATACACGGATAAAACGAACGAGTTGAAAAATCAGAGTAGTATAATGGAATGGAGATTTTGTGTTTGTTACACGAGGTAGTTAATGTAACGTCTGCATCGATTGCAATATTAATTTCTCCTTTGTTCTTCCATCTACGTTGTACCGCGTTATATACACGCGTGTACCGTGTACTGTAGTAGCTTACACGACAAATCGATAGCATTTCATTTATACACGAACGCTTAAGAAACAATACATCGATCAAAATTTAATTTCGCAGACACGCGATCGAATATTATGTACTTGTAATTCTCTAATGAACTCTACGAGGGTAATTTACAAGAAGCGGTAAATAGGTATTTCTTGGATGATTTTTTTTACGAGTCACGTACTACAGTCGATGTAAGGTATACGTAGAAACGAGATTGTTTTCCAGTTATAAGGAGAGCGAAACGAGAGCGTAAAAAGCATTTCAGCGTCGAGCAAATACCAAGTTGAGCTACGTCACAAGTGTCACTATAACGATCAAACAACCAAACTCTTGTTCGACCAATCGTTCTCGACTGTCGTTTCTTTCCCCCTCGAATATTCTCCGCCCTCTAAAAGCTCGCATAATTAAATTCTAATAATTAAATCCGCGAATAGCAAACTCTGTTCTTATTCGCGAGAGGGGTCAGTACTCCACGGTTGGGGAAACGTTAGGTCAGCTCTCAAGGGGCACATGGAAGCGACGAACGAAGGACGATATTCTTCTCGAGAGAATCTTCTTCGCGTCGATTCTACCCCATTCGCCAACCCGGTCATCCTTCTATCCTTCGCCGGATCATTTTCAATTTATTTTCCTATCTTTCTTTCCTGCCCCCTCTTTTTTCTCCTTCTTTTTATCCGAATCGTTCTCTGTCCTTTTCCCGCTATCCTCCGGGGGAAAGTCGAAGGGAACGCTCTCTTTGAAACGATACAGATAGAGGCGCGCGGTCCCCGTGACAAAGACTCGCATCGCTGCGGGGGTGGTTGATTAATGGACTTCTTGCTACGACCGATGTACGATCGACGGGAAAAAATTAGAGAGAAAAGAGACGAAGCTGCGATGTTGGACCGGGTCGGTTGAAATTGCAACGCCATTCCGCGGAAGTACGATCGATTAATTGGAGTTGTCGAGCGACCTGATCGCTCCGCTTGTCGTTGCGCGGTGTTTAATCGTTTTTTGATGGCGGTCTCGGGGCTGGCCTCACCGATCGCTCGATTATGTCCAGGCCTGCCACGATTTTTGCATCCCTCTTTCCACCGGTTTATTATCGGACTCCAGAGACAAGTTACTCCACGATGACGTATCAGTTGTTCGTTATCGACGTCCTAGTTCTTCCGTGGTCCTCGTGACTATTGGAGCGTCGCCGTGTTGGACGCCGCGTCGTTCACGGTTTCTATTTTCTGATTTTCTTTTCTACCTTTGCGAGTGAGATTTTTAGGTACGTTGCGAGTAAACAATTATAGCGAAATATCGAAATTCTCTGGCAATTATATATTTTATTTCATATATTACTTATCACTGTATATTACTATATCACTATTATCGTATATCGCTGATTTGAAGTTCGTTTAATTCTTTACGCTCGATTTTGTAGCGACGCTGTGCAGAGAGTTTTGTAAAATCTCTTTCGAAAATTTCTTACGATATTCATTCTTAGACCCGTTTCGACAAATAATCGCACTGGAATATCTTTCGCGTCCCATACCGCGCGTTTATCCGTTGTACGGCTGTGCACAAAAAAGAAAGTTTAAAATTCATCGTTGCGTACAATAACCGCAGTACATTAATGCTGACTTTATTATACCGACGTTTTTTTTTTTTTTTTTTTACCGTGTTGAAGACAGTCATCTATGTTATACGTATTCATATTCTAATTGCTCTTGGCAATTATAACTTTTTTCTACGGTTGTGGCGCTTTTTACACCGCTTGTCCTTTAAACTCTCTTTTATCCTCCACTCTATACACGTTGTTTCGCATAAATTACTTAGAAGCTGTACCGATTAACCGCAAAATAGCAATCGTCGAATATCACAGTTGTTCCAAAGTTTCCCGCGATTTACCATTATTCGTGTAACTTTTGCACATTGTTACGTCGCGTACACCTACGTACAAGACGTATTTCATACAGTCAACGTCACAGTTGTACTTAATCATCGTTCGACCAGCATTTATCTTTACCGCTATAAACAATCTACTCGTCGACAGAGTACCTTGTAACGATAACATCTCGAAACGTTTGTATTCTTCGCGAGAAAAGTTGTTGGAAATACAGCGTATATCGACCCCGTTAATTCGCTGTTATAATCAATCCAACCATACCTATCGTCCCAATCGAAATAGGGGATCGACTGTTTCGTCTCGTCGATTATCAAAATCGTAGCGAGAATGTACTCTAAAAATCTCTCGCTGGCGCGTTTCCCCGCGATCGCGTCTCTCCGCGAACGGTTCAACACGTATAAATACTTTGAGTTCAACGATAATCACGCGTATCCGTAAAATGAAACTGAAAAGTGCGTAGAAAGTAAAGTCGATCGGTTTCGCTTCCGAGAGATACAAATCGCGATATGATCGTTTCGTATAAAACAGCGATTGACCTAGCCGATCGTGCCGGTATCGATTTGTGTTCCAAAACGACGCGATTCTGAAAATCTTCACCCTTCTTCTCACCATCCCTTTTACGAGAACATCCTTCGAGCACTCGGAATCGATCCTTCAACTTCCAGTAGAGAAGCAGAATCGTCCCGTTTGTTGTTCACCGTTCGTTCAATGGACATTGCACGTTGACTGTTGCAGAACGAGCGAAACAAGGGGGAGCCAGGAACGTAGCACGAACGAGATCGATAAAGGCGATGGGGTAACGCTCGAAAATCGTTGCAACTGGGGAGCATCGTAGCTTTCCATCGTCCCTAATTGACAGGTAGAAAGAGGGTTGGGCCACACCGGAGACCAGGAAAGAAAGGAACGACGTGCACGACACGCGTTAAGAACAGGGTGGAGACAAGCACAGGAGCCAGAAGAGCAAGAAGACGTGGAAAATTTACGAGTGAATAGCTTCGCACGCGCGTCCAGAGGCAAAAGATATCTGGAAGCCAGTCGTACGTCGTAACAAATGGCGGTGCCGTAAAATCAGTTAACCGTACGACCGAAGCCAGAAACTGAGGCCGAATTTCGCGAACGTTCCAGCCGTGCCGGCTGAAGAATTTCCAAGACGAAATTTCGCTTGGACTCTCTGCGCTTGCGGATCCTCTCGCGTTCGTCCAAGGTATCGTTCTTGGCAGAGCAGAGTCGTGTTTCACGATAATCGTTCGACGATAGTCGCGATATGGTCTCGAGCGAACGGTATCCAGAAAATTCGTCGATACGCAGATGAGAAGAATGTCGAGGATCCGAGGCACAGATCGCTGAGAAACCAAGAACAATGGATCCATCGGAACAACCTTAGCCAAATGGGTTAAAAACGATCGCGATGGACGGCGCGACCCCGTGCTGCTCGCAAAATGGTGATCGTGCTGCCGTCGTGGAAACGCAACAAGTGGCGATCTGTTCCTTATCCTTGAGCTATCATCGATGTTTTTTAAAGGACGGGTCGGATTCGATCCAGGACCCGTCGTTCACGAACTGAGGTTCTAACCTCGAGCTGGCGCGACCTTCGAGAAAAAGAAAAGAAAAAAGACGAAAGTAAAGAAGAAGAGGAGAAACGAAGAATAACGAAAGGCCAGAACTTTATTCGTATTTTCGATCGTTGATAAATATTAATGAATAAACATCGGAGTAAATCCTCTCTGAAACGGAGAAGAGACGAAAGACAAGGGAAACTTTCGATTTATCGACCGGCCAGTTCCACTTCCGAAAAGATCCACGACTCGAGTGCTAGATAATTCTGGAAAATTCGAGATCGTGTTCGAAGATCGGATTGATTCCGACGAAGCGTATTCGATCGAGCTTTCGAGTGGCTCTCGCAAACAGATTCGATCCTCTCGAGGCAAGATATTCAAGAGATATCGAGCGAGAAAGATCGTGGACGACTATGAGCAGAGCCGATGCCCAGCGAAAGAAGAGGATATCCTTGTTTCCGGAAGTCAGGGACTGTCGGCGCGGCTACGACCACGATTCCGCGTGTTCACGGTCCGTTTCGCGTCTCCACGGGCTGAGTGGAACGATCCAGGACTAATCTGAGAGACAAACCGTTACCTCGTCGGATGAGACGATGGTGATGAAGATTTCCGCGGTCGAGGCTGGCGTTCCTTTACTAAGCGCCGTCGGTCCGCGCTGCGTCGTCAAGCAGGCCACGGTGAAACGATGCGTCGCGGCGCTGCTGCTCGTTTCCGTCGCCAGTATATTTTACTACACGCATTACATCATCAGCAGCCCGCTGTCCAGGTGAGATTATCAAATTTTCCCATGATTTACGCTTCGCGTGAAATGTAATAGTCGTTTTTTCAACGAACACGCGGTAACGCTTTAAAGTCGCGTCCGTTAATTAACGCAATTTTCTTTTGTCGTCGTCTGCCATGAAAAACGCGATCGGTTATTTGGCTCTTGCGAACCAAATCCTACGATTCCGAGAAGTTGGAGAAAATCGTACGCTTTGCTTTGAAATCGTGGAAACTTGTTTTAGGGTTTACAAAGGTATCGATGCGAATTTTAACACCAAACCTATCGACATTTCACGTGTACCTAATCCTACCATGAGCGGTCCAATGACCGCTTAAAAAGAAATATACGTATCTTAATATAAAAAGAGACTTTAGCCAATTTTTTTTTCGGAAAGTAAACGATAAAGAAAGTTGTGAATATTGAAAAATGGTATTTGTACGTGTATTATAGGAAAAGTCAATAAGTTACGATAACGTTGTGTACAAGAAATTCTAAACGAAATTTCAAGAACGGTTCACTTGACTCCGCGCGATCGTAGGTTTAGCGTTAAAGCGCCCTTTAAATAAAGATATATCTTCGATGTTAAAACGTCAACTGTCTCTTTAGCTATCTATGTTATTTTCGTTTACATAATACACTAACATACACTCGCTGTTTGACGAATAACGGAGCGTAATTAGTAACGTACGAAAGATACGTGTACGCGAGCAGAGCGAAACGTGTTCATAGAAAATACTCATTAAGGCAGTTTTCAGATCGAAATTTATGGGACGCGGAATGCTTTGTTCGACTAGAGGGAAACGAACGACCGATTGTGTCGAGCTGATTTCGATTTAACAATTTTTTTTTTTTTTTCTCTCATACAGAAAATTGGAAATTGCAGAATAATATGGCACGCTGCCTGTTTTACATACTTTTGAACAAAATTCATTAGTTGAAGTATAATTCTCTCCGATATGTTAACGCTCATCCGTTTATTAAATAAAAATACGTTCATTAAAAGCTATTGGAAACTCGGTGAATTAAAATTCATTTTTCGAGTGGGGAAAACATTGGCAACTCTGCAACTCTGATAATTAAAGCTTTCGATAGATTTACTAATTCAAGAACGCGTGAAACTTTTTCAAAACTGAACAAATATCGCCTTACATTTTCTTTGTAGGAATACATCGATCGATACCGAACGTTTTCTGATAGATGAATCCATGTTTGAACTATAACAGGTTAAAAACGCGAATATTAATTGATCGTATGCGTTCCAACGACGGTTTATCGCGTATAATTTATACGATCCACGGTTTCAACTTCGTTATGCAGTTACATAGTTTGCGGTACCATCGCTTTATCGTATTTTTAACGTTATTCTATTATAATTATACCATTGACAGTTATTACGATTTTGAAGTTATTTCATTGAAATTATACCATCGAGCTACTATAATATTAAAAATAATAAGTATTCGACGACTCGTGGCTCGGGATTCGCACTTTAACACGTTACGATATTCGTGGTCTTCGTGTTCGCTGATTTGCTTAAAATTCGAGAGAAAGTCAGAATCGGAGTCTACGATTGAACGAATAGGAATGAATAGGAATTAAAAGGAATAGAATTAAAAGAATAGGAACGTTTCTGAGAAAAGAATTGATCAGGTCTGTCACTGGAAATTATTTCTAACAAGAAGGAGAGGATCAACCTTGTACTAAATAATTCTGCTCGATGTAAGAGAAACGAAACTCGGATAAATTGGCGTTAACTTGAAGCGTCGAAAAATTCCAGCGCCAAACGAGCAAATTTTCACAAAGGAGAAAGAAATACCACCGAATCGATAGCATTCGCGCGTCAAAAGAAAGAATTCCACCGAAATCACCGTCCAATTTATCGACTCGTGAATACCGAATAACAAATCCACGAGCTTTCGTTTATTTACAAGCCAGCTGCTCATTTGTTAAATTCTTCCTTTGAAAGGAACCGAAAAATTAACTTCCGCGATCGAAGGTATTGTCCACGGTTTAATAGAAATCGCTAGTACGGCCAAGTTTCCAAAAGATCGACGAAATCTCTTCGTTTCTTTGCGAATACTTGCGAGTCTTTTTTTTTTTTAATACAAAAGTTAAAGAATTAGGGAGAAACTGAGGCGATTCGTAGAAAGGAGAAATTCTAGTATATTTCCTATTGCGCAGAAAGAAACGAAAGAGGGAATTGTCGACGTAAAAGTATCACGAATATCAGGATCGATTAATGTGGCCGTAGAATTTCATGACCACGAGCGATAAATTGTATTTGCCACACACGAAACGTACTGTTACACGTAATGAATGGGAAACGTGACAAAGATTCTCGCTAAACACCCGGCAACGATTTATTCCTTTGATACGTAATCGAATATCTCGGCCAGCGATCAGCTGATTGCGAGTTCGAATCTCTTTGAAGTTCTTGTCGCGTGCTTGTTATCTTACCGGGAATAATTTCGGATTAAATTTAAGAACGTCGCTTACTTTTGATTGATGACGTTTAGGATTTAAGAAACGATCGGAAGTTTGAGATTGTATAGCACCGTTCTTGCAATTGTTCGATCGATCTTCCCATTTACCAACCACCTTGCATATAATTCATCATCCACGACGAATTTTGCATACTTTTCGTAGCGTTCCACGAGATCTCGTGCTCCGGTGATATTTCGTCTTTCCAAATTTTTACTCTACCAGCAAGGAAACTCTATACCAACGGAAAATATGACTCGTTGGATCCCTCGTTTTTCATTCATTCGATAATTACGATATTCCACAGCCAGAAACATTGAATTGCCCGCTTCAATCTACGAGTTTTCCCAACGTTTCGCGAACTTCCTTCGTAACGAGATTGTAAACGAACGGTAGCCTCGAAATATGAATCTCCGTAAAATCTGCCCCGCCGATTTTCCATTAATTTTACCCGTAAGAAAATTCCAAACCGACAGAAAGCGGAAAGAGATCGAACCTGCGCTTCGAGCCATGAATCCTGCTAAAATCGGTCCTGCCGATTCGAAACCGCCCTCTGTACACTCTATCGCCTCCAATGAATCTTGTAATCCCACGTTTCCCAAAATCGGTGGCCTGTTCATCCTCGATTTTCCTCAATCTTGGCAAACGATCGCCACGGCTCTCGGACTCTCCACCGGCTAGTTGCACGGTTAATTCGACAAGACGAATAACCCTACGGGCCGAACTATTCGTCTCGGCTCGATATGGACCCAATCTAGGTTCGGATAACCCAACGGCCCCGCGATTGCAAACCCTTTAGTAACAGAACAAGAGAGAGAGGGAGAGAGAGAGAATGGCGGGAGAGAAAGAGGCAAGACAGCTCTCTGGAAATGCCGCGTTATTTCGTGGCGTCGTAATTACGTACCGCCAAATTGTTGCTGGCAGTTGCTTGACTGCGCGGTTTCCTCGGGGACCTATATCTTAATTGCGCGGTAATATAGTATGCGACGAGCAAGACCCTCCTCTGGCCAGCCTTTAAAGTTAATTACGCGTCCACTAGTATTTGCAAACGATCGTGTTCCACATGCTCTTTCGTTCTGTTTCCATTTATGGAGTACGTTGTTGGAATTTCGCGCCATGATTTTTTCGCTTTACGAGAGTCGACTACGTACGGTCATTTGACTAATTTGATCTAACAATATAATTTGTAATTTTTTAGTTCGAATTTTAGTGAATTTCACGATTCTTGGTTCGTAACGTGCAATCGTATCTGTGACGGAGATCGTAGTTTCCATTCTTTTCTAGAAGGTTTCGCAACTTTGTGTTATATTTCCATCATTACGTTGTTGCAAATGGTCGTCGACTTTTGCCTATGGACGACTTCCAGTCTCGCAACTTGTCTATAAATTCTATTCCGCTTTCAGAAACGCTGACAGATTCTAAGAATACGTGTTTAAACAGCGATTCGTTCAAATCACTGGTCGATTCGAAGCTTGCATCGCGAGTTTCTGAAAGAGTTAAATAGGTGGAATTTTATAATGTCGCGCGTGAGTTGAAAGACAAGGGGAACTGTACGTAATTCTTCAATGTTGAGAACGTCGTTCTATTTCGCACAACAGTAACAAATTCCGAGGCTGAATATCTAGAGCGTGACGGATTAAATTGGATCGTCGGTCGATCAGGTCGATCGATATCTTTAGATCGCGATTGATCGCCTTCGGCCGATCCAGCAGCTGGATGAACACGCCTTTCAGCTAATTGATATAGTGCTTTGCCTCGACACGGATCAATCTTAATAGATAACCTATGACCGTTCTGCAAGCAATTGTAGGTTCGGAGTAAACCGTCGTCAATCACGAAACCTAATACTCTCGCGTGGACATTGACATGTAATTTCGCATCGATGTGGCCAGGCTACGAATCTGTCCGTATTGCGTTCCAGTCCCTTGCAGCCTCGAGCGGTGCAATATTCCGAATCACGCTTGCTCGAAATCCGCCGATTTGCCCGCGCCGCGATATCGTCGAAACCTTACACGTGGTACCTACCAATTAGTTCGACTGTAATATTTTAGTTAAAAGAGGAAGAGCGTAATTAATGCGTGCGAACAGAGAATAACGATTGGTACGATACAGATATGCTGTCTTATCGTGGAGATTTCTGTTACTTTGTAAGCTGAGATACTTCGATTGCAATATTCTTTGGATATCTCGGTCTCGATATTTTTTTAAGTGTTTCGATTTAAACGTTTCGAGTATCTAAAATTTGTTAAGGAACATACGTTCCCACAGTTTTTTTTTTTTTTTTTTTTAAGGTCGACGTAACGAATTTCAATTTTGGGAGCTTTAGAAAATTCTCTTAATTATCCGCTACCAATTCTTGCGAACGTCTGTCGCGCTAACTCCATCGATGGAACGTCTATTATTCGGATACTGTAAGAAAATTTTAAGGCCGACTTTTTCTCGCCAACTTCTTGCTTTTCGAGGTGACATAGCCCGTTATTTTCCCTGTTTCGTCAGCCGCGCAACGCTTTCGCTCAAAGTCGAAGAAGGTGATGAAAGATACACGATTGGAAGATGCTTCTGTAACAGATGCCCTGCACCAAGAACAGTGCAAGCGCATTCTCGGTCGTGGGACGCGAAACGCGGCCGGATGTTTGTCGCACGCCCAATCAGCGCCAATTCGAGCTTCTCCTCTCGACAGTTCCCTTACGTCGGCGCTAAGCCACAGACGCATGTCGTCGCCTCTTCTTCTGCGACACGACGCGTAACGCGTCTTTCTGCCGAGCCGGCAATTCGAAGAAAATTGGAAACGTCCAGTCACGAGATACGCGAATAGGCCAATTTTCTACCGACATTGATATTTTCGTCGTATTTTATCGTCGTTCTCGTGCGATCTTTCGCGATGCTCGCGATCGTCGAATTCCGCGCGGCTGCGAAGGGAGGTCGGAAGTTTTCGTGTATTTTTAAAATCGTATTTCGCCACTCTTGTCCAATTTTCAAAAATTCTCTCGCGCGAATTTAATGCCACTTGGAGATTGTCTTCGTTTACGAAAGGAAGATTGTAATTTATTAATCCGAATAGATTAACGTATGCGCGTACATTATTTATTGTAACGAGGTTGGAAGCCTAGGACGATCCATGATTGCGCAAGCGCAACGTTCAGAAGATTTCGTTTGCTCTTTAACTTGTTACGTGTACCTACATTGCAGCGTTTCCAACGCAATTTTTGTAGCTTACGCGTACGTCAAGTCTTACATTTCTATGTTATATTGTAATATATTTGTACCACGAGAGAGTCGTCGTAACTTGTCACGCGTGTTGTTGCATTAACTTTCTAAATTGCACCTGACGTCATAATACATCTCAGGCAAAAGTATCAAAGTTTTTGCCATTTAGATGGTCCGTATCCGATTTTAACGACGTATACGCGCGCCGTGAAACATTTGTGATTAAGAAGATAAAATTATTAAATCATTTCGACCACACACTGTGAGTCACGATCGTGCGTCATTCGCGACCTTGCATAGTCGATAGTCGATTGAGAATCGTTAAAGAACTATATATCGCGCTTTACCGAAAGTTTGAACAAAGCGACGAGAACGGTCTTCGAAGTGGAGTTTCGATAAAGTTCATCCACGAATTCGCGCGAGATGGAGAAAGCCCATTAATTTCGTTCGACGAAAACCGCAACAGCGGCTTTACAATATAGTGCCTCGCGAGCGAATACATCGCGTACAGGACGCTGCGGTGCGCGAAACTTGGAAAAGTTGAATATTTCGGTGTGTTCCGGCCGACATTTATGCTCCAAGTTTACACAACTCGATATTACCTTGACAAGACGGATGTTCGGAATAATCAAACTTGGCGAACAACCGCGATGAATAATGTATCGCCTTCGATATGCGTGCGCGCAACCTCGTTTTCTAATACGTTTCCGATGATACTCTGTTCACAAGGAACTATTTAACGCTGGAGTTAGGAAAGAGATTTTTTTCGAATTCCTAATTTTCAAAGTTTCTAGGAAGAATTGCACCGTTTCTACTGCTTTTTCCGTCGAGACACGCTGCACGCGGATCTATCGAAACGCCCAGCACGAGAATTACCGAACATTTCTTCGAACCTTTGTATTTTTACGATTTTTAACGTTACGCGATTGTTCTAGTCCTGATACGTTTCTGATAGCACGTCGCGCGTTTAGAACGAACCACCGAGCGTCGAAACGTCGTACGATAGAAACATCGAAGATGTTTGTCAGACCTTTTCGTTTTTGTAATCATCAACTTGATCGGAATTTTCTACGACAGTGAAATGGAAAATTAACGAAGACAAATCGATTTGAAATGGATCGATTTCGGTCCCACTAGGTACGACGCAACTGAATTTTAATAAGGAAATAAAAAAAAAAAAAAAACGTTGCATTAAAATGTAAAGGAGAGATTCATAAATAAATTACCTTGAACAAAATTAATGTCGATTTTGATGAAAATAGAGTCGTTGTATCGTTTCAGTTTTAAGGTTAGGAGGTTAAGGAAGGATATTTATACTTAGTAGGGCTAAAGGAGTAAGATTGATTTGCCTTTATTAACTATCAAGCCCATAATTATAAAAGTTTCTAGGTGAGGGATGACCTGGTTAACAGGTTAATTATAATCATCTATGTGCATACTATAGTTAGGTGTACATTACAGGTCGGTTCTAGTGTTAAGAGAGTCAAAATTAGATTTAAGTGATTAGCTTTGATTATTCTTGAACAAAGGGACGAGTCGTGTTAAGTATACGACTCGCTTGAGCTTATGGATAATTAAAATTCATGTAATATCCTAGAATAAATCCGATTTGGGTTAGGTTTCCGTTAGGTTAGGTTAGGTTAGAGAGATAATAGGTCAATATTTTAATTCAATCACTAATTTTGTTCCATTGCGCGAGGCCAGAAGAATTCTAGTTTTAAGAAATAAGAATTTCAAAATGTCTGTTCGTCGATTCAATAATAATAATCTCGTTCGTTTGAGTACGATATCGAGACAACGTGCTCCGCTAACATGTTACTTCGCCACATATATTCGTTTCATTCTCTTTGTTTATATAATAACCGTAAAAGTAGAACGAATTTACCATAGTACCCGATACATCGATCAGTTATTTTCGTTTAAAAATACGATTCTCTCTATGGGAGGACTGTAACAAGCACTGTAATAAGAAAAAGGAGCAAGTTGGCAAAGTATCGTTCGACTGAAATAGCGAATACTCTCGATACGACAAGGGCAACAGTTCGAAACCGGATGGAAACGATACTTTCCGGACAAACGTAATTCTCGAAGTTCTGCAAATTTCGGTACGTTTGCTCCTCTAGTAGTCTAATATCCTGCGCTGGAGTGTAGCTATTGTGTATCTTTCGCACGAAGAATAATCGCAGGAGATAGGAGAAACGGGTCGATATCCCAACCGTATGTTATAACATCGTTAATAATTTCTAATAGCAGAGACAGGAATCGCGGAGGTTTCCAGAATACAAACGAACGTGTCGATCAATTTATTCCTCCTTACGATTTGACAATTTCATACGAGAATCGTTTAACTTATTTTATTCGACGATTCCTCAAACTGCCAAATTATTCTTTATAGACGCATCGTGACGGATCAATTATTTATCCACCCTCGCTCTTACGTAATTCATTTTCGTTTCTCTTTATACGGTTATACTTGACGAATTCGCGTATCCGCTGTTCAATCACGCTTACCCCTTGAAAGAGGACCATGTTTACTATCAAAAAGTTCGTTGAACTTTAAACTGCACTTTACAGGATTAAAAGAATTCTCTCGTCATTGCGCTTATACCGTACATGCTCGTCTATTTAACCATTCCATCGCATTCGTCCCTATACGTTTTACTTTTATCCGCCTGCATACTCGAACGAAAGATCCGAATGGAACGAAAGGAATTCCATGCAATTGTAGAAATTGGAAAATTCCTAAACTGAACTCCGCAAAATTAGGAGGAAAGTTTCCTCGCCGTTGTACCATTTCTCGATAAATTCACGTATCAACTATACAAATCATAGTCACCCCGATATACTCGGTTTCTGCTCGTCTTCGCGCACGCCCGATCGAACGTAGCGGCAGAAAACTCGTTCAACCTTGAAAATCAAGAAATCTGCGAACTACGTTTATCGAAATTAGAGGACATCGCTCATCCTTGGACAGCCCGTTTACTTCTCGTTGCACGAACAATCAAACGTCCAAGTCAAATTAGAAAAATCAAACATCTCGTTCGATTCGAAAAATTAAGAGAATTTCGCAAGTACGCTCTGAAAAAGTCCGCTTAAAATCCTCTTACATGCAGAAACGCAAATTCTTTCTTGCTCCAATTCCCGTTGAACCGTTCGCTTCGAGCGACTCGAAGCCCACCAAAGGGAATAAAGATCCTTCTATCGGGGAACTCGAGCGGAACTTCACCCCTGCTCCGGCTTCTTTCCGCTATTAACATGTTCTTCGGAAGGAATCCATCGAGCCACGGAATCGCCGCCTTTTTCACCAGTCGCAGCACGAGTTCCTCGCGATCCCTGGCATTCCAGCGCGCGTTTCGCAGACGCAATCGGCCCGTAATTACGTCCAAGGGAAAAACGTGTCTGCGTGGCTCGGCGCGCAATATCTGGCCCCGTTGCCTCGCTTTTTATCCACTTTCAGCTGGTTCGCGCGTGTGCACGCGCGCTTCTCCGCGTCGTAGCGGGCAAAAGCGCGAAGATCCAGGCCTCGTTAACGATGCCAACGGCCGCAAAAAGTAGATGCGTTCCGTCATGCGGCGTCACTACGCCTTCGAGACGGAGTATTTATAACGCCTGCGGTATTTGCAAAAGTGGCGCACTTTGTCCGTGCAATTTTTCATTCCTCGATTTAGCGTTTACGGGAATTTGTGATTTTAGCGATTTGTCAATTTAATAGGATGATTTAATAGGTTAATAGGTTGGGTTGTTTTACGGCTAAGATATGGCCACGTGGAACGATTGTTATCGATTAAGCGTTGGGCAAAGAAGAATTTCTTTTCCATATTCCATGTAATTCTATTATTAATTATATTAATTCTATTATATTAATTCTATATATATATATATATATATTGTATTCCACGCTTCTCACGGATTAAACGTAGAAATTGTTTGACTGAAAGTGAACGAAAGAGAGGGGAAAACGAAATCTCTTCGCTGGAAGAGAAAGGACGGAAGCGGAGATTTTACAAAATTATCAAAGTTTTGGACAATTTAGTTATTCGAAGAATTTTTCTACTTAAGAATGGGGAGGGGGTGAATGTTCGAAGCGATAGTAAGAAGTTGAGAGGAAGATAATGGAAAGTGTTCATTGTTTGGAGATGTTTGATGTAATTTGGAAGTACGAAAAGAGGGATTTCGTTGCGGTGAATCGCGAACTTGTTCTCGAAGACATTCGAGTCTCGTGACTAAAACTCGTAAGCTCTTGTATCTTGATTCTCTTTAATCTGTCTTAAGCCGACGCTCTTGTACACCAGCTTTCAAACACTGATTGCAAAATTACGCTATCTTTCCCATCTCCTTTTCCATTTCCTATACCCGGTACTTTGCCTTTTGTGTATTTGCGATAACCGAGTCTGTAGCGAAAGGACTAATCATTTTTTAAACGACCAGCGCTCGTATATAGCTTTTAATCTTTCGTCGGATAATTCTTTGTAATTGCTCCCTGTATGATATCTGCTAATCTAAAGGGCTGAATTCATATAATACCATCGCGTATTATATATCACAGGCCACGCCGTAATACGTCTAGCAGTCTGTCTGAGCAGTAGCGGCTCGTACCCCTCGTAATTTTATTTCTCCATTTACGCGTTTCTGATACTTGCACGAACGATACGCGATATTTTTCTGAATTCCCTTGCGTTCGATTCACTAGGTGACATTTTTTTATAAAACGTCACCGCGCGAATACGCTGAAAGCGAAACGATCGATCGCAGTCGAAGAAAAATCTCAAATTCAATCGCCTCCGTAGTCATCGGACTTGCTCGCTTCGAAAACTCGACTCGATTCGAAAATTGTCAAACTGCGGAACGAGCTCGACGAATTTCCTCCAACTTGGAAGATCCTTCGACCTTCCAGCAAGACAAAAGACTGGCTGGGAACGTTCCTCGGCAAATTCGAGCGCCTCCATCCGGAATTCTATCAAAGTTTCGCGTTAATCCAGCTTTGATAGTGCCAGGATGGCAGTCCATTCGACTGTGGCAAACGACACACGCCAGTCACGTAACAGTAACGTCGGCAACGTGACGCATTTCTGGATCAGCTTGCCGCGGAACAATGTGCTCTCGGATCACTGGCCCATTAACATTGTCCTGTTGCTCCTGGAGGGTCTGCGTGAGAAGCGAGCCCAATTCCGTCGTTTCTGAGACCAGTGGACGAGGCTGCTCGGCAGAGGCCTGCGATGTTAACTCGCAACTCTCATCGATTCCGGTGTAAATATACCCGGCAACATGTATACGACCGTGCAGGATTTCCGTTACGCTAGATATGCCGCGTGTAACACGAATCGTCGAGAAACCAGACTGTACAAAGGGAACGGCCTCTGCCACGTACTTCGACACACGGAATACAGCTTCATGGGAACCAGATGACCTTCTCGAAAGAATTAATAGCTATCTCGCGAAAGAGCTGTTCGAACGATGGGAGGAAATTGCGAGGCATATGAGGCTTATGATCGAACTTGGGAATATCGTGTATGAGATGTACAGTGCGAATTAGAATTAAGTATACGCCTTACAGAAACGAGATTCGTCCAACGTTGCCTCACCTACGGCTTTTACTATTAATTCGCATTCCTGCGTACGCTGTGCGTCTCAATTGCCAGTTTATGTAACGTACGTGTAAAATTGTTTAATTAGCCTGCAACGTGGCTCTCGCTGTATTAGTTCAGTAAGGAAATTCGTGGACTAAATTGGTCTGTTGGCTGTTAGTCGATATCGTGTCGGTTTTCAGTTATTTTGTGCTACTTGTATGCATATTTCATACAATTCCGCGGGTCTTCCACGATATATATATATATATATATATATATATATATATATATATAGCGTAGCAACAGAAAGTATTTTTACATGCCTTCCTCTTCCAGCGAAGCGTTCCTTTCTATGTTGCTCTATATTTCATGGTACGCTACTTTCGTAGCCGCATGGACCAACTACTAAATGATACGAGATTCGATATACTTGGACCTAGTTAATTAGATGCTATAATAAATACAACGTGTACAAATGCTTCTTGCAGTCATCGAATGTATTGGAAGTTTCCTTCTTTTTTTTTATCGTCGAAGGAAGAAAGAGTTTGTAATAGAAAAATTCGAGAACCACCGTAGGGTCGATCGTAAATCGTTTATGGCTCGAAGAAGAATCCACTCGATCAATAGCGCGACAAGCAAGCCTTACAAATCTGGTGGACACGCGCGATCGTACACGAGATTATCGGACCTCCGGCTCATAGGGTAAGTTGTCTATGGCTAATCCACGATTTTCGCTCATCTACCGAGCGAACGACAGTGGCACATCCACAGGGAACCCTCCGGGCGCACTTCGATGAATTATCCGCAGCGTGTAACGAGCCCGCTCGTTTCCTACCCGCGTTTCACCAGTTCTCGATATACCTGTGTCCACAAATATCGCTCTAAAGCTTCACTGTACGAGAAGCCCCATTGAAAACGTCCTGGTCTCGAATCCGGAACCTCGACAAAGCTTCCCACGCGAGCGTGAAAGCTTTCAGCGTATGGACTTTGACGAATCAGCCAGGATATCGCGTGAAAACGGTCCAGGACGACGCTATACTAAATCATCGTGGAATTAGGAGATACGCGGCGTCTCCTTCATAGATGAGTTGAAATGTTAAACGATGTTGGTGACAAGAGAGGGAATTGTTAATACCGACGAGAAACGCGCGTGTCTTTTAAATTCCGCTATTTGTATATATTATTTATTGTTTCAATGCTATGGGCTTTTATATGGCTTTATGGGTGGGAGGGGATGGATGGCAAAGGACGCGAGCGACAGAAGCGAAAATTTTTAGTTGAATGAAAAAGCGTGTTCCCGTTAATATGGTTTTAAAATAAATCGAAACTTGATTTCCGAAAGACGAAGTCTTGAGTTCCGATGGACGAACCTTTTCCGTGTACTAGCCGGCGCGTCGATACCGATTGAGATATTTGAAGAAAATTTTCTCAGATATTGAACGTAGTCGTGAAATTTCAGTATGACTCCTCTATCTCGCGATAGGAATAAAAGTTAAAATAAATTATCTCGGTGTTTGTAATCTTTTTACCGTATCTCGTATAAAATTTGAATCGTTTGTCGGTAAAAAGAAATTTTCTTTTATTTTTTGTTGACGCTTCGATCCTCCGACGCCAAAAGATCTTTTCATTTTTTCGGTAATAGCGTCGTTTACCATTTTAATGTTTCAATTCTACTCGCCCCGGAGGAAGAGGAATTCATCATGCAGGGACATTCTGCGCGCCACGAGACTGTCTGGTATTTTGCCTGGAACGTAAGACACGCTGATGATAAGAGCACGGATGAATCGGTGGAAAAATTGGACGGTCACCGGGGTCGACGAAGTTGAATGTCTGTTAATAAAGCCCTGGCTGATAAGATTCGTTCGTGGTCCGGTCTAAGGGATTGAAAGAGATTCAACCGTTGATGAAAGAATTTTGGGAAAGGGATACGTTAGGTTGGAAATTGGAAGCCTTAAGCCCTTGAAGAGGCAAGAAATTCAAAAGAACAAACCTTCAGCTTTATGACAATGATAAGACAGACGAATGACTCGATTTGAAAAGATCTTGATAGAAAGATAAATGAAAAATTTAATTCGAGGATATCTTTAGGATGTATCTGTTCGTAATAATTTACGAATATCTCGGAATATTTGAGAAAATGGTAAATCTCTGCGCGATCATTTTTTTCGTCATTCGCGAAAAGTTGAGCTTGAAGTTTTGGGCGTGTTTGAATTTTCGTAGACTATTCAGGTCTGTTTAGGACCTCGGCAATCTTTGATCTAAATCCATTAAAGCCGAAGATCAAAGGGCTCTCGATCTCCGAGAGCTTTTAGAAGTGTAATCTAAATCGTAGATATCAGTTGGTCTCTAATTCGGCGACTCTTTGAACTCGTGACATCAGTACGAAACTATAATGGAATTAGAGTTTCGTTTCTAAATCCGTCACGCATCGAGATTGAGATCCTTCGTGCCTAAATCCATTAAAACTTGCCCTGTGTCGCTGTTCTATTTAACTTTATCTCGTTTCTAGTTCCTCTCGCTAGTTTCTAAATTGACTCTTTATTATTTCCTTAATGAAAATTATGTTACCATAATGAATGTACAAGTCGTGCGTGAATAATACCTTGACGTTACGTTGTGGCAATTAACGGACGAACGAGAAGTAACTCAACTGTGTTTGATCGATTTCGACGAATCGAGAAGTTTTCGTTTCTACTTCCTGTAATAATTAAGATTACTCTCCTGCGATAAAGTAAGTAAAGCGCGTACAGGTAAATTATTTTGAGGGTGGCCAACATCGGAAATAGTAATTTAAAAAGATATACTCTTGCTTCGAATCGAAATCGATGAACAATGCTTGATCATCGTTGTCTCGATTTCTTTTTCTTTTTTTTTTTCAGATATGAATTTTCTATATCGCAGCAATCTTCTATAGAATCGAACGATCGGTAAGAGTTCATAATACGGAGTTTCGAAACTTCTGTTCCTTATTCGCCATTAACATTAACGAAGCATAGTGTTTTGTACGAAAGAGATATACTTCCAAAAGATTGACATAACTTACGACAGAGTACACTATGGCGTCAATCTTCTACAACGTCAGACAATCCATAGATAATAGTTGATGGAACACAAAGTTCACAAAGTGCCGTTCATCGACTTCGACGAGCTATGGTTTCCTATAGATATTCTATAAAGTATCGTACCAAAATATCGACGTCACAGTAAAGTAGATTGTAGCGTCGATCTTCTATAACATCGCATAATCCATAAGAGTGTATATACCGTTGATACCGTTGACGTTTCACTAAGTTTAATCTTTCCAAGAATATCTTTGCAGGTACCTTTCTTCGAAATATTCGTTCAAAAACATCGACGTGTCGTAGGATAATTGTCTGCCAACGTAATCTTATTCTACTTAAACGACGTTTAGTTGTAGCCTCGCTGGTTCTTGCGTTTGCATATTTTGTTTCTATTCTGATTTTCTATCGGTAGAGTAGGTTTTTAATTTAATTAAAAACTTCTTGTAATAAATCATTTCTTTATAAATTATTTTGAGAAATTATTTGTATGTAACTGTCTCGGATTAATTTAGGATGTCAAAAAGTCAGTTGATATTTTATACGTGTCATTTCTTTTTTTTAATTTAATTTCCTGTGTGTATATACCTGTGTGTATTATAATTTAAATTTCTCCCAACACCTGTACCTCTGTAAAAATTATAATATGCTGTCACGCATTTACATTTGGCTTCAATTATTCCCATTTATATCTGTTACAACGGTTTATTGTGAAGTTATTTCGTTAATGAAAAGAATACAACTATCTTTAGGGACTCTAAAACTCACAGATAAAAGAGATAATTACAAGCTCCGAGTCGCTACTCCTACATTACCGTCCTACTTTAGCTAGTACTAAAATTCTGCATACTTTATGCGTTGCTACATAAAACACCCTCTTCTTTATTAAATGTCTCGCGAACTTTCCGATATCTGCAACTCTAACAACTCTAACTTTTAGTTTTCCTAAAGCTTTTATTTAAACGCTCAAAAAAAAAAAAAAAGAATAAAGGTTACGCGTCAGTTGTCGACAAAAGTATCATCCTGATACTATTATTAATACCAATATTTAACAGAGAACGAACCATAGTTTTATTACATTGACACGCTGCTTAGCTACGTTTGTAACGCGACTGGAAAGATTTCAAATTCGCTTTTATCGAATGGAAGGTCTGCGTTGTGTCTCAATCTTCGTCGTGCAAGACGATACATGTTATATTTCCTAAAAATGTTTTCCGTCAGAGGGCAAAATTATTACTCGTGTCGCTGTCAACCTTAGCTACGTTAGTATCGCAACAACGTTTGCTCGTCTTCGGTTGTTTTGTGACGCTACGAGTGAAAGGTTGTACTACTTTCGCGAATAGTGACGTATCTTGTGTCGAGTCAGCCTTGTAACGTCGTCGAAATGATTCACGAAGAATTCTTGGTAAATTTCAAGAAGCCTCTCCGCCTTAAAATTTTCCCTCTTTCAATCTGCCGCTGCCAAGCAGCGAAATGTAGAAAATAAAAAGTGATACGGAAATGATTGTTATTTTAATACAGAATTCCGTGGAAAGGCAAAATCTCGTTATCGTAGACACGAATCTCTCCATTTGTCGTTATCATCGTCCTGTTATTGCCTCTTGATCGCTGGTACTTTGACCGAAATCCTTGAGACGTTCCACGCTGGCAAATTTAACGCTCGCACGCGCGCTATCTGACACTCGCCGCGATGCAACTAATGTGCGAGCTGATACTGAAACTGCAGCCGCCGTATCCGCCGGATCTTCGAGGCTCGTCGCAATAATCAGTAATATATGTGTGCGGTGCAACGATCCTGATAGGCGCGGATGAATGCGCGATATTACGCTTCTCGTGCCGTTTGATACTAGTGCGACAACGAACGTGCACGCCATTGTCCGACCGATGCTATAATATTTTCTTTATCATACTTCGTCGTTGTGGACGATGAGAAAATTTTTACGAGAACGATAATTTACGAGAATATCTAATCGAAATAGGCGTATTGATTCTAGCGAGGGAAATTGAATTTAGCACTTAACGAGCTTCAAATTCGCCACGAGTCGATTTTTCTGAACGATGTTGAACGTAGAACATTTTATACGGAATATTTAAACGGACATTAATCGACGCCCTGTTCCAATAAACGAAATTCTACCGTGTATTTTGACGAGAATTCAATTTAGAAGAAATCTGTATTTTTCTTTTCTTCTCCCGCGGTAATACGGACGAATTTGAACCAACTGTTCGATCGTGCGGTTTTTAAATGATCGCCGAAGGATATTTATATCGGCTGATCTTCGAATCCTTGTATCAAGATTACGGTTGGAATTCAGATTGGATTTCCTCGTAAATATTCTCGCGTTTGTCGCATTTTCTCCGTAAAACACAGCATCGCGTTAAATCCAACGATCTACGGCTTTCAAATAACCGGTTAAAGAACGATACTCTTAAAAGTCCCTGAATTATTCCATCCCTTTCGTTTCTATTTATTTTACGATATATACTTCGCTCTATACGAACGAATCGTCGAGAAATTTCCTAATACCCTATCTTTGCAATTCTCCGTTGAAAACCCTAATTTCTCACCTTGATTCCCCGCCGACTTTCCGATATATTCCCTCGCACAGAAACATCGCGGAAAGGAGACGGGCAAAAGTAAAAATAGGCAACAACCTGGCCCAATAATTGGACTGCTAATCAATAGAACGCGATCGTTGGTCCGTGATGAACCGTTCAAGGGAAACGATGCAATTTATACAGACGCGCCGCTATCAGCGCCCACACGCGTCTCCTCCGCTCGCATACGCGCGCGCCCCCGTTCGAGCACAAAGAATTATTGGCTTCCATTTCGCTGCACGGCTATAGCAGTTGCATCTGTCCATCGTCCAGCGGCTTTCTTCCAACCTCCAGTCGCGATCCTCTCGTCTGTGCACGCTGTACATCAACTCGACACAATTCGAAACGTATCGACCTGTGCTCCAACGTTCTCTCTCTCACTCTCTCTCTCTCTCTCTCTCTCTCTTTCTCTCCGGTTTTAACCCTTTTTCCAGTCGTTGGCTTGCCTTCGATCGTAGAAGGGCGAGAAAGTGGTTTTTGTCGGGTAAAACCCTTCGCCAAGGCCGATTCATCACCAACGTCCGACAAAAAGTCGATGGGGAGGATTTTTCAAAGGAAAATCCGCGCCACAGTCCAAAGCATACATCGTTACTACTGTACAAAATATTTATGACCGGTAGATAGATATACGTCGCGTGGATTATGGTAGCGCATTTCGTAGGCAAGAAATTTCGTTCGTTGTTGCGTATCCGATTCGGAAAGCTTGTGCGCGTTCTACGAGAGATATTGATTGGGATTTTGTGCACATGGATCTCTCTGAGCGGTAGTTAGAACGGGAATAATTCAGGGTAGAGGTTCTAATTCGTTCGTTTTCGCGCATATGGAATATTTCGAACAATTTGAGAATGTACGCGTAACAATTGTATTAATCGCGCGTACGTGAAAATCCATCGTGTGAATCGATTTTGACAATGGTTCACCGAGTACGAACAAATCGAGACAAAATACACCGGATGCGGCTTGGATTGCACACAGTTAACAGGCTATACCAGCCGAACCGCTAATCTCAGTACATTGCGCGTTCCTCGTAGAAACAACGGAACAGTCGATGAAAGTAGTACACGCGTTTTTTCTAAACATTTCTATCTATCCTCATAAGCAAAAATACTCTTCTCCGAATGTTCCGATACTGCGATACTTTCAAGCGTTCCGATATACTCCGTAATCTGTCCGTGCACGTGCTCGAGGGATTAGCTCGTCGAACTTGCGTTTCAAGATCTCTTCTACACAACAACCAGTGTACCCCAACGCAGACCTACATCAATCACGTTTCCTATTCAACTCTCGGATTTCTCGGAAAAACCAATCTTATCCTTGGTCCTTCTTCATTTCCCTAAAAAATCAATCTCGCCCAGGCTTGCAGAACCTGCATACACCTTTGTCGCACAAAACAGGCTCTTTATCTTCTCTATCTCTCCCCAGAGAACTGTACACCGTTTCGCTCGACGATATCATTATCTTTCATAGAACGTTAACGACGAACGCGACGTCCGCTGGAAGCCGATTATCCACGATTTCAGCGTGCGTATCGGCGTATTGGCGCGAGGGCGGATTTCTAACTTTGAACGTGGTCCTGCGCTCCGAACGATCGCACACGTTGATACTCGAAGCGCTTTTAGGTGCTTAGGTATTCAAACAGCGCGGCGATTGGTCGCGGCGCGATCGTCGAGCCACTTATCGATGTAAACGCGGCCGATATGCAACGCGAAGGTTTGGCCCTTTCCACCGATAAGCCCGTCCTCTTTCGTCGTTTCGAGCGCAACTTTGCATTATCGGCACGTCGCCGGAATCGCGCTTATCAAGCAGCCCGTGCGAGCTGATCTCGCGCCAATCAACCGGTCGAGAGCGCGATGATTAAACGGCTTCTAATCGCCGAGCCATCGATAAAAAAGCGCGGACGAACCGTCTGGCGAGATTTCTGTACCTCGTGGAATACGGAAAACTCGTGCGATTTTCGCGAGTCGTGCGCCTTGATTTGATAACGATCGAAATGTTTCCGATGGAATCTTTCGGCCAGTGACCAGGTTCTTTCGCGTTTTCTCGATATTTCTCCCGCGCATAATCGCATCGTATATTAATTTTGTCGAACATTCCTGAGAAACGTTTCGCCGCAATATATGAAAATGTCGCGTTGGCAACGTTGGCACAGGATCGTGCGTTACACATGGAAACTTTAAGACCCAATGTCTCGACTTTGATTTTCATTTTCAATTTTAATCGCGCGTTCGTTATATCCTTAACTTCCTTCCACGTTCTTCGCGCAAAGATATATATCCCCTTGATGAACTATATTCTATGACTCTCCAAGTACATTTTGCTTGAACTTATCGGCAGATAAACACTTTGTACAATTGGATATCGTATAATAACCCAGATACTCTAAATCGCGTTTACTTTCCAGCTAACAGTTCTTGGAACCGTATAGACAACTGTGCTTTCTATGTGTGCTGTCTATACGTATCGCGTAAAAACGTTTGTTTCCGTTTAAAAAATTTATCTCTGAGTATCCGTATCAGCCAACCATCTATCGTTGCCGATGCATATATTCTAGCGACCTCGCTCCGTATATAGATGAATAATTAGAGTTCACCAATTTCCCTCGTTAGTTATTTTTCGTTTAAATCGTATGGGCTTAGATAAGCGAATTCAGTCAGCAAAGGTTCGGTCAATCGATCTTCCACTGAAAGTTCGTTGGAAGAAACAAAGTTCCACTGTACTATGTATTTTCGATGAAATAAGCGAATAAAAGAGCGGTTTATTCGATCTGACTGCTATGACGGCTCGATCGTATCTTTTAAACGAACTGTATGATTGCCTAAGTAGATATCTGTTTTTGATAAGAGGATTGGCTACAAGAATGGACTATTCGATCTGACTAGTACGGTGGTTTTATTCTACGGTTAAAAAAAGCTTCGTAAACTATGCGACCGTGCTCGGCTGGAAGTTTTCCTCAAGGGTGGAGATTACATGCAAATCTTCCGATCATCGTCGACCCTCGATCGTTGCTCGACTATAAGCGAACAGCAACAACGAAATTCGAATTATTTGATCACCGCAACGTACTGATATTAACGCGAGCATTGTTAAGATTTCATTTCGTACAAGCATCGTTACGAAGGAATACAAACGTGTCGTTTGCTAAATAGCCATTCGCAGGAATTTTCTGAGAACCGTGAACGTACTCGAGTCAAGGCTCGAAGATGTCATAATCGAAACGACGGTGGCTGATTGTTCTTGATCGCGGCGACTCGGTTGATCCGCCGTTTAAGGGGCGAAAAGCGCTCTCGATGTACGCTCAGATGTTGTCCTAAGCTTCTTTTCTGCGACGCTGCAAGCGGATTACCGTCGAAAAGAATTATCCGACTGATCTCCGTGAAACCTTGCACGCTGCTGCGACCGTCTCGTCCGCGCTTTCTAAGCGGACGCCACCGTGTAATCTTTAAGCGACGCAGGGATCGGTAAACAGCGAAATAAATTAACGAGATAAAGCGATGTTTCTACTTGCCGCGATTCCCTTTAACGACACCACGCGTTCGCCGCCATTTTATCGTCCATCTTCCGCTTCCTCGTGTTCCTTTCTCTTCGAGAGTTTAGCTTGCAGAGGGACGATCATTGGCTGAATCGAGCCGGCATTATCTTCGTAGCTTCTTTGCTTGGATATAGCGAAGATTTTGTACTGGTCCTTAAATGTTCGGAGGTTAGCTAAACGTACGCCAATCATTTCAAATCACTCGGACCAGACACAAACCGTTCAGATTATTAGAAAAAGTGCATTCTGAAGTTTCGATTTCTTCGAGTCCACTTTTCTCTCCAAACTCGCGTTTATTTCTTGCTCCATACAAAGTTCTTTCGAACCACAAACGATCGCTCGCGAAGGTGAATTCTTTGGTATCCTTTACCCTAGCTTGGCTCGATAGATTTTTCTCTCTTAGAGTAGAATTCAAGATCTCGTTTAATCCTTAGAATCACGACGTAATTCTTGATCGATTTCTTAGAGTTAGAAACCTATTGAAAGACGCTACGCTAGTTGCTCGTCTCGCCACGTTTCACGTTTCGAAACTTGTCGAAGGATGTCTACAGCCGATTCGAGTAAATAATAAAGATCGAACGTATTCTCAGAGATACTGCTGCTACTCAGAGATCTTCGGCTGCGGAGTTCTCTGAAGTTCGTCCACCATTCATCCAGATAAAAAAGAAAGAGGAACATGTCGCGTTTTCGTTTCGTTAGACGGCCCGCGGCTGAAGATTAAGGAGGAACGCGACGTGCAATCCTGCCGGGCAAATTTGAGCAGCTGCGGTACGTCATTAGAGGTATTTCCGCCTAATTGTTTCGTCGTGGAGCATCCAGATCCCCCGCTGGACCGTTTGTCTGTCTGTTGGCCGCGTTCAGGGCAACAGTAGCCCCAGCGGGACGTCTTCGAGAGCTCAGAAATTGCGACCGTTCCAGCGTGCCGCGCCCTTTGATGACGTATTAATTGCCCCCAACTTTGATACATCTCGCGGCGTTAATAACGTTTCCAAACGTTGAATCTCGCCGTGGCGAACGAGTCGGGCCCGGATTGAACCGTGTGCCGGTTTTGACAGCCGTCCGATCGCGTTTCCGCTTGAAAATCATCGAACCGATTGTCTCTCGCCCTCCAGATCCAACCAACGATTAATTTTCTTTGA
>JACXII010000072.1:1364936-1394936 GCA_014737395.1 Bombus waltoni | reverse complement strand
ACGTAGCGTTTGCACTTTTTGATTCTTTCATAAAAACTCAACAGCTGAAGAAAAATCTGTCTACCGCAGCTCTGAAAGGCTTTCTCAGAGAAAGTTCATCGACACCGCATAAAAATCGAACAAGATCAGTCGAGGTGCAAAACGTGGCGACACAAGTAAATGCGTCGTCCGCGACGAAACCGCAACAGGGTGAAGCTGTCGGTATGTTGCAGAGATTAATAGCCGAAGCTGCAAATAAACCGGTTGCGTTCAGTGACGATTTATCGGTACAAACGAGAGGTCAACAATTACGTGGACTAGCAGCTTGTCATCAAGATGATGTCCTTCACAAAAATTGGCTAAGTATGTGTGTGCATTTTACGAATATCTAATTTTATTCAACTTCATTGTATAGCTGGAAAAGAAGAAGAAAAAGAAAAGAGAAAATTGTATTGCATTGTATTTTGCAGTTGCCTTAGTGAATAGTCAAGTATTATTGAAAGGTATTGAAACACGAGGCTACGTGATCTTGTCCGCGGCTAAAGCAGAAATATTGCAAAGGGTTCATCAACCTGTATGGAAAGAGCGAACTTTAGTATCAAAGACAACTTGGGTCGGATCGTTAGAATGTATGCAGTATTATGCGACTGTCAGTGCCAACATTGACGAAAATATCGACGATAATATAATGTGGTTGACGTTAGACAATATACAAGTAAGTTGAAAATAAATAGAAGGTAAATTGTACAAGTAAAATTGTTTAAAATTGATGTTAACTAAAGTTTATCGACCGATTAAATTAGGAGAAAGATTCGACTGTGATAGCTGGTTTACCAGATGTGCCGGCGCTGGTTGGTTCAGGACAGAGCGTCGGTGGTGTGGTAAGTCAAACGGTTGGCGGCGGCGGTGGCCCTCAACACCAATTACAACGTATCGTTTCGAGATGTAAATGCGAATTCTTCTACGTTGGTTATGGACAAGCTTTAGATGTTGGCTCTATCGATCAAGTTCCACCACCGCCAAGAGAAGAAGTTAGCCCATGGGAAAGGAAAGACCTTTCAGCAGCTGATGCGTTTACATTGATGCATCACGATTTGGATGTTTGCACGAATTCGTTGCAGTACGCTATGATTTTAGATATCGTTAACAACTTACTTCTTTACGTAGAACCGAGGAGAAAAGAAGCGTCTGAACGTTTGCAGAGAATGCGATTTCAATTACAGTTACACTCGGTTGAAGATCAAAAACGGCCGATTCAGCAACTGCAAAATACTGTGCGTGGTTTAGTGGCGAAATTAAGGAGATTGGAGCGTGAGACGTATTTGGTGCAAAAAGCTCTTGCAGAGGAATCTAGCCCAGAGTTATTAGCAGAAATGGAACGGCTAGAAGCTAGAGTTTTCGAATGTAAGGAACAACTCGGAGCAAAAGCGGAAGAACTCGATGTAATGTTAAGCTGTTATAAGGAAACAACAGCCCCAACCACAGCTTCTACCACGTTGAAAGATAAACCAGCAGCAGTTGCTAGAGTAGCAGAAATTTGCTTTAAACACGCTCAGTGGAGATTAACGGATGCAGATGGTCAATTAGGAATTGCCGATCTTATATTAACCAATTTCTTATACACTAAAACAAGCAAGACCGACGATTCGGTTGAACATCTGCTTGAATTAGGATATGTTAGAATGACAAATTTATTACCGAATCAAATCTACACGGAGGTACTAACACCCACTGAACTGCAAAGTAATATGCCTGTTGATAGGCAAAGAGCTCTTCGCGTTTTCTGCAGAGAAAAAGCACCGGTTGCTGGAATATCCGTGAAAGAACATTTCGAAATCAATGTTGTTCCACTAACGATAGGTAGGTAACTTGCATATTGTTGTATATTCTCCTTCTCCTCCTCCTACACCTTTCTATTTTTTTCTCTATCCTAACATTTTTATTTGTCTTCCAATAGAAATTAATGTTTGATTCATACCTTCAAAATGTTAATTAAGATGAATCGTTTTACTGCTAGGATTAACGAAAAAGTTTTTCAATACGATGCTCAAATTCTGTTTTCCTGAGAGAGATCCGGAAGGAATAGAGGAGCCACCTGCACCGCAACGAGATTCTTCTTTTTATGTGCCAATCGAAAGAAGAGATGACGTAGAAAAAATGAAAGAACGAGCAGATAAAAATAAACTATTTATATATATCAAAATACCTGAAGTACCCGTTCGTGTCTCTTATAAGGTATCTATAGTCAATTTTCACAGAACCATCATATTTCTGTTTCGTATTACTCTCAAACAAATTACGAGTTATCAAACTAATATTAATAAATCATTTGTTTTTTCGCACGCACACGCATGCACACACAATCCACCAATAGGGAAATAAAGAGAAAAATTTGGAAGATGTTCGGGATTTTGCTCTGGTAATACCTACGTTAGAATATCATAATGTTACTTGGACATGGCTCGACCTTCTTTTGGCTATGAAAAGCGATTCTAGACGTGTAATATTAAGTCAAGCTATTAAGCAGAAATTACAAATAAAGCCAAGAGGTCCACAAGAAGAATCCGCTCCGCAAGAAGAAGATAAAGCCCGACTTTTATTAGGTGCCAGACATCTACCGGGTGATGTGAGGAAGAAAAGTGTTTTCAAATTTAAGTAACATCTTAGATTTACACTTCGATGAATTTTTCATTTACACAAATATATATAGGATTGCAATATTTATTCTGATGGAATATTTAATAAGAAAGTTGTTAGTGCATTGCCAAGTATTTTTATTAAAGCCAAGCCATATTTGTACGGTTTTTTAACCACTTACACAACTCTATATGGTTTATTATTTGTTCAACTATTAATTGATATTGAACATTTTTATATACGTTCATCACTCAAATTCAAGTAATGGTAACGGTATTCTGTTTTACTTACAATTCCTCGTACAATTTCGATAAAATTACTTTTCAATAGTTAAAGTATCGTGAATGCGTCGGGATTAAAACGTTAGTCTTCGTAAATAGTGGGTTTTCTTCAATTGATTTTGTTTTTACTGGCTTGAAATTATTGTTCCAATTATACATTTTAATTATTTTGATTTGTTTGGAATTTCACAATGAAGTGTCAGTATGTGAATCAATTTTGGTTGTAATCAATTTAAATTGAGAATGATGCACGACCGTATTTTACGGACAAAGCCACTTTCTATTGTTTGAGATCGCAAAAATTTGTAATGTTCTATTAATGATCGAAAGTATTTTGTTACATTTTGATTGTAAATATTTTGTTGTTATAAAAATAAATAGTACAGTACATTCCAATGATACTTAATACTCGTATTGTCGATGGAAGAAATATAGCCAGGTCTTAAATTAAAATATCGAGTAATATCGTTGGTAGATCGATTGCAGGAATATCCAAGGTTGCATGTATGTAACATTTCATCTTTCTCAATAATTACTGAATCGTAGCAAAATTATAATGTCTAAGTAATACACATATGATAATTGATTTTACAACCTTGTTATATTTCTTTCGCCGGCTGCATATCACCTTATTTCCAATTAAATATTTACAGTCTGTATATAATACATTGTTAAAAACTGATTAAGGGAGTTTCTACAGCTTTTCTCGTGTGCCTCCATTCATTCAAGTCTGCCAAAATCCTTCTACCATACATATTATGCAATTCGCGAAACGTTATCCTTGTTCTTGGAACATTTTCCGTTCTTCCTGGAGCAGATCTAACGCTCTGTGAACGATGATGCAACTCGGATCTATTAAAAGGATTATGTCGTTGTCTTGGAGGAGCTTTTGGAGACTGAGCAGGAGCCATCACCATAGTTGTTTCTTCTTCTGCTGCGTCCAATTGTCTTTGTAATTCTGCTACCATTAATTTCATGTAATCATAGCTTGCACATGCTAAAGCTTTCATCCACTGTTCCATAGATTCCTATAAATTCTCAATAGTATAGATTCATTCTCACTGACCATTATCGTAAGTCAATAATTTCTAATAAAAATTAAATTTATCAAGAAATACTTTTACCTGAGATTCTGCTGCAAGAGCATAATTTCTATTATTTGGGCCATGAAATACGATCTGAAAACCAAATTGTTCCTCGTCTTCTGCCAATTCAATAGTACAACCTTCAAGAACGATCATGCCCACTGGTTCCTTGTCACCGCGTCGGTCGAAATAAAATAATATATTTCCTTTGAGAACGAACCATCTTCTTTGATAACCACGATTCAATTCACCACGTTTATTTAACCAACCTTCACGATCTACTGGTGTTGCCGAAGTTGCAAAAGCTACCATATTTTTCTCGTTTATTTTCATTGCATTTGAAATTATACTTTTAACCGAATCAAAAGAAAACTTGCTTAATTTCACGTAATGTTTTTCTTATTTAATCTGCCTTAATATTTATCAGTAGAAAAGCAATTTGTTTCCAACTTTTATATTGAACTGAAATAATCTTATAACCTTCAAAATATATTTAATTGTACTCGCAACGATACATGATACAGTGGGAATCTGTAATATTTATGACACTAATCGGATGTTCTGTATTAAAATAACACCTTTCTCCACTCTATTAAAATTGTTCTTTTACACAAGAAACAATTCATTAACATCCAAGAAGGAAATATTTGGTGTAGAATAGAATTGCGATGTTCACAATTAATTATACTAACCTTCCTTGACTGATTCCTGTAGCTATAAGTAAAAGTTATACATATATACATGTTATTTTATCGTGTTAAAGGATAAATTGCGGTTACGCATATACTTTGTTGCTCATTGTAAGCGTTAAATACACATACATCTAAATTATTATTTGTTATTATTTATTTAACAATACAAAATGGGAAAAGGATTTAACAATTACATGTGCAAAAAATTTTTCCATCCAGCATCTCGAGACAACTTAAAACGAGTACGTTTCTACTATTGATATCTTTTTAGGCTATTTATGATTCGTACTATGATTAAATTTACGATCCTCTTTTTAAGGTATGGATGGCAGAACAACAAGCGGAGGCTTATAAGAAAAAGCAAGAAGAATTACGTGTTCAATATGAAAAGGAACAGGATCTTCACAATAACAAGTGACCAAAATTATATTCTTTCAGCAAATTTTTTTTATATATTTTTGTCTATAACTTTTTGTTTATTTTATTATGTGTTTTGTAGAGCTTTGTTGAGTAAAGAAAGCAAAGATAAGCTTAGTGTAAACTTTATGTATGAACCACCACCTGGAGCAAAAAAAGAAAGAGAAAAAGAAGATAACGAGCCAGAGTATAAATTTGAATGGCAACGCAAATACAATGCACCAAGAGAAAGTTATTGTAAAGGAGACAGCGAGATAAGAGATCAACCATTTGGTATTCAAGTACGAAATGTTCGTTGTATCAAATGTCATAAATGGGGACACATAAATACAGGTTTGTATAATAAATATAATATTGAAATATATATATACACACACATATACACACACCCACACACGCACACACACACATATATATATATATTTATCCATATTAAACAATGATCACAGATAAAGAGTGTCCTCTGTACAGTCAAGCAATGAGTGTAGTGATGGCAAATAATTCACCAACTACATCTGCTCCAGATGCTTTAGCATTAGTGCAACAAATGAGAGAAGATGGATTAGCACTTAAAAAGTGAGTATGGATTTAGAAAGATCTTTTCCTTTTTTCATTATTCTAACTATTAAATAAATAGTTCTCTATTTTAAAATTAAATATTGAATTTTATTTGTAGATCTGCTCTTAGTGCTCAACAACATTTACGGGTCCCTGAGCATGAACATCTTATGGTATCAGATGATGAAGAGCAATCTGAAATTACATTCTTGAAAACCTTGTCTAAAAAAGAAAAAAAGAAGTTATTGTTGTACGTATTTTTTGCATCTATGTTTCAACAAGTACCTGTGTTTATTTCAAAATAATGTTAATTTGAGGTCATACATGCTTAAAGTAATAATGTTAATGATTGTAGGAAATTAAGGCAACTTGAGAAGAAAAGTAAAAAAGCAAAAAAGAGGAAATTGAAAGAGAAACAAAATAAAGGCAAAAAAAATCATAGCGAATTGGAAACTGACAGTAGTAGCAGCAGCAGCAGTGATAGTTGTAGCAGTAGTAGTACTAGTACTTTGAGTGCTAGTATCATGAATAGTAATAGTAGCACCACGAATACCGTTGATAAAACTTTAAATGAATACAAATCAAAAAAGCTTAAAAAGAAACAAAAGAAAAAGAAAAAAGCAGATTATATTTCAAATGGTGACTCTATGAATCGTCATCAGAAAAAAGAGAAAGATAGAATAGATAATCAGAAGAGAAGAAGTGAATTTAAGCATGAAAGAAAATCCAAAAACAAAAAATATAGTGGAAAAGATGTGAAAAAAAGTAAAGATAAAGATTGTAATACCCCCAGGAAAAGAAAGTTCATAGAGTTTAACGAAGACAAAATCGGTGAAAATCAAAACGAAAAGAGAACTAAACGATCTAAAAATTAATTGTGTCTTTCCATATCAAAAATACACTCATGATATAAAGGCACACGTTGTATTTGGTATTAGCATAAGTTGTTACGTTGAATACGAGAATGCATAGTGCATTCCAACAGATAGTGATAGCATTCCTTTTCATATGCTTTGTAATCAAAAGTATAACACTTAGTGTGACAGTTGAGAATTTATGTTATACATAACACAAGAATATTTCGTATACTGCAACTTACCCTTCATAACTATAAATAACTATAAACGTTTCAATAAATACGCTGAATAGCTCACTTTATGTGTAATAGTTTAGTCTGACTCAACTTATATTTAATAAATTTCAAGTGAACAATAAAAATAATAGTTTCATAAATATGTATTTCACATGGAACAAGATTGTTCAAAGAAATTTTTTACACAAATATTATTTTAGACTTGTTATTATTTCATCCGTAGATGGCTATAATTGGTATTTTATTATGAATATGTAACATTAATATCATTAATTATTAATAGGATTTTTGTTTTGAAAAATGTTTTCAAGAGAATGTAAGTGCTTAATAAATACATAAACAGGATTTCTATTGTAATATTATATACACGAAAATGATTTAGTTTTAAAATATTGCCTATGTCAATTTAAGATAGTACTATATAATAGATAAATGTTTACACAAAATTAAGTGTCAAGTTTTTTTGATATGTCCTAATTACAGATACCAAAACAGCGAAATAGTCACTAAATTAAGTTGAATGATACTATTGGATATATAGGCATATATATCTGAAAATACTTTGCTCACTTCTTATTATTATAAGTTTGTCATGAAAAGATATATGTAGAAGTAAATTCATTATCGCATTATATTTTAAAGAAAAAAGTGAGAAAGCATTTTCATACCTTCGTATATTTATCTTACAAGATGTTAATTTCTCACTCTCAACATTTTACTTTTATAACATAATTAACTATTAACAAGAATTTTACATACTTATTACTACACACGCATGCGTAGGTGAGCGCGTATAAGTCTTTCTATGGAAAATTTAATACTATCCAGCCGGTAGCTGTGAACACTTGGGTAGTTAAAAATTTTTGTATAATTGTCATTTTCACAACGATTATATATAAAGAGTAGAATCGGATTGGCTACTGAATAAAAACAACGAGCTATTGTTGTCTATCGACGGATGTATTCAAAGTTATGTATGTACACATAATCGGCGAAAGACGTATAAAGACTAGAGATAAATTTATTCTTGAGTGAAACATACATATGCTTAAATAATTCATCGAATATAAGTTGGGAGGAACAATAAAACATATACAAATTTTAATCAAAGGTCGCATAAAATATCTCAATTAATTCTATTTCCACTAATCATTATTGTAAAATATATTTTTAAAGTTTGAATCCTAAAATGGGATATTATATACGACCATGAGATATTCCAATTTTTTCCTCTTACAAAACGCTACCACTTGCGACGAATACAACTATTCGACAACGGAAAATATATCTATTAATAATCCTTCTCCGATTCTACTTTAACAAAGATCGATACAATTTTTATTTCTATACCGTTATTCTTCTTCCTTTTCTTATTTTTTTCGCACTCTCCTCTTTCCCTAGTCCTAAGAAATTAATTTTATTCTAATGGCAGAACAAGACTTTCAAGTTTAGCTGTATCCAATATTCTAGTCTTAATCAACATGATCTATATAAATTTAATACGATGTTTATCGTCTAAGAAATTTGTGGATTACTTCGGAATGTATATTTATGTAAATAACATTTTTGAACTTACAATTAGTTTGTTGAACAACAAAACAATGAAAAAGTTTCGCGATTTACATATTTGCACGAGTAATGCATTCCAAAGAGGCGGTAAATTCATTTTATTCTTTTTATGGCAGACCTCTAAATATATGCAAGCTAAACAAATTTATTTTTATATACTAACTTAATTTTTATATACTAACGATAAACTCGTATTTGTCAATGAATGGAACGTTTTAAAAACTTGAATTAGTCGTTGCAACAGTAAGATATGTCATAAAAAATATCTTTCAGGTTTTTCAATAATATAACATCTTGTTTAAACAGAATGTACTTATTAGGAAACTGGACATATTTACATAAGGAAATCGCATTAATATTCCTTCTTTGCACTGCAAACAATGATCAGTCACATTAGAGAGCAATTGCAGGCCTACATATGATTTGTACGCAAATTGCACTGCCCTATAAGCGTAACTTCTTTTGACATTTAGACTTGTTTATCTTTAAATATACGTATATGTAAACAAATTGCATTAAATTCGATAATTAAACATAATCGTTGAACTATCAGAACAAAAGACAAACAATGTAGGATATAATTTTTACAAAGAATTTGCTGAATCTAAAATGGAAGATCCAACGTTTTCTTCGATTATTTATATGTATCTCATTATAAATGATTCCATTGTTAATTCAATATCTTCTACATCATTAAAATTTATTATGCAATACTTAGAAATTAAAAAGCGGACCTATATCCGCCATTTCGGTATCTTCCATATTATTTGAACCTACAACGTGATGCCTAGAAATTAAAAAGTAACTTTTCAAGCATAGAAGTGCATATTTCAAACGGGTAATACATAATTACCGTTGAATTTACATATATGATATTTTTGTTTTTTGAGATGGTGAATGAAATATCAAGTTTGAAAATACCTATGTTGGTGAAAATGAGACGCCGTACGGAGATGGGCATCGGGTGATCTTGATGACAAACTGTGAAGACTTCCGCTAAATTCTGTATTTAATAGACCTTTACGTGGACTTCTAGCATTTACAACTCTTGGTTGTGCACACATTTCCTCCAAGACACTGGGTGCTACATATGTAAAGCCCTATAAGCATATTGTGGAATATACATGTGTACAGTTTTATAATTTTGTAATAATTACTTCGAATACGATATATTTACAATATACTTGAAACCTACTTGAAAGATCATATTAGCGGATTCACTTAAAGTACTTTCTACCGGTGAATCGACTGGTACAGTTGCCGTGAATTGTTCATCGAATTGCGATGTATCATCGGCACTTTTCTGTAAACATTTAAATGCACATTTACTCGCATTTATTATTGCAACGCGTTTTATTTCAATCAAAGATACTCACTAATGACGGTTTAAAAGGAGGTTCTAATTTACGTAAAATTACATCCTGCCACTTAATATGTTTGAAGAAGTTATGATTCATAATTTGTTCGGCATCATCAGGCCCAGATCCTAGTCTCTGTGACACTTGTCTCTACAATTAATCAAATGCAAAATACATATTAATTTTTACTACACATAATACAAACAATTAAATAAATAACCAAATTAGCATTATCTTTTAAAGAGGAGTTAAAGACATACTTTCAATAACTTTCGTATTAAGTCTTTTGCATCAGGTGTTAGGTACAATGGTAGACATAACTTCCCATGTAAAATCTTCTCAATTGTTTTTCTTCTGTCATCTCCTGTAAATGGTGGCTGTAGGGATTAAAATGTATGTAGTTGCGTAATTCGATTGAATTTTCGTATTTTTTACGATATTTTGTTATTTATTATTTAATCTACATACCATTCCAGTAAGCATGTCAAACATTAGCGCACCTAAACTCCACCAATCAACTGCTTTTCCATGTCCGCTTCTCGTTAGAATTTCTGGTGCCCTAATTGTGTTAATAATAATAATAATTGTAATACGTACATTTTTAATTAAATCATTATAGCTTATAATTTATTGTAAATTATTTTTCTAAGTGGCAGATATTTGTAGAGAGAAAAATATTTGGCCGGTCGATTTGGACTAGAATTTGAACTGGGATCTTCCACCTGTCGCGGGCTGGTAGCTACCCAATTAAACTACCCAGGTCATCAGCGACTATTTTCTTCCATATGCTTAAGTTCTGAGCTATAGACAGCAGCCTTTTGAGATTTAAAAATTTGGAAAAACATATTCGTAGGTGGCTTGAGTAGATTAATTGGATAAATACCCACCCGACAAGCGAAAGATCAGGGTTTTCGAACCCCTGTCCAGAAATCCAATCAGCCAAATAGTTTTCTCCCTACATTTTAATACTGACAATGGGATTCTGGATTAATGCAACGAAAATTTTTTACTTACATATACTCTATGGTTCCACAAAATGTATGCGTTACTGTACCTTCTTCTATATGTTCTTTACAAAGACCAAAATCTGTTAATTTAACATGACCTTCGCCGTCTAATAAAATATTTTCTGGTTTTAAGTCTCTGTAAAAATAATTAACTCAGTTAGATATACATGTACATAATGATTTTTTAATAATATTAATGATTAAAGATATTGTACCTGTATATAATACCCTGATTATGGAGATGTTGCAATGCGAGTATAATCTCAGACAAATAAAAACTATAAGTACAAAAGACAAGTTATAAGTACAAAAAGCATACTAACTTATATAATCTGAAGATATTAGTAAGTATATAAATTTTATATACAAATAGAATAAAATACATGTATATTATTATCATCTACAATTACTTGAGAAACTAACTAATTTACCAAGCTGTATCTTCTAAGAAAATGCCTTCTCTATCTAAGTATGTGAAGAGTTCTCCTCCGCAAAGATATTCCAAAATTAGATATAATTTACCACCAGTTTGAAATGCATACATTAGATTTACGATAAATGGATGCTGAAAAAAGAATGAAGTGAATAAATATCCTATTAAAACTTACAATGAAATTTACTTTTACTGCTTCCAAAATATTTCTTTCTGCCTTTGTATGAGCTGTGTCCTTCTGATTTCGTATGATAGATGCTTTCCGTAGTACCTACGTAAATAAAAAACTATAAAGCTTTTTACACGCATGTACAAATATAAAAATATTTACCTTCATAGCAAAAATACTGCCTTTGTCTTTCCCAGTCACTTTTTTAACTTGAAAGACTTTTCCATATCCACCTTCTCCAAGAATTTTACATAGTTCAAAATCTTGTGGACCAGTTTTCTCTTGGCCTGCATTGACATTCTGTTCTGATAACTGTACTCTTTCTAAATTATCAGATCTATAAAAAATTCAATTTTTTTTTATTTTCTAAGGAGAAAAGCAGGAAGAACGTTTGTATTGGAACTGTACACACAATTTAGCACTTTTATTATTGTTTAGAGGGTACGATTTAATGATAAATTCGATATCATATATTTTCAAACATTTGATTACTTACTCTAATATCGTATTTACATTTGCAGTATGATTGTATTCATCCTAGAAAAAAGAAAACATATATCAGATTTGATACAGCGATCTAAAATCTATGAAATATGACAAGAAACGAACTTTTCTATTTTCGACGATATCATCGTCCGACTCGTCTTGACTTATGGAGTCCCCGTCGTGTAATTCTATATCAAATACTCCAGCCATTTTTTTCACAAAGTAATCATTTAAAAGATTTTCTCGTCGAAAATTTTAATTGATTGTAATGCGTCCGAATAACGTAAATATCTACGTATCTGCGTACATGAGATTGTAGATTCTATTTCCCTTTATTTGCGTGTTCCACACTGATTTTTTGATGGGTAGATTAAATTATCTATATATAATCATGAACTATCAAATATATCTACAATTAAATGGGCTCATGTACATTTCTTACTTTCTTCGTTTCTATCTTATGACAAAATAATCGAGAAGAAATATGGAAAATTTTAAAAAAGAAACACGAAACGATTCAAGTATATACTCTGGACACAAACTATGGTCCAACGTGAATGCCAACTGCATTCTAACACATAATATGTATGTGTTTATGGTGTAGCATAAAATATATAGAAATTTCAAAATGGTTTTGTTCTACTTTTAAAAATAGAAATAAACTTAAAATCATCCTAAAACTAAATACTTTTTATTAATTTGAATTTACATAGTTCTACGCCTTTAATAATACATTCTATAATAACAATAATTTCTATTTCTATGAATTGGTCTTTAGCTCAATTTGAAATATCCGTTTTGAAAGGAACTATTAAATTGAAATAGAGAATTGTTATTTAATTCAGCGTGAACTTATATTAGAAACAATTTCTTTCGTTTCTTTTATTTCTATTACATTTTTTAATATTTTGACAATATGCATATTCTTAAGTAAATAAAAAGTGAAAAGGTTGTCGATACGACATCTATAATATAATCAAAATCATAATAAGTGTAAGCACACAACCGATTCTAGCATGGCACTAGTCTGATTTTGAATGGCAACAATGGAAGAATCTGATCTTGATGCAAATACAGTCTGTGCCTGCAGTATAACTGGATATAACCCAACCGTGATATAAGCTAACCTAATTGGTATGGCTTCTCATTATTTTGTGAAATGTTTGTTAATTCTCATGACAAATGATAATAAACAATCGTACGAACAATGAATTATTCATAGTGCAGTGTAACATGTGTATGTGCGTGTGATATACGTATATAGTGTAGGTTTGTTCCATATTTATATAAATTTTAATATTTTCTTATCTTATTTTTGTGTGTGATACAATTGTTTGCAAACAAGTTGTTTTAGGTCATAGAGACGGTGTAATGTGTCATAGCCGAATGTTAATGGCATGTATAGCGGTGTTGCCACGTTGTTTAGTGTATATGGCTAGTAAATTAAATATTGCACTGTAGAGTGGAACATCTATATTGTTTAGTTCTGTTTGATTTATGTTCGTGCTGAATGTCTACCATATAACATCAAAGTAAGTTTACGATTTATTAATTTTTCGAAGAAAATATTGTTAAATTATATAGTAAAAATCAATATTTATTTTTAAATGGAAAAGAAAATATTGGTTAAATAAAATTTGTAATCATTTATATCTCTCGTTTAATATTCCACGCGGCATAACGATATGTATGTGCAGTAATACATTTATATTATCATATCATATTGGTTATAATTGGTCGGTTTTATATTTATTTATTTCTAACCGATTTTTTGTTTGAAACTGTGTTTGGAACTGTTTGTAATTGTATCAATATGTATTGTTTATTGTTTTATGTACATATGTATATGAAATCCAAATAATATTTTATTACAACGCTTACTATTATAGGATGTATATATTATCAATTTATGTTAAATACAAACATTTTACCAAAATATTTTAAATACATTCTTTTGTTATAAATAACTTTTTTGTTTTTTTTCTAGTCATTTAATTTAAAGAAAATGTCGATTCCACCATATTTATTGGGCCCAAATCCTTGGGCTACGATGATGGCTCAACAACAGGCCCATGCTCAGTTAGCTGCAGCTCAGGCTCATGCTCAAGCAGCTGCCCATGCACAAGCTGCACATCATGTTCATATGCAAGCAATAGCTGGACCCCCATTGCCACAATTGCCTAAACAACCTGAAGTTTTGTCAGAAGATAAACTTCAGGAAAAAGGTGCTTAAAAATTAACATCTTTTGAATTTAAAAAAGAAGTAAAATTGTTACAATACAAATTTAAAGATTTATGATACAATGTTTATATAAAGCTGAAACTTAAAGCTTAACTTAATCTTTTCTATATTGGTGTTATATTATAAATTATATATATATATATATATATATATATATATATATATATATATATATATATTAATTATATTAACATATTATAAGCATATATTTTATATAATTTTAGCTCAAAAATGGCAACAACTTCAATCAAAAAGATTTGCAGAAAAAAGAAAGTTTGGTTTTGTGGATGCTCAAAAAGAACATATGCCTCCGGAACATATCAGAAAAATTATTAGAGATCATGGAGACATGAGCAGTCGGAAATATAGACATGATAAACGTGTTTATTTAGGGTTAGTAAATGGATATATTTGATTTAATATCTTTCATAAAGTAAAAGAAAGATTAAACAATTCCTCTATTTGATTAATTCTGTTTCAGAGCATTAAAATACATGCCTCATGCAGTTATGAAACTTCTAGAAAATATGCCTATGCCTTGGGAACAAATTCGAGATGTAAAGGTGCTGTATCATATCACAGGTGCAATTACATTTGTGAATGAAATTCCGTGGGTTATTGAACCCGTATATATTGCCCAATGGGGGTAAGCTGAGAAAAATGTTTCGTTTGTTTGCATTTATGTAATATCCAATAAGAAATAAATCGTGCGCGCGCGCAGTGTGTGTGTGTGTGGTGTGTATATATATATATTCTATTTTTATTATCTAGTACAATGTGGATTATGATGCGAAGAGAAAAAAGGGATCGTAGGCATTTCAAAAGAATGAGATTTCCGCCATTTGACGACGAAGAGCCTCCGTTGGATTATGCAGACAATGTTTTGGATGTAGAACCATTGGAAGCTATTCAAATTGAATTGGATTCAGAGGAAGATGAATCCGTGGCATCGTGGTTTTATGAACATAAACCACTTGTTGGCACAAAGTAGGTATTAAATATTGTTTGAATTAATTACAGACATTTTATTACATCTGTTTGTATCATATTGCTAGTATTATATTCTATGATGAATCGCGTAGGGGTCCTGAGATCAGCTAACATGTGAGTTGATGGCTATAGTAATTTGTAAGTCTTATCCGAGATGAGTACTACGAGTTACTATTAGCTGGACAAAACGCTAAACTGAATTATTGCTTTATGTATGATGTACATTTTACGATGTAAATATTGTTTATCAAACCTTGTTCAATTGCTAATAACATTTACAGGCACGTAAATGGATCTACTTACCGAAGGTGGAATTTGACTTTACCGCAAATGGCGACTTTATATCGTTTAGCTAATCAGTTATTAACAGATTTAGTTGACCAAAACTTTTTCTATCTTTTTGACCCAAAGTCGTTTTTTACCGCAAAGGCATTAAATATGGCTATACCAGGTGGACCAAAATTTGAACCATTGGTAAAGGATTCAAACGCGGCCGATGAAGATTGGAATGAGTTTAACGATATTAATAAAATTATTATTAGACAGCCTATAAGAACAGAATACCGCATTGCGTTTCCTTATTTATATAACAACATGCCACATTTTGTACATTTATCATGGTAAGTAATAATTTCATTCAATAAATACGTACAGTAAATAATTCCACACAAGTTTTGAGACTTGTCTATGCTTAGTATATTAAAGTCTTACTAGCAGCGTGGTACAGAAATGTAATGGTGATTGTTATTCGTATCCTTTGTAAAGTATAAAAGGCAACTGCTGAAATCACCTACAATCTTTGTAAAATTTTTTAAAATATAACAATATGTAATTTGATTTTTTAATGGAATTCTCAAATGATATTTACAGGTATCACGCACCAAATGTTGTTTATATAAAAACTGAAGATCCTGATTTACCTGCATTTTATTTTGATCCCTTGATTAACCCTATTTCTCACAGAAATTCCCTCAAGGTAAATATCATGATATGTAGTGTATAATTAATTTGAGTAATTGTTATATTGGTAAAATGCATGAATTACACATGTTTTTTCAGACTATGGAACCACAAATCGAAGATGACGAAGATTTTGTGCTTCCTGAAGAAGTGCAACCTTTCCTTCAAGAAACACCATTATATACAGACAACACAGCAAATGGTATAGCTTTATTATGGGCACCAAGGCCATTTAATACCCGTTCCGGCAGAACAAGAAGGGCCATTGACATTCCTTTAGTGAAATCTTGGTACAGAGAACATTGTCCACCAGGACAACCTGTTAAAGTTCGAGTTAGCTATCAAAAGTTGTTGAAATACTTTGTGTTGAATGCACTGAAACACAGACACCCTAAACCACAAAAGAAACGTTATTTGTTCCGGTCGTTCAAATCCACGAAATTTTTCCAAACGACTACAATTGATTGGGTTGAAGCTGGTTTACAAGTCTGTAGACAAGGATATAACATGTTAAATTTACTAATTCATAGAAAAAACTTGAATTATCTTCATTTAGATTACAATTTTAACCTGAAACCAGTCAAAACTCTAACGACGAAGGAGAGAAAGAAATCTAGATTTGGAAACGGTGAGTTATCGATTTAAACACACAAAAACAATGTATACATTTTACGAATTCCGATATAAAGTTTCTGCGTATTTGACTTTTTTCAGCTTTTCATTTATGTCGTGAGATTCTCCGTTTGACGAAATTGATCATTGATTCTCACGTACAATATCGTTTGAATAATGTTGATGCATTTCAACTCGCGGATGGTTTGCAATATATTTTTGCACACGTTGGTCAGTTAACTGGAATGTATCGGTATAAATATAAATTAATGCGACAAATCAGGATGTGTAAAGACTTAAAACATTTAATTTATTATCGCTTTAATACGGTAAGGATGTTAGATTAAATCGTGTGCCATTATTAATACTATGTAAATAAAATACAACGAATCATTGGTTACTTTTGATATGCGAATGAATAGGGTCCTGTCGGGAAAGGTCCTGGTTGTGGATTCTGGGCACCTGGCTGGAGAGTATGGCTTTTCTTCATGAGAGGTATTACTCCATTATTGGAAAGATGGTTAGGGAATTTGTTGTCTAGGCAATTCGAAGGTCGCCATTCGAAGGGAGTCGCGAAAACTGTAACGAAACAGCGAGTAGAGTCACATTTTGATCTTGAACTAAGAGCATCTGTAATGCACGACATCGTGGATATGATGCCAGAAGGAATCAAACAGAATAAAGCCCGGACAATACTTCAGCATCTTAGCGAGGCGTGGAGATGTTGGAAGGCCAATATTCCGTGGAAGGTTCGTCTATCGTAATTAATTTCCGATTTATTTACTTATTGTTAATGATTTCCGTTTAAAACTTATTACTGTTTCTTTTCACTAACTACTTTCCGTAGGTTCCGGGATTACCAATACCGATCGAAAATATGATTCTTCGTTATGTTAAAATGAAGGCAGATTGGTGGACCAATACTGCACATTATAATCGAGAACGTATTAGACGCGGCGCTACCGTGGATAAAACTGTTTGTAAAAAGAATCTTGGACGTCTCACGCGACTTTATCTGAAAGCCGAACAAGAACGACAGCATAATTATTTGAAGGTACAGTAAAAAATGAATAATTACGAAGTACACTCTTTGTGTACTTATCATATGTCTTCTGAAATTTAATTATTAGTTTATAAACATTTCATCTGTTATGCACGCAGGATGGTCCATATATTTCCCCAGAGGAAGCAGTAGCTATATATACTACAACTGTACATTGGTTGGAATCGAGAAGATTTGCTCCTATACCTTTCCCACCATTGTCTTATAAACATGACACCAAGCTTTTAATATTAGCTTTGGAACGATTAAAGGAAGCATATAGTGTCAAGTCAAGACTTAATCAAAGTCAACGCGAAGAACTCGGTTTGATAGAACAAGCATATGACAATCCTCACGAAGCACTGTCTAGAATCAAACGTCATCTTCTAACACAAAGAACGTTCAAAGAGGTAAAATTTTGTTCATTACTTGTCTTTTCTGACCTCTACATTTTGGATTTGTTCATTATTATAAAACTTACACGCATTCTCTTCATAGGTGGGAATAGAATTCATGGATCTTTATAGCCATCTGATTCCCGTTTACGACGTCGAACCGCTTGAAAAAATTACGGATGCCTATTTGGATCAATACTTGTGGTATGAAGCAGATAAGCGAAGATTATTTCCACCATGGGTTAAACCTTCAGATACAGAACCACCTCCTTTATTGGTATATAAATGGTGTCAGGGTATCAATAATCTACAAGATGTTTGGGATGTTAGCGAAGGGGAATGTAATGTATTATTGGAATCAAAATTCGAAAAACTGTATGAAAAAATCGATTTGACGTTATTGAATAGAGTACTTCGATTGATCGTTGATCATAACATAGCCGACTATATGACTGCAAAGAATAACGTTGTCATAAATTATAAGGTATATCCTTTATTTCATTAAAGAGCATGTATCCATTCCTTTTGTTAAATAAAAAGAAGAATATAATACATGCGATTGTTTCTAGGATATGAATCATACAAATAGTTATGGAATAATTAGAGGATTACAATTTGCGTCTTTTATAGCGCAATATTACGGTCTGGTATTAGACTTGTTGGTTCTTGGATTGCAAAGAGCTAGCGAAATGGCTGGTCCGCCCCAAATGCCAAATGACTTTTTAACTTTCCAAGACGTAGCTTCGGAAACAGCACATCCTATTAGATTATATTGCAGATACGTAGATAGAATACATTTGTTTCTGAGGTAAGATTTTATATCTTATCGTTCGATGAATCGTTTTATTCTTCACGTATACAAAATATAGATTCCTGTCTATTTTTGATCAAGTTGTTGAGTTATCAGTTAACGTTTAATTCTGTATTCTATGTTAATAGGTTTTCTGCCGATGAAGCGAGAGATCTAATTCAGAGATATTTAACAGAGCATCCAGATCCTAATAATGAAAATATTGTTGGTTATAATAATAAAAAGTGTTGGCCTCGAGATGCGCGAATGCGTCTTATGAAGCATGACGTTAATTTGTAAGTAAACAATGATTGAATAATTGTTTGATTGTTTTTGTTATTTCATTTACTGTAGATTAATTTTGAAACCTTCCATCATTTTGTTTTTTCTACTTTCTTTTCTTTTTTTTAATTTTTTATTTTCTTATTTCCAGAGGTCGCGCTGTATTTTGGGATATTAAAAATCGTTTACCCCGTTCCACGACTACGATACAATGGGAAAATAGTTTTGTTAGTGTATATAGTAAAGATAATCCTAATTTGTTATTTAACATGAGTGGATTTGAATGCAGAATTTTGCCAAAATGTAGAACTACGCATGAAGAGTTCACTCATAGAGATGGTGTGTGGAATTTACAAAACGAAATTACAAAAGAAAGAACGGCTCAATGTTTCTTGAGAGTCGATGATGAAAGTTTGCAACGATTTCATAACAGAGTTAGGCAAATCCTTATGGCTTCTGGATCCACAACCTTCACGAAGATCGTTAACAAATGGAATACAGCTTTAATTGGACTCATGACCTACTTCCGCGAAGCTGTGGTAAACACACAAGAGCTTCTAGATCTATTGGTTAAATGCGAAAATAAAATTCAAACGCGTATCAAGATTGGTCTTAATTCAAAAATGCCTTCGCGATTTCCACCGGTAGTGTTTTATACGCCGAAGGAATTGGGTGGACTTGGAATGCTTTCGATGGGACATGTACTTATACCTCAGGTAGATTAGTGTTTTTTAAAATTTCTTTAATAGCTAACTCTTTCAAACACAGCATATATAATATAACTATAAAATGTTACAGTCGGATTTAAGATGGTCGAAACAAACCGACGTTGGTATCACCCATTTTCGTTCAGGCATGAGTCACGATGAAGATCAATTAATCCCAAACTTATATCGATACATTCAACCCTGGGAATCTGAGTTTATAGATTCGCAACGAGTATGGGCGGAATATGCGTTAAAGCGACAAGAAGCCAATGCGCAAAATCGTAGACTTACTTTGGAAGATCTTGAAGATAGTTGGGATCGTGGTATCCCTAGAATAAATACACTATTCCAGAAAGACAGACACACTCTTGCCTATGATAAGGGTTGGAGAATACGTACAGAATTTAAACAATATCAGGTACTATCTCGCGTATTTTATTGCAATATCAATCGCTACATTCATGTTATTTATGTATGTGAAAATATTGTATTTTTTATACGTAATTGCAGGTCTTAAAACAAAATCCATTCTGGTGGACCCATCAACGTCATGATGGTAAATTATGGAATTTAAATAATTACCGAACAGATATGATACAGGCTCTTGGTGGTGTAGAGGGTATTTTGGAACACACACTCTTTAAAGGGACATACTTCCCAACATGGGAAGGTCTCTTTTGGTAAGATTTTGTAATTCTTTGAAATTATTATATGGAATTGATTAACTTGAAAGAGAATTAATAACCATAAATATAAACATGCAATTAGCAAGCACTTTTGCAAGCAAAATAACACTGCAAGCCAAAGGTCGAAAAAAAAAACAGATTTAACAATTGCGAATTTAAGTGTACATACATATTTTACTAGTTTGATATATATATCCATGTTTATTGAAACAAAGAGAATTGTTTTCTTCCTCCTACGCTTTTTTTTTCTTTTATTTTTAATTTATTTCAAAATTTTAAAATTGATAAGAGAATCGATAGTTTGTTACTTGTCGTTTGTTTTATTTAGGGAGAAAGCATCTGGGTTCGAAGAATCTATGAAATATAAGAAACTGACTAACGCTCAAAGGTCTGGTTTAAATCAAATTCCAAATCGTCGATTCACTTTATGGTGGTCGCCAACTATTAACAGAGCAAACGTATACGTTGGTTTTCAGGTAATATTTCATCATGTTAATGGATCATAATTATGTAATGGATCATAATCAGAGATATATTCTTGACATAAATCGATCTTTTGTTTACCATTAGGTACAACTGGATTTAACGGGAATATTTATGCATGGTAAAATTCCAACGCTAAAGATTTCGTTAATTCAAATATTTCGTGCTCACTTGTGGCAAAAAGTGCACGAATCGATAGTGATGGATCTTTGTCAAGTTTTTGATCAAGAATTGGATGCATTGGAAATCGAGACTGTTCAAAAAGAGACCATTCATCCTAGAAAATCGTACAAGATGAATTCTTCCTGCGCCGATATTTTGCTTTTCTCTGCATATAAATGGAATGTCTCTAGGCCATCGTTACTCGCTGATTCAAAGTAAGTAGGCACATTTTTTTCGTTTTGTACATAAATTTCATATTATCGTACTTAGGATTGGGTTCAGTTTCTGCTATTAAATGATTTATTCCTTTGACAGAGATCTTATGGATAATACTACCACACAAAAATATTGGATAGACGTACAGCTTAGGTGGGGAGATTATGATTCTCACGATATCGAACGATATGCTAGGGCCAAATTTTTAGATTACACAACAGACAATATGTCTATTTATCCATCACCAACAGGGCTACTAATTGCTATCGATTTGGCTTATAATTTACATAGGTATATATTTTTAAGTATTATTTGTATTCAGTAACGCTATACTGAAATTCACATTGAAATTGACTGATCGGTGATTATTGAGGAATAATCCCTATTATACCGCTCCACTGCATCAACTATTCATTCCATAATTGTCTTATTTCGTTTGTATACTTCGAATACAGAGTCGGAATGCATTCTTTTTACTTGAATGCATTCCTTGAACGTCAAATGGACAAGTTGAAACACGTGTGTTAGAGTAAAAAGGCGGTAGACGATTTTTCCTCCATCGCTGTACGAAAAAATGATCGTAACCGGTCAATATCCGTGAATAAAAATGTATTATCCACTGCAGGAATATCTTCTAACATAGCAATTTTGTTTATTAGCGCCTATGGTAACTGGTTCCCAGGATGTAAGCCTCTTATACAACAAGCAATGGCAAAAATAATGAAGGCTAACCCGGCTTTGTACGTATTGAGAGAACGCATTCGAAAAGCATTGCAACTTTATTCATCGGAACCTACAGAACCATACCTGTCTTCACAAAATTATGGGGAACTTTTTTCGAATCAAATTATTTGGTATTTTTATCTTTTTTTTACATATTTTCATTTGTATGAAACAAAAATATACACTTATATTAAAGATCTTTCATTTTTCGAATCTATTAGGTTTGTCGATGATACTAACGTTTACCGTGTTACAATTCATAAAACATTTGAGGGTAATTTAACAACAAAGCCTATAAATGGAGCTATCTTTATTTTTAATCCTCGAACTGGCCAATTATTTTTAAAAATTATTCATACTTCTGTTTGGGCTGGTCAAAAGCGTTTAGGTCAGGTACGTAATATGCATTCAGCATACTCGTTATAATTAAATTAAAAAACTATATTATATGGAAAAAATAGTTAACGTGGTTAAAATTGTATCTTCGTGTAACAGTTGGCAAAATGGAAAACCGCTGAAGAAGTAGCTGCACTTATTCGATCTTTACCGGTTGAAGAACAACCTAAACAGATTATAGTGACAAGAAAGGGAATGTTGGATCCCTTAGAAGTGCATTTACTCGATTTCCCGAACATTGTTATAAAAGGATCGGAGCTCCAATTACCATTCCAGGCTTGTTTGAAAGTCGAAAAATTTGGTGACTTAATATTGAAGGCAACAGAACCTCAAATGGTGTTATTTAACTTGTATGATGATTGGTTGAAAACTATTTCATCATACACGGTAATTATCATTAATAAATGTTTTCCTCTTTTTCTTCCATCTCTGTTTATTTTTACCCTATTTCCCTTCTTACTATGCTTTCTAAAGCCCGCTTTATTTTATTTATTTATCATTTTATTTATTTATTTATAGGCTTTCTCACGTTTGATTCTTATCCTTCGCGCATTACATGTCAACACTGAGAGAACAAAGGTTGTTTTAAAGCCTGACAAGACCACCATAACGGAACCACATCATATATGGCCTTCTTTAACAGATGATGAATGGATTAAAGTCGAAGTACAATTAAAAGATCTCATTTTAGCCGATTATGGTAAAAAGAACAAGTACGTACAATATCTGATTTTTTTCTTTCTTTATAACAATATGTACAAAGTATGACTGTAGAGTAACTGGAAAATTTATATTGGTCTCAGTGTAAACGTTGCATCGCTGACACAGTCAGAAATCCGAGATATCATTTTGGGTATGGAAATTAGTGCACCATCCGCACAACGTCAACAAATCGCTGAAATAGAAAAGCAAACAAAAGAGCAATCGCAGCTTACAGCGACAACTACACGAACAGTAAACAAACACGGGGACGAAATTATTACAGCAACAACTTCCAATTACGAAACGCAAACGTTTAGTTCTAAGACTGAATGGCGAGTAAGAGCAATTTCAGCTACTAATTTGCATCTTCGGACCAATCATATATATGTATCGTCTGATGACATTAAGGAGACCGGTTACACTTATATTTTGCCAAAGAATGTTCTTAAGAAATTTGTTACCATTTCGGACTTGAGAGCGCAGGTACGTCTCTCTTATGAAATACTTGATTTAATAAGTATACATATATCTACCGCTCAGTATCAGAGAAATTATGGATAAAACCTAATTAATCTTTCCATTTTCTTCTTTCTTTTTTATATAGATCGCGGGGTATTTATATGGGATTAGTCCACCAGATAATCCACAAGTTAAAGAAATACGATGTATAGTTATGGCTCCGCAATGGGGTACCCATCAAACTGTTCATCTACCTAATACACTTCCGAATCATCAATATCTCAAAGAGATGGAACCTCTCGGTTGGATTCATACTCAACCTAACGAGTTGCCACAATTGTCACCACAGGTTCATATTATATCTTTGGATATATGTTTATCAATCGAATTTGATTTAAGACTATTCTTTGTTCTATGATGCATTGTATTATATATTGTGTTAATACGGCATTATTTTATTAGGATATATCTACACATGCTCGAATAATGGCAGAAAATCCAATTTGGGATGGAGAAAAAACTATTGTTATTACTTGTAGTTTTACGCCAGGATCTTGTTCTCTTACGGCATACAAATTAACACCTAGGTTCGTATTCCAAACAAAATGTGGTCGTTTATTATCGTCTTTAAATATCTCTGGTTGTTGTCAAACTAAACATATGTTCATTTTTTAGTGGCTTCGAATGGGGAAAGCAAAATACTGACAAAGGAAATAATCCTAAAGGTTATCTACCAAGTCATTATGAAAAGGTACAGATGTTGTTGTCTGATCGTTTCCTTGGATTTTTCATGGTTCCGAGTCAAGGGTCTTGGAATTATAACTTTATGGGTAAGATATAAGTGGTTGATTTGATTACTCTCACTTGTCGGTAGTTGAATATTATATTTTACAATTTTATCATTATCTTTTTCGATAATTACAGGTGTGAGACATGATCCAAATATGAAATATGAGTTGCAATTGGCGAATCCGAAAGAATTCTATCACGAAATTCACAGACCTGCCCATTTTTTGAATTTCTCCAGCTTGGAGGATGGAGAAGGCGTTGGAGCCGATAGAGAAGATGTATTTGCATAAATGGATGAAAGCGAAAGAAGGAACCGAGGTGTAATGAATTATTGAGTTGATATTACCATGCTACCGGGTTTCTATCACTCCAACAAAGCAACGATGACATTTAGTCGTTTAATGCAAACAATACGGTTTATAACAAAGTTGCAAACTCATAATACGTGATGTTTAATAAATAGGTTCAGTATAGTATTACCTTAGATATTAATTACTTTGTACTGTATTTTAATATCATTGTAGAATAAAAAAGAAATATATATATATAATGTGTGTTTAATTAGATGTACAATATGTATAGTATACATATAAGAAAAATGTACAAAATGTTTATCATATTTAACATAATAAGGATAGTAAATAATATACATTTTGGTATACATAACAATGTGGTATTGTTACTTTCTTATTTTACAACATAAAATTCGATGTACTTCGTCATATTGAACATTGAATAAAATTATAACTATCAGAACTTATATATTATAAGAGAAAGGAGTGTGACTATAGTAGAGTAACCCTAATTTATTCGTACATTATCTAGGCGATACAATGATATTAAACTTGAAAATTTCTAAAGATTCTTAATTTATATTTGCATATTCTTGGCGGTGATTACAACTTCCTATACGATATAAAAGTTGAACGCTTCATATGCAAATATCGAACAATCATATGGTAGCAAGTTCGAACGTTAAAAAGAAAGCCCATTAACGATGACTAGATATGCTTCGATAAAATTTACATTCAACATTTCTTCGTTTCTTCGTCAATCGATCAAGTATTCAATATGAATCGAATATTAAGCTGAGTGCACATTTGTGACAAACACCAACTTAATAACATTTTTCAATGTTTCCTTCTTTTCCTATGTTCTTTCTATTGATTTATTTTATTTTTTATTAATTTCCGTCCTGTTTCGATTCAATTCATTCTGTTTCATTTCAATTCAATATAATTCACTGCATTATTTTTCTTACGTTTTCCATGTAAACACAATGAATGTGATATGTGAATAAAGTTAAACGAAGAAAATTGTGATGTTTTTGCGAAAAATAGTCGCATGGGTCATACGTATTTATGAATCGCGCAAACATCACAGTACACATGTATTTAAATCTTTCCAGGCTAATCGTGATTCTTGTTAATTAATAAGGATTGCTGTGCCGGAAGAAGGTTCATTCGAATAGGGGTCGATTTTCTCCTGTAACTGTGTCGTCGTCGTCAATGTGCAAGTACGAGATGTTGCTGAACTATGACAAGCACTGCGAGTCGAGTTTCTTGAAAGAATGTTACTTCTGTTACAACCGAATCTTTTTAATAACAGTCGTTTGACTTTATCTTTCCAAACGAAAATTAGAAAGATGAGTACACCTTGCAAAGTATTGGTAAGATCTGTAAGATACCAAATGTAAGCCGGTGAATTGTTGCAGAGCCATGATATTATTTCCATTGACCAATTAATGCCCATTACGATGAAGAGCTTCAAATATAGATTGAACCTGAATAAAACGAATTAAAATTAAAATATGGTAAAATTATGGTAAATTAAAATATGGAAAAATGAAAGTAGTTATATATATGTATATATATGTATATTACGGGAGTAATCCGTGGATGTGAGTATGCGGAATCGGCATTGTCAAAGATCGTAAAGAAATTAATTACCGACAATACCACTGACAGTGGGCAATGTCAATTTTGCTCACATTACAGCGGCATATATTCAACTACTTCTATTTAGCCAGACAGCATATATGATACTGACAATACTCGGGCGAAATTGAGCTTGTATATCCTGCAAATTGCGCCCGTAACATATGTATAACGTATATGCATATATTTTCGTATACGGTATCCTAAAACCTTATACACGCAATATTATTTATGAATAACGTTGTAGAAAGAATTTTAATAGTACATGTTTTATAATACGTATTTCAAGTATGTATATGTAGTAGCAGCTGGTAGTACGTAGATGTAAACGATGGCAAGTTTGAAAGATGAAATGTGCGATCGCGAGCGAGACCCTGTTCGGACGGATGTATTTGTTACGTGAGAGGGACCCGCCTCTTCCGTCATTATGAAAATAAATCGAACCATGGGAAAATCTTTGTTTTACGCGTTCCGAGAGAAGGTCCGAAAATAATTTTATCGACATAGGCGTATAATAAGAGGGATAATGTACACTTACATCGATATAAATAAAGGAAAGAAAGCAAAATGTTGCGATTTTGTAATTACGGAGCTACTCTATTTTCATAGTGGTAGTTTAGTGTTACCTGTAGGTAAGTAAGAAAATTGAGTAGCTTTCAAACGGAAAGAACTTTTCAATTTCATCGCGTAAACGAATAAAGAAAAGAACGAACCATTGTTTATTGTCGTCGTGGCGCCTACTGTCCATGCTTTTAAGGTGTTGAGCGGTGTCCTTTTTATGTTGCACGATCTTCAACGCCGTGGAGATGAAAAGGCATATGTTGCAAAACACGGTAACGCCCATTGGCGCGTAAAAGTATATCGCCCTTGCCTTGTTAGCTATAACAGTATCGAAATTATAATTATAATTATAATTAGAATCAAATTATCGAGATTAAATTTATGAGAACTTACTCGTAAACCAGCAATTAATTCTGCCAAATTGTGGCTTGATAAAATGCTTTGGAATGTCGGGAAGGAAGTCCATAATAGCACAAACTCCAGTGAGTAGTGATGCGCAACCCCAAGCGTAAACGGAGTATATTAAAAACTTTTTTCGCTCCCTTTGCTTCGCGCTGCCTTGTAGAGATCGGAAACCTCTGAAAATCAGGAATCCTTGGATAAGAAAATGTGAAAAACCGAGGAAAAACGAAAGCAAACAGAATGAAATAGAAAAGAAAAGTTGACACACTTTCACTTTCAGGTTTCAGATTAATTCCAACATATAGGACATACGATACGCGCAAGTTGTGGTTCCGGATGACGCATTTCGTATTTCCTACTTATCGCATCTTACGAAAGTAAGATTTTAACTCTTCGTTTTTTACAGGCACAACATAAAAACATGACGCTTTTACCTTTCTTTAACACGATCGTGATATCGAGATCACGATTTCCGTATTCTATTCCGTTTCGTCTCATTTTAACCTATTCATTCGAGTTTCGTTCGAATACATGTTCGAAAATAAAAACGCAATTCGATTCATTGAAATTTTTCACGAGATGTACGCGCAATCGATCGACACAATCGAAAACAAAGAAGAAGAATAAAGAAAGCGAAAAATGAGAAACAATTGTAAATAGTCGTAAATGAAAGTAATAAACGATTTGTAGAATTAGAATTGGAATTGGTTGGTTCGTTCGTTCGTTCGTTGAGGTTAACTTTATTTTGAGAAAATAATTACGAACAGATGGGTAATATTTGCGAAAGGGTATGAGGTGTAAGTATTACGGATATATCGTCCGAATTAAGAGCGGTGATAATTTGTGATTGATGGCGAGTGATGTCACTGGTGTCCACGCACGCATGTGTGTATGTATATTGTATATAAGTAAGTACATATTATGTATATCATCACATCAGCTAAATCGAGGTCATCAAATAGGGGACGATATGGGTACGCGTAACGCACCGCGTAGTCACGCCCTTAATTATACTCGCACACATTTATCTCTACTTACTTAAATTTACGTATATAATAAAAAGGGCTTGGCAAAAAAAGCAACTGCACGTATATACTACGAACGACCATTCGTAGTATTACGATTACACATACGCTGCTACAAATGATATTAAAATGTAATATAGTGGTTAGAATTTTCGGGCGCGACATTCTCGTCACGCGATTCTCTTCTTGAAACGTTATTCTATTCGCGGAACGTTTAAAAATACCGATATGCCTATACAATGGCTATAGAATGTGTGATTTCGTTGAAAAAGCAAACTCGATAGAATTCGACAAATGAAGGAAAGTTGGAACGATAGCCGACAATAAATAACGTAACACCATCGTACGGTAACCTTCTCAGCTGATGTGAGAAGAAAATTCAGACGTTGAAACATCGTTATGTATCATAGTCTAATATAAAATAATCTGCCGTACGTGTGGCGATTAACAAATAAAGTCTGTTTGGGACATCTGTAAATCATGCGAATCATGTAAATCGTGTAACCTATCCATTGATTTTATTTTTGAAAATTAAAATTCGTTCCACTTTCGTGTTTTATCGTAGTTTTAATATTTGCAAAATATCGGAATCGATATCGGCACGTACACATCGTACAAATACACAATAGTATACGCGTACTATGTGTGTATATAGACACTGTGCGGCATTAGCATGGCATAGAAGTGGCGTCGGTATGGCGTCGCGTCGGTGTGGCGTCGGCGTCGGTGTCGAGGAAAAGAGCAATTCCGAGCTTTCGAGGTTTGTTTAGAGAATACGCCACGATTTGTTTGCTGTACACCTGGCGCTTTACAGATATATATGTAGGTAGAGCTGTTACTTTTATAAGAATTCGTTTCGGCGAGTAAAGACAACGCGCGTTACTCGCGATTTTTAACACGCGATCGTTTCGCTTCTACATGCGATTCTAGCTCTTAAGTACGTCTGTCGTTGTCGTTTTAATATACCGAAATAAACGAACGCGTTTATTCGATTATGAATTTTAAATGGTTATCATAGTAGTAACAAGTTGGGAGAAAAACGATCTCTATACGAAGAGACAAGATCGAATCGATGGAAAATTGGAACAGAGAACAAAGAAGAGACACGTTATCGTTGTTGTCATCGTTGACGACAACGACAACGTGTGACGTTAAATCGATGCGTCACGGTCGGAGACTTCTAAGCAGTAAAAGTACTCGAGAAAGGAGTCACTTCCACTTCGTGGACCGATCGAACTTAATTTAAGAATGTTTGCAAAGTGTACACGTACCGTCACGAACCGGATATTAATTCGCGTTTATACCGCTATCAATTTTCTTCGACGTTCGTCAACTATCGAATTGCTTTAGCTAGAAGGCTAATAGGAGATATAACAGTATTTGTAACACGTTTCACGGCACGTATATCATCGATTATAATAAGCTTTTAACGATTAAACGTCATCAATTGTATGCTTTCTAGTCAAATTACGCTTTAGTTTGGCGTACTTGGACTCGACTCAACGCCATCGAATCAAGAAGAAACGTCGAAGGCGAAGAAAGGCTGGGAATCGATATGTAAGTGATCCAAGCCTTACATGCATATATACATACATACATACATATATATATATATATATATATATATATATATATATATATATATATATATATATATATATATATATATATATAT